>BSBM01002318.1:77500-90000 GCA_027924585.1 Larix kaempferi
GCCCTCCACCTTTCAAGCCGCGCATCGAGATAACCGAGGGAAGTATGCCACCTGCGGCAACCTCCATGCGAAGTCAAGAGATGGTGAGAGCGTTCCACCTCGCACCTCCAGTCAGAACAATCCTCCTCGAACAAGCCAGCTTCTTGGTCTTTCCATGGGAAATACGCATCAACCCAAAATCGAAACACTCGACAGCGGCACCGCTACGGACGCAGGGACAAAGCAGGCCAGTCCCAGAGGGCTTTGGCCAACATTAACAAATAGTTCTCAAATCCAACGCGACCGAAGATGGAAAGCAAGTTAGAAGAGCTTCGCCGTGTGGTTTTCCCACACGGCGAGGCAAACCCCGCACTGCCCACCAAAAACAATTGAGCCTCAAAAAACGCTTTCGAAGGGGAATCACACCGTTGATGTGCCCCTGCCAAAGATTCCTATCAATGCTCTTACAAATGGTCTCGGTATGCACAGTTATACCAATATGGAATAAGTACAAGCACAATAAGACGGGCCTCCACAAAGGCCCAACAATGAAAAGGCAAGCCCTCGTGCGAAGCCACCACAAACCCCAAAACTCCACATCGAATGTGCGATGGAAATGGACTTTGTTTTCCGGTGCCTCCGAAGATGAGCATTGCCAACATTACCGCTCATGTGTTACCGAGTGAATCGACGGCACGCTGAGAGTCGACCGCCCTACAAATGGCCCAAGGCCAATTTTCAAGCAGACCCGACAAACAACGCACTCACCGCACCACCCTTCGCACGGAAATGACACTTCCACCAGTGGAGAAGTGCATGATAGGAAACACCGCCGTAGTTAATTTAACCGACAACCGGGAGGGACAAAGATACGCGAAAGGAGACCAAACGTGCAACAAGCCACACTTGCGGTTGAAATGGGTTTTTGTTTACCCATGCCTTCCCAAGGGGGAGCATTGCCGACGTTAAGGCTCATGCGCTATCAAGTGGAGCCGCACCAACCATCGCACGAAATGACACTTCCATCGGCGGGGAAGTGCATGGAAGGCAACATCTTGGACACTTGGATCCGGCAACCGGGAGGGACAAGTAATCCGAGAGAAGGCAAAGATGCAAGCCCTTGTCGGGAGAAGACAAAATGCCCCAAAACACCACCGCTTGGGAGGAAATGAGGTCTGTTCTGCCGTGCCATCCCGGGACGAGCATCGCCCTCAACACTGCTCATGCGCTACCAAGCGGAGACGGCAACACACCGCAAGCCGACCGCCCTACAAATGACCCGAGGCCAGTTTTCAGGCAGACCCGGCATGCGACGCATTCACCGCACCGCCCTTCACACGAAATGACACTTCCACCGATGGAGAAGTGCACGATAGGCGTCGTCGAAGTCACGTAACAGACATACTGCTCATGCGCTACCAAGCAGAGACGGCAACACACTGCAAGCCGACCGCCCTACGAATGACCCAAGGCCAATTTTCAGGCAGACCCGGCAGACAAAGCATTCGCCGCACCACCCTTCACACGAAATGACACTTCCACCGGCAGAGAAGTGCGTGATAGGCATCATCGAAGGCACTTAACCGAAAAGCTTGGACCCAGCAACCGAAAGAAGACCAAAGGCGCAAGCCCTCGTTGGGAGCCACAGCAAGCCACCAGAGCACCACTTGCGGTGTTGGTGTGGCTTCGTTTGCCAGTGCCTTCCCAAGATGAGCGTTGCCATCAATACTGCTCATGCGCTACCAAGCGGATACGGCAACACACTGCAAGCCGACCGCCCTACGAATGACCCGAGGCCATTTTTCGAGCAGACCCGGCAGACAGCACATTCACCGCACCACCCTTCACACGAAACGACACTTCCACCGAAAGAGAAATGCGTGATAGGCATCATCGAAGTAACTTAACCGAAAATCTTGGACCCAACAACCGACGAAGCAAGCCCTCGTTGGGAGCCACAGCAAGCCACAGAAGCACCACTTGCGGTGTTGGCACCGTGCCTTCCCAAGATGAGCGTTGCCATCAATACTGCTCATGCGCTACCAAGCGGACACGGCAACACACCGCAAGTCGACCGCCCTACGAATGGCCCGAGGCCAATTTTCAAGCAGACCCGACAAGCAGCACATTCACCGCACCACCCTTCACACGAAAGGACACTTCCACCGAAAGAGAAATGCGTGATAGGCATCATCGAAGTAACTTAACCGAAAATCTTGGACCCAACAACCGAAGAAGCAAGCCCTCGTTGGGAGCCACAGAAGCACCACTTGCGGTGTTGCACCGTGCCTTCCCAAGATGAGCGTTGCCGTCAATACTGCTCATGCGCTACCAAGCGGACACGGCAACACACCGCAAGCCGACCACCCTACGAATGACCCGAGGCCAATTTTCAGGTAGACCCGACAAGCAGCGCGTTCACCGCACCACCCTTCGCACGAAACGCACCCACCAAGTGAGCGCCCGGCAAAAAGACAAGCCAGCGGACGACAAGAACGAGGATCGGTCACGGTTTAACGTTTTTCAGCTCGGGTTGGAAGCACGAGGCAGACGGGCGCGCCCAAGGAGCAGCTCGCATTGGGAGCACGCCACAGCTCGGGTTGGAAGCACGCCACAGCTCGGGTTGGAAGCACAAGGCAGATGGGCGCCCAAGGCGCAGCTCGCATTGGGAGCACGCCACGGCTCGGGTTGGAAGCACGCCACAGCTCGGGTTGGAAGCACAAGGGAGAT
Source organism: Larix kaempferi (assembly GCA_027924585.1). Classification (NCBI taxonomy): domain Eukaryota; kingdom Viridiplantae; phylum Streptophyta; class Pinopsida; order Pinales; family Pinaceae; genus Larix; species Larix kaempferi. The sequence continues at coordinate 80,210 of BSBM01002318.1, forward strand.
GGGCGCCCAAGAAGCAGCTCGCATTGGGAGCACGCCACAGCTCGGTTTGGAAGCACAAGGCAGAGGGGCGCCGAAGGAGCAGCTCGCATTGGGAGCACGTCACAGCTCGGGTTGGAAGCACAAGGCAGATGGGCGCCCAAGGAGCAGCTCGCATTGGGAGCACGCCACCGCAAGCGCGCCCACCAAGTGAGCGCCCGGCAAAAAGACAAGCCAGCGGAAGACAAGGACGAGGATCGGTCACGGCTTAACGTTTTCAGCTCGGGTTGGGAGCACAAGGCAGATGGGCGCCCAAGGAGCAGCTCGCATTGGGAGCACGCCACTGCAAGCGCGCCCACCAAGTGAGCGCCCGGCAAAAAGACAAGCCAACGGAAGACAAGAACGCGGATCGGTCACGGCTTAACGTTTTCAGCTCGGGTTGGAAGCAAAAGGCAGGTGGGCGCCCAAGGAGCAGCTCGCATTGGGAGCACGCCACCGCAAGCGCGCCCACCAAGTGAGCGCCCGGAAAAAAGACAAGCCAACGGAAGACAAGAACGCGGATCGGTCACGGCTTAACGTTTTCAGCTCGGGTTGGAAGCACAAGGCGGATGGGCGCCCAACGAGCAGCTCGCATTGGGAGCACGCCACAGCTCGGGTTGGAAGCACGCCACAGCTCGCGTTGGGAGCACAAGGCAGATGGGCGCCCAAGAAGCAGCTCGCATTGGGAGCACGCCACAAGCTCGTGTTGGGAGCACGCCGCAGCTCGCGTTGGAAGCACAAGGCGCAGCTCGCATTGGGAGCACGCCGCAGCTCGCGTTGGAAGCACAAGGCGCAGCTCGCATTGGGAGCACGCCGCAGCTCGCGTTGGAAGCACAAGGCGCAGCTCGCATTGGGAGCACGCCGCAGCTCGCGTTGGAAGCACAAGGCGCAGCTCGCATTGGGAGCACGCCGCAGCTCGCGTTGGAAGCACAAGGCGCAGCTCGCATTGGAAGCACAAGGCAGATGGGCGCCCAAGGAGCAGCTCGCATTGGGAGCACGGCAGATGGGCGCCCAAGGAGCGGCTCGCGTTGGGAGCACGGCACAAGTGCGCCCAAAGAAACGAGTCCGAATGCCAACGCAAGCGCGCCCACCAAGTGAGCGCCCGGCAAAAATACAACGCGGCGGAAGACAAGAACGAGGATCGGTCAGGGCTTAACGTTTTCAGCTCGGGTTGGAAGCACGGCCCATGGGCACCCATGGAGCGGCTCGCATTGGGAGCACGACACAAATGCGCCCGAACAAACGAGTCCGAATGCCAACGCAAGCGCGCCCACCAAGGGAGCGCCCGGCAAAAGAACAAGGCAGGGGAAGACAAGAAAGAGGATCGGTCACGGCTTAACGTTTTGAGCTCGGGTTGGAAGCACGGCACATGGGCGCCCAAGAAGCGGCTCGCATTGGGAGGCCGGCACTTGTGTGCCCAAAGAAACGAGTCCACCGGCAAACGGAAGCGCGCCCACCCAAGTGAGCGCCCGGCAAAAAGACAAGGCAACAGCGGACAAGAACGAGGATTGGTCACGGCATAACGTTTTGAGCTCGCCTTGCGAGCCCGGCACAGGTGCGCCAAAAGAAACGAGTCCGCCGGCAAACGGAAGCGCGCCCACCCGAGTGAGCGAACGGCAAAAAGACAAGGGAACGGCGGAGAAGAACAAGAATTGGTCACGGCTTAACGTTTTGAGCTTCCCTTGGGAGCCCGACACATGTGCGCCCAGAGAAAGGAGTCCGCCCGCAAACGGAAGCGCGCCCACCCAAGTGAGCGCACGGCAAAAAGACAAGGCAACGGCGGAGAAGAACAAGAATTGGTCACGGCTTAACGTTTTGAGCTCCCCTTGGGAGCCCGGCACATGTGCGCCCAAAGAAACGAGTCCGCCCGCAAACGGAAGCGCACCCACCCAAGTGAGCGCCGGGCAAAAAGACAAGGCAACGGCGGTCAAGAACAAGCATTGGTCACGGCTTAACATTTTGAGCTCGCCTTGCGAGCCCGGCACATGTGCGCCCAAGGAAACGAGCCCGTCGGCAAACAGAAGCGCGCCCACCCAAGTGAGCGCCCGGCAAAAAGACAAGGCAACGACGGACAAGAACAGGAATTGGTCACGGCCTAACGTTTTGAGCTCGCCTTGGGAGCCCGGCACATGTGCGCCCAAAGAAACGAGTCCGGCGGCAAGCGGAAGCGCGCCCACCCGAGTGAGCGCCCGGCAAAAAGACAAGGAAACGGCAGACAAGGACAAGCATTGGTCACGGCTTAACGTTTTGAGCTCGCCTTCGGAGCCCGGCACATGTGCGCCCAAGGAAACGAGTCCGCCGGAAAACGGAAGCGGCCCCACCCAAGTGAGCGCCCGGCAACAAGACAAGGCAACGGCGGACAAGAACAAGGATTGGTCACGGCTTAACGTTTTGAGCTCGCCTTGGGAGCCCGGCACATGTGCGCCCGAAGGAACGAGTCCGGCGGCAAACGGAAGTGCACCCACCGAAGTGGGCGCACGGCAAAAAGACAAGGGAACGGCGGAGAAGAACAAGAATTGGTCACGGCTTAACGTTTTGAGCTCCCCTTGGGAGCCCGACACATGTGCGCCCAAAGAAACGACTCCGCCCGCAAACGGAAGCGCGCCCACCCAAGTGAGCGCACGGCAAAAAGACAAGGCAACGGCGGAGAAGAACAAGAATTGGTCACGGCTTAACGTTTTGAGCTCCCCTTGGGAGCCCGGCACATGTGCGCCCAAAGAAACGAGTCCGCCCGCAAACGGAAGCGCACCCACCCAAGTGAGCGCCGGGCAAAAAGACAAGGCAACGGCGGACAAGAACAAGCATTGGTCACGGCTTAACGTTTTGAGCCCGCCTTGCGAGCCCGGCACATGTGCGCCCAAGGAAACGAGCCCGTCGGCAAACGGAAGCGCGCCCACCCAAGTGAGCGCCCGGCAAAAAGACAAGGCAACGGCGGACAAGAACAGGAATTGGTCACGGCTTAACGTTTTGAGCTCGCCTTGGGAGCCCGGCACATGTGCGCCCAAAGAAACGAGTCCGGCGGCAAGCGGAAGCGCGCCCACCCGAGTGAGCGCCCGGAAAAAAGACAAGGCAACGGCAGACAAGGACAAGCATTGGTCACGGCTTAACGTTTTGAGCTCGCCTTGGGAGCCCGGCACGTGTGCGCCCAAGGAAGAAACGAGTCCGCCGGCAAACGGAAGCGCGCCCACCCAAGTGAGCGCCCGGCAAAAGGACAAGGCAACGGCGCACAAGAACAAGAATTGGTCACGGCTTAACGTTTTGGGCTCGCCTTGGGAGCCCGGCACATGTGCCGCCCGAAGAAACGAGTCCGCCGGCAAACGGAAGCGCGCCCACCCAAGTGAGCGCCCGGGAAAAAGCTAAGGCAACGGCGGACAAGAACAAGAATTGGTCACGGCTTAACGTTTTGAGCTCGCCTTGGGAGCCCGGCACACGTGAGCCCAAAGAAACGACTCCGCCGGCAAACGGAAGCGTGCCCACCCAAGCGAGCGCACGGAAACAAGACAAGGCAACGGCGGACAAGAACAAGAATTGGTCACGGCCTAACGTTTTGAGCTCGCCTCGGGAGCCCGGCACACGTGAGCCCAAGGAAACGAGTCCGCCGGCAAACGGAAGCGTGCCCACCCAAGTGCGCGCCCGGCAAAAGCACAGGCCAACGACGGACAAGAACAAGAATCGGCCACGGCTTAACATTTTGAGCTCTCCTTGGGAGCCCGGCACATGTGAGCCCAATGAAACGAGTCCGCCGGCAAACGGAAGCGCTCCCACCCAAGCGAGCGCCCGGCAAAAATACACAAGGCAACGGCGGACAAGAACAAGAATTGCTCGCGGCTTAATGTTTTGAGGCCGCCTTGGGAGCCCGGCACATGTGCGCCCAAAGGAACGACTCCATCTCCGGCAGACGGAAGCGCGCCCACCCAAGTCAGCGCACGGCAACAAGACAAGGCAACGGCGGACAAGAACAAGAATTGGTCACGGCTTAACGTTTTGAGCTCGCCTTGGGAGCCCGTCACCTGCGCGCCCAAAGAAACGAGTCCCCCGGCAAACGGAAGCGCGCCCACCCAAGTGAGCGCCCGGCAAAGAGACAAGGAAACGGCGGACAAGAACAAGAATTGGTCACGGCTTAACGTTTTGAGCTCGCCCTGGGAGCCCTTCACATGTGCGCCCAAAGAAACGAGTCCGCCGGGACACGGAAGCGCGCCCACCCAAGCGAGCGCCCGGCAAAAAGACAAGGCAACGGCGGACAAGAACAAGGATTGGTCACGGCTTAACGTTTTGAGCCCGCCTTGGGAGCCCGGCACATGTGCGGCCAAAGAAACGACTCCGTCTCCGGCAAACGGAAGCGCGCCCACCCAAGTGAGCGCACGGCAACAAGACAAGGCAACGGTGGACAAGAACAAGAATTGGTCGGGGCTTAACGTTTTGAGCTCGCCTTGCGAGCCCGTCGCCTGTGCGCCCAAAGAAACGAGTCCCCCGGCAAACGGAAGCGCGCCCACCCAAGCGAGCGCCCGGCAAAAAGACAAGGCAACGGCGGACAGGAACAAGAATTGGTCACGGCGTAACGTTTTGAGCTCGCCCTGGGAGCCCTTCACATGTGCGCCCAAAGAAACGAGTCCGCCGGCAAACGGATGCGCGCCCACCCAAGTGATCGCCCGGCAAAGACACGGGGCAACGGCGGACAAGAACAAGAATCGGTCACGGCTTAACGTTTTGAGCTCGCCTTAGGAGCCCGGCACGCGTGAGCCCAAGGAAACGAGTCCGGCGGCGAACGGAAGAGCGCCCACCCAAGTGAGCGCCCGGCAAAAAGACAGGCCAACGGCGGACAAGAACAAGGACAGGTCACGGCTTAACGTTTTGAGCTCGCCTTGGGATCCCGGCCCATGTGCGCCCAAAGAAACGAGTCCGCCGGCAAACGGAATCGCGCCCACCCAAGTGAGCGCCCGGCAAAAAGACAAGCCAACGACGGACAAGAACAAGAATCGGTCACGGCTCAACGTTTTGAGATCGCCTTGGGAGCCAGGCACATGTGCGCCCTAAGAAACAACTCCATCTCCAGAAAAGGGAAGCGCGCCCGGCAAAAAGAAAAGGCAACGGCGGACAAGGACAGGCATCGGTCACGTCTTAACGTTTTGAGCTCGCCTTGGGAGCCCGACGCATGTGCGCCCGAAGGAACGAGTCCGCCGGCAAACGGAAGCACGCCCACCCAAGTGAGCGCCCGGCAAAAAGACAAGGCAACGGAAGAGAAGAACACGAATCGGTCACGTCCTAGCAACGTTTTGAGCTCGCCTTGGGAGGCCGGCACATTTGCACCCAAGGAGGAGCTCGACTTGGAAGACCGGCGGAGGTGCGCCCAAAGAAACGAGTCCGCCGGCAAAAAGAGAAGGCGGCGGAAGATAAGAACAAGAACCGGTCGCGTCTCAGCAACATTTTGAGCTCGCCTTGGGAGCCCCGCACACGTGCGCCCAAAGAAACGAGTCCGCCGGCAAGCGCAAGCGCGCCCACCAAGTGAGCGCCCGGCAACAAGACAAGGAAGTGGAAGACAAGAACAAGAATCGGTCACGGCTTAACGTTTTGAGCTCGCCTTGGGAGCCCGCCGCATGTGCGCCCGAGGAGGAGCTCGACCTGGGAGCGGATGAGTCAAGTGATGGGGAGCAACCAAGAATAAAGGAAGCAGGTTGGCCCGCGGAAAAGGCGCCTGTCTTAATTTTGTTCAAGGTTCCTTCAAAGATGTTCTCGTAGTACTACCTGTGTTGGGTATGCATGCATTGACACCCATCTTGTCTTCAAAATTTCTCATTGGTGTTCGAGCTCCCTTAGATGTCCGGATATGGGTCTCCTTACTCTCTTTTCGGCTACAATGGATCTTATTAGAGTTGGGCACTTCCGATATACGTGGCCTTGAAACCCGGGAATTCCTCAGTGGATATTTAAAGGTCCAAGAGCACGGAGAGGTGAAGCGGACAACGGTGCCGGTTCGATCGATCCAAGCGGTTCAATTCAACCGAGGTTGGGGCCTGAGGCACACGCAGGGCGTGCCCGTCCTCCGAAAGCTCCAGAGGAGGGCACACTTTCCGGAGAAAGCAGCTCGTGCACGGTTCCAGAAGTTCCCTCTGCAACGAGGTAAGGATCCGCAGCGCAGGAGGAATGCCACAGTACGTGGAGGTGCTTTGCCTGCGGCTGGCCTCATGGGAGGTGCCTGTGCGAAGTCTAAGTTTCTGCCGGGACTTAGACGTGTGGCAGTCAGCCTAGTCTGCGGAAGACAGCGGTGCGGTGCGGACAGGACTGCAGACGGACATCGGTCTTGTGGGGGCTCTCTTGGGCATGGTTAGACGAGAGAGAGTGCGCCCAGTTGGTTGGCAGATGCTGCGGAAGGACAGCGGTATCGTTGCAGGCAAGGCTGCAGACGGACGGCAGCATGCCGAAGTGGTTTCCCAGACTGGGACGGACGATAGGAAGCCGGGAGGCTTGCGACGGAGTGCAACAGAGACAGAGTGCGGATGCAGACCGTGGATGCTACTGCGGTAGAGCCTGGACACTGGCCGATTGCCCATCAGTTGATGTTGTATCTTGAGCTGCCCAGTGTGGCAGGCTCACGGATGAGGTGCCGGGATGTGGCAGCCCTCCGATGTTATATGTAAAGTCTCTTTGAACCATGAATATTGCAAAAGGGGTGTTAGGCACGTCCGAGTTTGGAGTGCCACCCTCCTATGCATTTATCTCTTGCTCTTGTGTTTGGCATGCGTTTACTGTAGGAAGTGCACATCAAGAAAAAAAGGCTAAGCAAGGAACTGTTAAAGAGATGAGGCGTGGGCAATCCGCGGGTTGGGTGTGGCCTGCCGGGCTGGTTTCGCCCCAGGAAGTGCCGCATGGGCTATGTGTCACAGCCACAATTTCTGGCTTGTCTCAAGCGACTAACTGTGGTGTGCGGCACTTCCCGGGAACGTCTTGAGGGTGAGACCAGCTCAAACGTTGCACCGGCAGACTACGCCTAAACCCGCGGAAGCTTTTCGGCTTGACAGTTTACTCGTTTAACTCATAAGCACGTTTACGACAGACAGCATCAACACTTAGCCAATTATCAGCGAGTGCAATACGCAAGTAAAACACGACGCGGGAATAAGTTGGGGTTGCCAAACCGGCCAGCCCGTTTATCGTTTGTATAATCAATTGTTTACGGCAAGCGGAGTTGCCCTAAAACTCGGCAGATCTCCGGCGTGAGCCAAACCAGCAACACGCCTTACAACAGATATAGAAATTACAGAATGACAGAGCTGCCCCCTGCTCGGGCGTCCCAACTCCATGGGACCGTCGACTTCTGCAACCCGCGTATGCTGCCGAACTGTCTCACTGTGCAACCGGAACGGGTGCAAAACCTGCCAAGTTCTGCCTCTTCCGCAACCCTGCTGCAGCCGGATTCTGCTGGAACGGACCGTGCGCGAGAACAGAGCTTGGACTGCCTCCCTAGCTCTGCGTCTCCTTGCCTTGTCCGAAATTCCTTGCTTGAACGCCCCCTCCTTCGTTTTGGCCTTAAGCCTATATACATGGTGCCGTGTGGGAGGGTGCGGCCCCACCCTGGGCGCACCCTTGCTTGGCGCCCACGTCAGCCTCCCGCCGACGTGCCATTTGAAAGGGTCTTGGTCCAAGTCCCCCGCAATCCGCGCGTTTCGGTCCATTTTGTTGGGCGTCGTCCCTTGGCTCCCGACCCGAGCTCTCTGCCGTGGCTCCCAACCCGAGCTCCTTTCTTGGCTTCCAACCCGAGCTCATTTCTGGGATGCGAACCCGAGCTCGTTTCTTGGCTGCGAACCCGAGTTCGTTCTTCCGCTGGCGTCCGGTCCACCTTCCCTTCCGCCCATCGCTTTGGCTTGCTGCGTCGAGTGCCGGTCCGTTTGGGCGCTGCTCCGCGGAGTGCGTGGGCGCTTGGCCAACGCGCCACTACTCCAACACTTGAGTGTGTCCAGCGGTCCAAGGGTGCGCCCCGTTTCTTGCCAGCGTGCAGCCGCGCCCCACTCTCGGGCTTGCCATGCGCCGAAGTGTTGTGTGGGCGTCTTCGGTGGGAGTGCGCCCGGGCTAGGTCCACGCACCCCACTCATCGTTCCGTCTCCGGGTAGCTTTCCTTCCTCGCTAAGTCTCCTTGCAGCCGATCGTCGCTTTGCCCGACCGGGCGCCCAAGCCAGCCTCTTGGGCGGGAGCGCAAGGCTCCCATGCAAGTGTGAGTGCCGTGCAGAAAGCGCGGCCGTGACACTATGTGTCAGAGCCACGCTTTTTCGCTAGTCACCAGCGTCCAAATGTGGTGTGCGGCACTGCCTGGGAACGACTTGAGGGCGTGGCCAACTCAAGCGTCGCACCAGCAGACTACGCCTAACCTGCGGAAACTTTTCAACTTAACACTCGCAACTTCGTTTACTTGTTTATAACAGTTAACATGTTCCTACCGCATCCACACTTAGCCAATTTTACGTATGCATGAACATCGAGTAAATAGCACACGCAAGTATAAGCTGGGGTTTCCAAACCATCAACCCTTAAGCTTTGTATAATCAATCGTTTACAACAGGTGGAGTTTCCCTAGCAGAGCTCCGGCGTGTGCCCAACAAGCAGCACGCCTTACAATAGACATACAAAATACAAAGAGAGAGTTAACCCTTCCAACATGCGTCTAACTCCTGAAACTTCCCGCTGCTGCAAACCCTTGCTGCTGCCGCGGAAATGTCTCACTGTGCAACCGCACTGTGTGCGAACCTGCCAAATTCTGCGCTGTAGCAGCACCTTGCTGCGGCCGGACTTCGCCGGAAGAGACCGTGCGGACGGACAGAGGTCGGATAGCCTCCCTAGCTCCGAACTTCCCCCTTACCCGAATTTCCAACTTAGTTGCAGCTACCTTCTTGGCTTCTCGCCTTAGCCTTTTTATATGATGCCGTGCGGGAGGGTGCGACCCCACCTTGGGCGCACCCTTGCTTGGCACCCACGTCAACTCCGCACCGACGTACCATCAAACGGCCTCCGGTCCGCGATCCGCGCGTCATCGGTCCAAGTATTCCGCAAGCCGCGCGCCTTCGTTCCACTTCCGCAGCCTGCGCGTCTTCGGTCCGTCCCGACTTCGCGATCGGTTCCCATCCCGAGCATGCGCCGGGAAACCCCAACTTTCCCCGCGACTTGGCCCCTTTTTTTTCCCCGCGGCGCGCGCCGGGAAACCGCGACTTAGCCCAATATTTTTTCCCCGCGGCGTGTGCCGGGAAACCCCAACTTTCCCCGCGACTTAGCCCCGTTTTTTTTCCCCGCGGTGTGCGCCGGGAAACCCCAACTTTCCCCGCGGTGCGCGCCGGGAAACCGTAACCTTCCCCGCGGTGTGCGCCGGGAAACCCCAACTTTCCCCGCGGTGCGCGCCGGGAAACCGTAACCTTCCCCGCGACTTAGCCCCGTTTTTTTTCCCCGCGGCGTGCGCCGGGAAACCCCAACTTCCTCCGTGACTTAGCCAAATTTTTTTTTTCCCGCGCGTGCGCCGGGAAACCCCAACTTCCTCCGCGACTTAGCCGAATTTTTTTTTTCCCGCGCGCGCGCCGGGAAACCCCAACTTCCTCCGCGACTTCGCCAAATTTTTTTTTTCCCGCGCGCGCGCCGGGAAACCCCAACTTCCTCCGCGACTTCGCCAAATTTTTTTTTCCCCGCGCGCGCGCCGGGAAACCCCAACTTCCTCCGCGACTTCGACAAACTTTTTTTTCCCCGCGCGCGCGCCGGGAAACCCCAACTTCCTCCGCGACTTAGCCAAATTTTTTTTTCCC
>BSBM01002318.1:100000-110000 GCA_027924585.1 Larix kaempferi
ACGCGAAAGGAGACCAAACGTGCAACAAGCCACACTTGCGGTTGAAATGGGTTTTTGTTTACCCATGCCTTCCCAAGGGGGAGCATTGCCGACGTTAAGGCTCATGCGCTATCAAGTGGAGCCGCACCAACCATCGCACGAAATGACACTTCCATCGGCGGGGAAGTGCATGGAAGGCAACATCTTGGACACTTGGATCCGGCAACCGGGAGGGACAAGTAATCCGAGAGAAGGCAAAGATGCAAGCCCTTGTCGGGAGAAGACAAAATGCCCCAAAACACCACCGCTTGGGAGGAAATGAGGTCTGTTCTGCCGTGCCATCCCGGGACGAGCATCGCCCTCAACACTGCTCATGCGCTACCAAGCGGAGACGGCAACACACCGCAAGCCGACCGCCCTACAAATGACCCGAGGCCAGTTTTCAGGCAGACCCGGCATGCGACGCATTCACCGCACCGCCCTTCACACGAAATGACACTTCCACCGATGGAGAAGTGCACGATAGGCGTCGTCGAAGTCACGTAACAGACATACTGCTCATGCGCTACCAAGCAGAGACGGCAACACACTGCAAGCCGACCGCCCTACGAATGACCCAAGGCCAATTTTCAGGCAGACCCGGCAGACAAAGCATTCGCCGCACCACCCTTCACACGAAATGACACTTCCACCGGCAGAGAAGTGCGTGATAGGCATCATCGAAGGCACTTAACCGAAAAGCTTGGACCCAGCAACCGAAAGAAGACCAAAGGCGCAAGCCCTCGTTGGGAGCCACAGCAAGCCACCAGAGCACCACTTGCGGTGTTGGTGTGGCTTCGTTTGCCAGTGCCTTCCCAAGATGAGCGTTGCCATCAATACTGCTCATGCGCTACCAAGCGGATACGGCAACACACTGCAAGCCGACCGCCCTACGAATGACCCGAGGCCATTTTTCGAGCAGACCCGGCAGACAGCACATTCACCGCACCACCCTTCACACGAAACGACACTTCCACCGAAAGAGAAATGCGTGATAGGCATCATCGAAGTAACTTAACCGAAAATCTTGGACCCAACAACCGACGAAGCAAGCCCTCGTTGGGAGCCACAGCAAGCCACAGAAGCACCACTTGCGGTGTTGGCACCGTGCCTTCCCAAGATGAGCGTTGCCATCAATACTGCTCATGCGCTACCAAGCGGACACGGCAACACACCGCAAGTCGACCGCCCTACGAATGGCCCGAGGCCAATTTTCAAGCAGACCCGACAAGCAGCACATTCACCGCACCACCCTTCACACGAAAGGACACTTCCACCGAAAGAGAAATGCGTGATAGGCATCATCGAAGTAACTTAACCGAAAATCTTGGACCCAACAACCGAAGAAGCAAGCCCTCGTTGGGAGCCACAGAAGCACCACTTGCGGTGTTGCACCGTGCCTTCCCAAGATGAGCGTTGCCGTCAATACTGCTCATGCGCTACCAAGCGGACACGGCAACACACCGCAAGCCGACCACCCTACGAATGACCCGAGGCCAATTTTCAGGTAGACCCGACAAGCAGCGCGTTCACCGCACCACCCTTCGCACGAAACGCACCCACCAAGTGAGCGCCCGGCAAAAAGACAAGCCAGCGGACGACAAGAACGAGGATCGGTCACGGTTTAACGTTTTTCAGCTCGGGTTGGAAGCACGAGGCAGACGGGCGCGCCCAAGGAGCAGCTCGCATTGGGAGCACGCCACAGCTCGGGTTGGAAGCACGCCACAGCTCGGGTTGGAAGCACAAGGCAGATGGGCGCCCAAGGCGCAGCTCGCATTGGGAGCACGCCACGGCTCGGGTTGGAAGCACGCCACAGCTCGGGTTGGAAGCACAAGGGAGATGGGCGCCCAAGAAGCAGCTCGCATTGGGAGCACGCCACAGCTCGGTTTGGAAGCACAAGGCAGAGGGGCGCCGAAGGAGCAGCTCGCATTGGGAGCACGTCACAGCTCGGGTTGGAAGCACAAGGCAGATGGGCGCCCAAGGAGCAGCTCGCATTGGGAGCACGCCACCGCAAGCGCGCCCACCAAGTGAGCGCCCGGCAAAAAGACAAGCCAGCGGAAGACAAGGACGAGGATCGGTCACGGCTTAACGTTTTCAGCTCGGGTTGGGAGCACAAGGCAGATGGGCGCCCAAGGAGCAGCTCGCATTGGGAGCACGCCACTGCAAGCGCGCCCACCAAGTGAGCGCCCGGCAAAAAGACAAGCCAACGGAAGACAAGAACGCGGATCGGTCACGGCTTAACGTTTTCAGCTCGGGTTGGAAGCAAAAGGCAGGTGGGCGCCCAAGGAGCAGCTCGCATTGGGAGCACGCCACCGCAAGCGCGCCCACCAAGTGAGCGCCCGGAAAAAAGACAAGCCAACGGAAGACAAGAACGCGGATCGGTCACGGCTTAACGTTTTCAGCTCGGGTTGGAAGCACAAGGCGGATGGGCGCCCAACGAGCAGCTCGCATTGGGAGCACGCCACAGCTCGGGTTGGAAGCACGCCACAGCTCGCGTTGGGAGCACAAGGCAGATGGGCGCCCAAGAAGCAGCTCGCATTGGGAGCACGCCACAAGCTCGTGTTGGGAGCACGCCGCAGCTCGCGTTGGAAGCACAAGGCGCAGCTCGCATTGGGAGCACGCCGCAGCTCGCGTTGGAAGCACAAGGCGCAGCTCGCATTGGGAGCACGCCGCAGCTCGCGTTGGAAGCACAAGGCGCAGCTCGCATTGGGAGCACGCCGCAGCTCGCGTTGGAAGCACAAGGCGCAGCTCGCATTGGGAGCACGCCGCAGCTCGCGTTGGAAGCACAAGGCGCAGCTCGCATTGGGAGCACGCCGCAGCTCGCGTTGGAAGCATGCCACAGCTCGCATTGGAAGCACAAGGCAGATGGGCGCCCAAGGAGCAGCTCGCATTGGGAGCACGGCAGATGGGCGCCCAAGGAGCGGCTCGCGTTGGGAGCACGGCACAAGTGCGCCCAAAGAAACGAGTCCGAATGCCAACGCAAGCGCGCCCACCAAGTGAGCGCCCGGCAAAAATACAACGCGGCGGAAGACAAGAACGAGGATCGGTCAGGGCTTAACGTTTTCAGCTCGGGTTGGAAGCACGGCCCATGGGCACCCATGGAGCGGCTCGCATTGGGAGCACGACACAAATGCGCCCGAACAAACGAGTCCGAATGCCAACGCAAGCGCGCCCACCAAGGGAGCGCCCGGCAAAAGAACAAGGCAGGGGAAGACAAGAAAGAGGATCGGTCACGGCTTAACGTTTTGAGCTCGGGTTGGAAGCACGGCACATGGGCGCCCAAGAAGCGGCTCGCATTGGGAGGCCGGCACTTGTGTGCCCAAAGAAACGAGTCCACCGGCAAACGGAAGCGCGCCCACCCAAGTGAGCGCCCGGCAAAAAGACAAGGCAACAGCGGACAAGAACGAGGATTGGTCACGGCATAACGTTTTGAGCTCGCCTTGCGAGCCCGGCACAGGTGCGCCAAAAGAAACGAGTCCGCCGGCAAACGGAAGCGCGCCCACCCGAGTGAGCGAACGGCAAAAAGACAAGGGAACGGCGGAGAAGAACAAGAATTGGTCACGGCTTAACGTTTTGAGCTTCCCTTGGGAGCCCGACACATGTGCGCCCAGAGAAAGGAGTCCGCCCGCAAACGGAAGCGCGCCCACCCAAGTGAGCGCACGGCAAAAAGACAAGGCAACGGCGGAGAAGAACAAGAATTGGTCACGGCTTAACGTTTTGAGCTCCCCTTGGGAGCCCGGCACATGTGCGCCCAAAGAAACGAGTCCGCCCGCAAACGGAAGCGCACCCACCCAAGTGAGCGCCGGGCAAAAAGACAAGGCAACGGCGGTCAAGAACAAGCATTGGTCACGGCTTAACATTTTGAGCTCGCCTTGCGAGCCCGGCACATGTGCGCCCAAGGAAACGAGCCCGTCGGCAAACAGAAGCGCGCCCACCCAAGTGAGCGCCCGGCAAAAAGACAAGGCAACGACGGACAAGAACAGGAATTGGTCACGGCCTAACGTTTTGAGCTCGCCTTGGGAGCCCGGCACATGTGCGCCCAAAGAAACGAGTCCGGCGGCAAGCGGAAGCGCGCCCACCCGAGTGAGCGCCCGGCAAAAAGACAAGGAAACGGCAGACAAGGACAAGCATTGGTCACGGCTTAACGTTTTGAGCTCGCCTTCGGAGCCCGGCACATGTGCGCCCAAGGAAACGAGTCCGCCGGAAAACGGAAGCGGCCCCACCCAAGTGAGCGCCCGGCAACAAGACAAGGCAACGGCGGACAAGAACAAGGATTGGTCACGGCTTAACGTTTTGAGCTCGCCTTGGGAGCCCGGCACATGTGCGCCCGAAGGAACGAGTCCGGCGGCAAACGGAAGTGCACCCACCGAAGTGGGCGCACGGCAAAAAGACAAGGGAACGGCGGAGAAGAACAAGAATTGGTCACGGCTTAACGTTTTGAGCTCCCCTTGGGAGCCCGACACATGTGCGCCCAAAGAAACGACTCCGCCCGCAAACGGAAGCGCGCCCACCCAAGTGAGCGCACGGCAAAAAGACAAGGCAACGGCGGAGAAGAACAAGAATTGGTCACGGCTTAACGTTTTGAGCTCCCCTTGGGAGCCCGGCACATGTGCGCCCAAAGAAACGAGTCCGCCCGCAAACGGAAGCGCACCCACCCAAGTGAGCGCCGGGCAAAAAGACAAGGCAACGGCGGACAAGAACAAGCATTGGTCACGGCTTAACGTTTTGAGCCCGCCTTGCGAGCCCGGCACATGTGCGCCCAAGGAAACGAGCCCGTCGGCAAACGGAAGCGCGCCCACCCAAGTGAGCGCCCGGCAAAAAGACAAGGCAACGGCGGACAAGAACAGGAATTGGTCACGGCTTAACGTTTTGAGCTCGCCTTGGGAGCCCGGCACATGTGCGCCCAAAGAAACGAGTCCGGCGGCAAGCGGAAGCGCGCCCACCCGAGTGAGCGCCCGGAAAAAAGACAAGGCAACGGCAGACAAGGACAAGCATTGGTCACGGCTTAACGTTTTGAGCTCGCCTTGGGAGCCCGGCACGTGTGCGCCCAAGGAAGAAACGAGTCCGCCGGCAAACGGAAGCGCGCCCACCCAAGTGAGCGCCCGGCAAAAGGACAAGGCAACGGCGCACAAGAACAAGAATTGGTCACGGCTTAACGTTTTGGGCTCGCCTTGGGAGCCCGGCACATGTGCCGCCCGAAGAAACGAGTCCGCCGGCAAACGGAAGCGCGCCCACCCAAGTGAGCGCCCGGGAAAAAGCTAAGGCAACGGCGGACAAGAACAAGAATTGGTCACGGCTTAACGTTTTGAGCTCGCCTTGGGAGCCCGGCACACGTGAGCCCAAAGAAACGACTCCGCCGGCAAACGGAAGCGTGCCCACCCAAGCGAGCGCACGGAAACAAGACAAGGCAACGGCGGACAAGAACAAGAATTGGTCACGGCCTAACGTTTTGAGCTCGCCTCGGGAGCCCGGCACACGTGAGCCCAAGGAAACGAGTCCGCCGGCAAACGGAAGCGTGCCCACCCAAGTGCGCGCCCGGCAAAAGCACAGGCCAACGACGGACAAGAACAAGAATCGGCCACGGCTTAACATTTTGAGCTCTCCTTGGGAGCCCGGCACATGTGAGCCCAATGAAACGAGTCCGCCGGCAAACGGAAGCGCTCCCACCCAAGCGAGCGCCCGGCAAAAATACACAAGGCAACGGCGGACAAGAACAAGAATTGCTCGCGGCTTAATGTTTTGAGGCCGCCTTGGGAGCCCGGCACATGTGCGCCCAAAGGAACGACTCCATCTCCGGCAGACGGAAGCGCGCCCACCCAAGTCAGCGCACGGCAACAAGACAAGGCAACGGCGGACAAGAACAAGAATTGGTCACGGCTTAACGTTTTGAGCTCGCCTTGGGAGCCCGTCACCTGCGCGCCCAAAGAAACGAGTCCCCCGGCAAACGGAAGCGCGCCCACCCAAGTGAGCGCCCGGCAAAGAGACAAGGAAACGGCGGACAAGAACAAGAATTGGTCACGGCTTAACGTTTTGAGCTCGCCCTGGGAGCCCTTCACATGTGCGCCCAAAGAAACGAGTCCGCCGGGACACGGAAGCGCGCCCACCCAAGCGAGCGCCCGGCAAAAAGACAAGGCAACGGCGGACAAGAACAAGGATTGGTCACGGCTTAACGTTTTGAGCCCGCCTTGGGAGCCCGGCACATGTGCGGCCAAAGAAACGACTCCGTCTCCGGCAAACGGAAGCGCGCCCACCCAAGTGAGCGCACGGCAACAAGACAAGGCAACGGTGGACAAGAACAAGAATTGGTCGGGGCTTAACGTTTTGAGCTCGCCTTGCGAGCCCGTCGCCTGTGCGCCCAAAGAAACGAGTCCCCCGGCAAACGGAAGCGCGCCCACCCAAGCGAGCGCCCGGCAAAAAGACAAGGCAACGGCGGACAGGAACAAGAATTGGTCACGGCGTAACGTTTTGAGCTCGCCCTGGGAGCCCTTCACATGTGCGCCCAAAGAAACGAGTCCGCCGGCAAACGGATGCGCGCCCACCCAAGTGATCGCCCGGCAAAGACACGGGGCAACGGCGGACAAGAACAAGAATCGGTCACGGCTTAACGTTTTGAGCTCGCCTTAGGAGCCCGGCACGCGTGAGCCCAAGGAAACGAGTCCGGCGGCGAACGGAAGAGCGCCCACCCAAGTGAGCGCCCGGCAAAAAGACAGGCCAACGGCGGACAAGAACAAGGACAGGTCACGGCTTAACGTTTTGAGCTCGCCTTGGGATCCCGGCCCATGTGCGCCCAAAGAAACGAGTCCGCCGGCAAACGGAATCGCGCCCACACCAAGTGAGCGCCCGGCAAAAAGACAAGCCAACGACGGACAAGAACAAGAATCGGTCACGGCTCAACGTTTTGAGATCGCCTTGGGAGCCAGGCACATGTGCGCCCTAAGAAACAACTCCATCTCCAGAAAAGGGAAGCGCGCCCGGCAAAAAGAAAAGGCAACGGCGGACAAGGACAGGCATCGGTCACGTCTTAACGTTTTGAGCTCGCCTTGGGAGCCCGACGCATGTGCGCCCGAAGGAACGAGTCCGCCGGCAAACGGAAGCACGCCCACCCAAGTGAGCGCCCGGCAAAAAGACAAGGCAACGGAAGAGAAGAACACGAATCGGTCACGTCCTAGCAACGTTTTGAGCTCGCCTTGGGAGGCCGGCACATTTGCACCCAAGGAGGAGCTCGACTTGGAAGACCGGCGGAGGTGCGCCCAAAGAAACGAGTCCGCCGGCAAAAAGAGAAGGCGGCGGAAGATAAGAACAAGAACCGGTCGCGTCTCAGCAACATTTTGAGCTCGCCTTGGGAGCCCCGCACACGTGCGCCCAAAGAAACGAGTCCGCCGGCAAGCGCAAGCGCGCCCACCAAGTGAGCGCCCGGCAACAAGACAAGGAAGTGGAAGACAAGAACAAGAATCGGTCACGGCTTAACGTTTTGAGCTCGCCTTGGGAGCCCGCCGCATGTGCGCCCGAGGAGGAGCTCGACCTGGGAGCGGATGAGTCAAGTGATGGGGAGCAACCAAGAATAAAGGAAGCAGGTTGGCCCGCGGAAAAGGCGCCTGTCTTAATTTTGTTCAAGGTTCCTTCAAAGATGTTCTCGTAGTACTACCTGTGTTGGGTATGCATGCATTGACACCCATCTTGTCTTCAAAATTTCTCATTGGTGTTCGAGCTCCCTTAGATGTCCGGATATGGGTCTCCTTACTCTCTTTTCGGCTACAATGGATCTTATTAGAGTTGGGCACTTCCGATATACGTGGCCTTGAAACCCGGGAATTCCTCAGTGGATATTTAAAGGTCCAAGAGCACGGAGAGGTGAAGCGGACAACGGTGCCGGTTCGATCGATCCAAGCGGTTCAATTCAACCGAGGTTGGGGCCTGAGGCACACGCAGGGCGTGCCCGTCCTCCGAAAGCTCCAGAGGAGGGCACACTTTCCGGAGAAAGCAGCTCGTGCACGGTTCCAGAAGTTCCCTCTGCAACGAGGTAAGGATCCGCAGCGCAGGAGGAATGCCACAGTACGTGGAGGTGCTTTGCCTGCGGCTGGCCTCATGGGAGGTGCCTGTGCGAAGTCTAAGTTTCTGCCGGGACTTAGACGTGTGGCAGTCAGCCTAGTCTGCGGAAGACAGCGGTGCGGTGCGGACAGGACTGCAGACGGACATCGGTCTTGTGGGGGCTCTCTTGGGCATGGTTAGACGAGAGAGAGTGCGCCCAGTTGGTTGGCAGATGCTGCGGAAGGACAGCGGTATCGTTGCAGGCAAGGCTGCAGACGGACGGCAGCATGCCGAAGTGGTTTCCCAGACTGGGACGGACGATAGGAAGCCGGGAGGCTTGCGACGGAGTGCAACAGAGACAGAGTGCGGATGCAGACCGTGGATGCTACTGCGGTAGAGCCTGGACACTGGCCGATTGCCCATCAGTTGATGTTGTATCTTGAGCTGCCCAGTGTGGCAGGCTCACGGATGAGGTGCCGGGATGTGGCAGCCCTCCGATGTTATATGTAAAGTCTCTTTGAACCATGAATATTGCAAAAGGGGTGTTAGGCACGTCCGAGTTTGGAGTGCCACCCTCCTATGCATTTATCTCTTGCTCTTGTGTTTGGCATGCGTTTACTGTAGGAAGTGCACATCAAGAAAAAAAGGCTAAGCAAGGAACTGTTAAAGAGATGAGGCGTGGGCAATCCGCGGGTTGGGTGTGGCCTGCCGGGCTGGTTTCGCCCCAGGAAGTGCCGCATGGGCTATGTGTCACAGCCACAATTTCTGGCTTGTCTCAAGCGACTAACTGTGGTGTGCGGCACTTCCCGGGAACGTCTTGAGGGTGAGACCAGCTCAAACGTTGCACCGGCAGACTACGCCTAAACCCGCGGAAGCTTTTCGGCTTGACAGTTTACTCGTTTAACTCATAAGCACGTTTACGACAGACAGCATCAACACTTAGCCAATTATCAGCGAGTGCAATACGCAAGTAAAACACGACGCGGGAATAAGTTGGGGTTGCCAAACCGGCCAGCCCGTTTATCGTTTGTATAATCAATTGTTTACGGCAAGCGGAGTTGCCCTAAAACTCGGCAGATCTCCGGCGTGAGCCAAACCAGCAACACGCCTTACAACAGATATAGAAATTACAGAATGACAGAGCTGCCCCCTGCTCGGGCGTCCCAACTCCATGGGACCGTCGACTTCTGCAACCCGCGTATGCTGCCGAACTGTCTCACTGTGCAACCGGAACGGGTGCAAAACCTGCCAAGTTCTGCCTCTTCCGCAACCCTGCTGCAGCCGGATTCTGCTGGAACGGACCGTGCGCGAGAACAGAGCTTGGACTGCCTCCCTAGCTCTGCGTCTCCTTGCCTTGTCCGAAATTCCTTGCTTGAACGCCCCCTCCTTCGTTTTGGCCTTAAGCCTATATACATGGTGCCGTGTGGGAGGGTGCGGCCCCACCCTGGGCGCACCCTTGCTTGGCGCCCACGTCAGCCTCCCGCCGACGTGCCATTTGAAAGGGTCTTGGTCCAAGTCCCCCGCAATCCGCGCGTTTCGGTCCATTTTGTTGGGCGTCGTCCCTTGGCTCCCGACCCGAGCTCTCTGCCGTGGCTCCCAACCCGAGCTCCTTTCTTGGCTTCCAACCCGAGCTCATTTCTGGGATGCGAACCCGAGCTCGTTTCTTGGCTGCGAACCCGAGTTCGTTCTTCCGCTGGCGTCCGGTCCACCTTCCCTTCCGCCCATCGCTTTGGCTTGCTGCGTCGAGTGCCGGTCCGTTTGGGCGCTGCTCCGCGGAGTGCGTGGGCGCTTGGCCAACGCGCCACTACTCCAACACTTGAGTGTGTCCAGCGGTCCAAGGGTGCGCCCCGTTTCTTGCCAGCGTGCAGCCGCGCCCCACTCTCGGGCTTGCCATGCGCCGAAGTGTTGTGTGGGCGTCTTCGGTGGGAGTGCGCCCGGGCTAGGTCCACGCACC
>BSBM01002318.1:122500-132500 GCA_027924585.1 Larix kaempferi
TGGACCCAGCAACCGAAAGAAGACCAAAGGCGCAAGCCCTCGTTGGGAGCCACAGCAAGCCACCAGAGCACCACTTGCGGTGTTGGTGTGGCTTCGTTTGCCAGTGCCTTCCCAAGATGAGCGTTGCCATCAATACTGCTCATGCGCTACCAAGCGGATACGGCAACACACTGCAAGCCGACCGCCCTACGAATGACCCGAGGCCATTTTTCGAGCAGACCCGGCAGACAGCACATTCACCGCACCACCCTTCACACGAAACGACACTTCCACCGAAAGAGAAATGCGTGATAGGCATCATCGAAGTAACTTAACCGAAAATCTTGGACCCAACAACCGACGAAGCAAGCCCTCGTTGGGAGCCACAGCAAGCCACAGAAGCACCACTTGCGGTGTTGGCACCGTGCCTTCCCAAGATGAGCGTTGCCATCAATACTGCTCATGCGCTACCAAGCGGACACGGCAACACACCGCAAGTCGACCGCCCTACGAATGGCCCGAGGCCAATTTTCAAGCAGACCCGACAAGCAGCACATTCACCGCACCACCCTTCACACGAAAGGACACTTCCACCGAAAGAGAAATGCGTGATAGGCATCATCGAAGTAACTTAACCGAAAATCTTGGACCCAACAACCGAAGAAGCAAGCCCTCGTTGGGAGCCACAGAAGCACCACTTGCGGTGTTGCACCGTGCCTTCCCAAGATGAGCGTTGCCGTCAATACTGCTCATGCGCTACCAAGCGGACACGGCAACACACCGCAAGCCGACCACCCTACGAATGACCCGAGGCCAATTTTCAGGTAGACCCGACAAGCAGCGCGTTCACCGCACCACCCTTCGCACGAAACGCACCCACCAAGTGAGCGCCCGGCAAAAAGACAAGCCAGCGGACGACAAGAACGAGGATCGGTCACGGTTTAACGTTTTTCAGCTCGGGTTGGAAGCACGAGGCAGACGGGCGCGCCCAAGGAGCAGCTCGCATTGGGAGCACGCCACAGCTCGGGTTGGAAGCACGCCACAGCTCGGGTTGGAAGCACAAGGCAGATGGGCGCCCAAGGCGCAGCTCGCATTGGGAGCACGCCACGGCTCGGGTTGGAAGCACGCCACAGCTCGGGTTGGAAGCACAAGGGAGATGGGCGCCCAAGAAGCAGCTCGCATTGGGAGCACGCCACAGCTCGGTTTGGAAGCACAAGGCAGAGGGGCGCCGAAGGAGCAGCTCGCATTGGGAGCACGTCACAGCTCGGGTTGGAAGCACAAGGCAGATGGGCGCCCAAGGAGCAGCTCGCATTGGGAGCACGCCACCGCAAGCGCGCCCACCAAGTGAGCGCCCGGCAAAAAGACAAGCCAGCGGAAGACAAGGACGAGGATCGGTCACGGCTTAACGTTTTCAGCTCGGGTTGGGAGCACAAGGCAGATGGGCGCCCAAGGAGCAGCTCGCATTGGGAGCACGCCACTGCAAGCGCGCCCACCAAGTGAGCGCCCGGCAAAAAGACAAGCCAACGGAAGACAAGAACGCGGATCGGTCACGGCTTAACGTTTTCAGCTCGGGTTGGAAGCAAAAGGCAGGTGGGCGCCCAAGGAGCAGCTCGCATTGGGAGCACGCCACCGCAAGCGCGCCCACCAAGTGAGCGCCCGGAAAAAAGACAAGCCAACGGAAGACAAGAACGCGGATCGGTCACGGCTTAACGTTTTCAGCTCGGGTTGGAAGCACAAGGCGGATGGGCGCCCAACGAGCAGCTCGCATTGGGAGCACGCCACAGCTCGGGTTGGAAGCACGCCACAGCTCGCGTTGGGAGCACAAGGCAGATGGGCGCCCAAGAAGCAGCTCGCATTGGGAGCACGCCACAAGCTCGTGTTGGGAGCACGCCGCAGCTCGCGTTGGAAGCACAAGGCGCAGCTCGCATTGGGAGCACGCCGCAGCTCGCGTTGGAAGCACAAGGCGCAGCTCGCATTGGGAGCACGCCGCAGCTCGCGTTGGAAGCACAAGGCGCAGCTCGCATTGGGAGCACGCCGCAGCTCGCGTTGGAAGCACAAGGCGCAGCTCGCATTGGGAGCACGCCGCAGCTCGCGTTGGAAGCACAAGGCGCAGCTCGCATTGGGAGCACGCCGCAGCTCGCGTTGGAAGCATGCCACAGCTCGCATTGGAAGCACAAGGCAGATGGGCGCCCAAGGAGCAGCTCGCATTGGGAGCACGGCAGATGGGCGCCCAAGGAGCGGCTCGCGTTGGGAGCACGGCACAAGTGCGCCCAAAGAAACGAGTCCGAATGCCAACGCAAGCGCGCCCACCAAGTGAGCGCCCGGCAAAAATACAACGCGGCGGAAGACAAGAACGAGGATCGGTCAGGGCTTAACGTTTTCAGCTCGGGTTGGAAGCACGGCCCATGGGCACCCATGGAGCGGCTCGCATTGGGAGCACGACACAAATGCGCCCGAACAAACGAGTCCGAATGCCAACGCAAGCGCGCCCACCAAGGGAGCGCCCGGCAAAAGAACAAGGCAGGGGAAGACAAGAAAGAGGATCGGTCACGGCTTAACGTTTTGAGCTCGGGTTGGAAGCACGGCACATGGGCGCCCAAGAAGCGGCTCGCATTGGGAGGCCGGCACTTGTGTGCCCAAAGAAACGAGTCCACCGGCAAACGGAAGCGCGCCCACCCAAGTGAGCGCCCGGCAAAAAGACAAGGCAACAGCGGACAAGAACGAGGATTGGTCACGGCATAACGTTTTGAGCTCGCCTTGCGAGCCCGGCACAGGTGCGCCAAAAGAAACGAGTCCGCCGGCAAACGGAAGCGCGCCCACCCGAGTGAGCGAACGGCAAAAAGACAAGGGAACGGCGGAGAAGAACAAGAATTGGTCACGGTCTTAACGTTTTGAGCTTCCCTTGGGAGCCCGACACATGTGCGCCCAGAGAAAGGAGTCCGCCCGCAAACGGAAGCGCGCCCACCCAAGTGAGCGCACGGCAAAAAGACAAGGCAACGGCGGAGAAGAACAAGAATTGGTCACGGCTTAACGTTTTGAGCTCCCCTTGGGAGCCCGGCACATGTGCGCCCAAAGAAACGAGTCCGCCCGCAAACGGAAGCGCACCCACCCAAGTGAGCGCCGGGCAAAAAGACAAGGCAACGGCGGTCAAGAACAAGCATTGGTCACGGCTTAACATTTTGAGCTCGCCTTGCGAGCCCGGCACATGTGCGCCCAAGGAAACGAGCCCGTCGGCAAACAGAAGCGCGCCCACCCAAGTGAGCGCCCGGCAAAAAGACAAGGCAACGACGGACAAGAACAGGAATTGGTCACGGCCTAACGTTTTGAGCTCGCCTTGGGAGCCCGGCACATGTGCGCCCAAAGAAACGAGTCCGGCGGCAAGCGGAAGCGCGCCCACCCGAGTGAGCGCCCGGCAAAAAGACAAGGAAACGGCAGACAAGGACAAGCATTGGTCACGGCTTAACGTTTTGAGCTCGCCTTCGGAGCCCGGCACATGTGCGCCCAAGGAAACGAGTCCGCCGGAAAACGGAAGCGGCCCCACCCAAGTGAGCGCCCGGCAACAAGACAAGGCAACGGCGGACAAGAACAAGGATTGGTCACGGCTTAACGTTTTGAGCTCGCCTTGGGAGCCCGGCACATGTGCGCCCGAAGGAACGAGTCCGGCGGCAAACGGAAGTGCACCCACCGAAGTGGGCGCACGGCAAAAAGACAAGGGAACGGCGGAGAAGAACAAGAATTGGTCACGGCTTAACGTTTTGAGCTCCCCTTGGGAGCCCGACACATGTGCGCCCAAAGAAACGACTCCGCCCGCAAACGGAAGCGCGCCCACCCAAGTGAGCGCACGGCAAAAAGACAAGGCAACGGCGGAGAAGAACAAGAATTGGTCACGGCTTAACGTTTTGAGCTCCCCTTGGGAGCCCGGCACATGTGCGCCCAAAGAAACGAGTCCGCCCGCAAACGGAAGCGCACCCACCCAAGTGAGCGCCGGGCAAAAAGACAAGGCAACGGCGGACAAGAACAAGCATTGGTCACGGCTTAACGTTTTGAGCCCGCCTTGCGAGCCCGGCACATGTGCGCCCAAGGAAACGAGCCCGTCGGCAAACGGAAGCGCGCCCACCCAAGTGAGCGCCCGGCAAAAAGACAAGGCAACGGCGGACAAGAACAGGAATTGGTCACGGCTTAACGTTTTGAGCTCGCCTTGGGAGCCCGGCACATGTGCGCCCAAAGAAACGAGTCCGGCGGCAAGCGGAAGCGCGCCCACCCGAGTGAGCGCCCGGAAAAAAGACAAGGCAACGGCAGACAAGGACAAGCATTGGTCACGGCTTAACGTTTTGAGCTCGCCTTGGGAGCCCGGCACGTGTGCGCCCAAGGAAGAAACGAGTCCGCCGGCAAACGGAAGCGCGCCCACCCAAGTGAGCGCCCGGCAAAAGGACAAGGCAACGGCGCACAAGAACAAGAATTGGTCACGGCTTAACGTTTTGGGCTCGCCTTGGGAGCCCGGCACATGTGCCGCCCGAAGAAACGAGTCCGCCGGCAAACGGAAGCGCGCCCACCCAAGTGAGCGCCCGGGAAAAAGCTAAGGCAACGGCGGACAAGAACAAGAATTGGTCACGGCTTAACGTTTTGAGCTCGCCTTGGGAGCCCGGCACACGTGAGCCCAAAGAAACGACTCCGCCGGCAAACGGAAGCGTGCCCACCCAAGCGAGCGCACGGAAACAAGACAAGGCAACGGCGGACAAGAACAAGAATTGGTCACGGCCTAACGTTTTGAGCTCGCCTCGGGAGCCCGGCACACGTGAGCCCAAGGAAACGAGTCCGCCGGCAAACGGAAGCGTGCCCACCCAAGTGCGCGCCCGGCAAAAGCACAGGCCAACGACGGACAAGAACAAGAATCGGCCACGGCTTAACATTTTGAGCTCTCCTTGGGAGCCCGGCACATGTGAGCCCAATGAAACGAGTCCGCCGGCAAACGGAAGCGCTCCCACCCAAGCGAGCGCCCGGCAAAAATACACAAGGCAACGGCGGACAAGAACAAGAATTGCTCGCGGCTTAATGTTTTGAGGCCGCCTTGGGAGCCCGGCACATGTGCGCCCAAAGGAACGACTCCATCTCCGGCAGACGGAAGCGCGCCCACCCAAGTCAGCGCACGGCAACAAGACAAGGCAACGGCGGACAAGAACAAGAATTGGTCACGGCTTAACGTTTTGAGCTCGCCTTGGGAGCCCGTCACCTGCGCGCCCAAAGAAACGAGTCCCCCGGCAAACGGAAGCGCGCCCACCCAAGTGAGCGCCCGGCAAAGAGACAAGGAAACGGCGGACAAGAACAAGAATTGGTCACGGCTTAACGTTTTGAGCTCGCCCTGGGAGCCCTTCACATGTGCGCCCAAAGAAACGAGTCCGCCGGGACACGGAAGCGCGCCCACCCAAGCGAGCGCCCGGCAAAAAGACAAGGCAACGGCGGACAAGAACAAGGATTGGTCACGGCTTAACGTTTTGAGCCCGCCTTGGGAGCCCGGCACATGTGCGGCCAAAGAAACGACTCCGTCTCCGGCAAACGGAAGCGCGCCCACCCAAGTGAGCGCACGGCAACAAGACAAGGCAACGGTGGACAAGAACAAGAATTGGTCGGGGCTTAACGTTTTGAGCTCGCCTTGCGAGCCCGTCGCCTGTGCGCCCAAAGAAACGAGTCCCCCGGCAAACGGAAGCGCGCCCACCCAAGCGAGCGCCCGGCAAAAAGACAAGGCAACGGCGGACAGGAACAAGAATTGGTCACGGCGTAACGTTTTGAGCTCGCCCTGGGAGCCCTTCACATGTGCGCCCAAAGAAACGAGTCCGCCGGCAAACGGATGCGCGCCCACCCAAGTGATCGCCCGGCAAAGACACGGGGCAACGGCGGACAAGAACAAGAATCGGTCACGGCTTAACGTTTTGAGCTCGCCTTAGGAGCCCGGCACGCGTGAGCCCAAGGAAACGAGTCCGGCGGCGAACGGAAGAGCGCCCACCCAAGTGAGCGCCCGGCAAAAAGACAGGCCAACGGCGGACAAGAACAAGGACAGGTCACGGCTTAACGTTTTGAGCTCGCCTTGGGAGCCCGGCCCATGTGCGCCCAAAGAAACGAGTCCGCCGGCAAACGGAATCGCGCCCACCCAAGTGAGCGCCCGGCAAAAAGACAAGCCAACGACGGACAAGAACAAGAATCGGTCACGGCTCAACGTTTTGAGATCGCCTTGGGAGCCAGGCACATGTGCGCCCTAAGAAACAACTCCATCTCCAGAAAAGGGAAGCGCGCCCGGCAAAAAGAAAAGGCAACGGCGGACAAGGACAGGCATCGGTCACGTCTTAACGTTTTGAGCTCGCCTTGGGAGCCCGACGCATGTGCGCCCGAAGGAACGAGTCCGCCGGCAAACGGAAGCACGCCCACCCAAGTGAGCGCCCGGCAAAAAGACAAGGCAACGGAAGAGAAGAACACGAATCGGTCACGTCCTAGCAACGTTTTGAGCTCGCCTTGGGAGGCCGGCACATTTGCACCCAAGGAGGAGCTCGACTTGGAAGACCGGCGGAGGTGCGCCCAAAGAAACGAGTCCGCCGGCAAAAAGAGAAGGCGGCGGAAGATAAGAACAAGAACCGGTCGCGTCTCAGCAACATTTTGAGCTCGCCTTGGGAGCCCCGCACACGTGCGCCCAAAGAAACGAGTCCGCCGGCAAGCGCAAGCGCGCCCACCAAGTGAGCGCCCGGCAACAAGACAAGGAAGTGGAAGACAAGAACAAGAATCGGTCACGGCTTAACGTTTTGAGCTCGCCTTGGGAGCCCGCCGCATGTGCGCCCGAGGAGGAGCTCGACCTGGGAGCGGATGAGTCAAGTGATGGGGAGCAACCAAGAATAAAGGAAGCAGGTTGGCCCGCGGAAAAGGCGCCTGTCTTAATTTTGTTCAAGGTTCCTTCAAAGATGTTCTCGTAGTACTACCTGTGTTGGGTATGCATGCATTGACACCCATCTTGTCTTCAAAATTTCTCATTGGTGTTCGAGCTCCCTTAGATGTCCGGATATGGGTCTCCTTACTCTCTTTTCGGCTACAATGGATCTTATTAGAGTTGGGCACTTCCGATATACGTGGCCTTGAAACCCGGGAATTCCTCAGTGGATATTTAAAGGTCCAAGAGCACGGAGAGGTGAAGCGGACAACGGTGCCGGTTCGATCGATCCAAGCGGTTCAATTCAACCGAGGTTGGGGCCTGAGGCACACGCAGGGCGTGCCCGTCCTCCGAAAGCTCCAGAGGAGGGCACACTTTCCGGAGAAAGCAGCTCGTGCACGGTTCCAGAAGTTCCCTCTGCAACGAGGTAAGGATCCGCAGCGCAGGAGGAATGCCACAGTACGTGGAGGTGCTTTGCCTGCGGCTGGCCTCATGGGAGGTGCCTGTGCGAAGTCTAAGTTTCTGCCGGGACTTAGACGTGTGGCAGTCAGCCTAGTCTGCGGAAGACAGCGGTGCGGTGCGGACAGGACTGCAGACGGACATCGGTCTTGTGGGGGCTCTCTTGGGCATGGTTAGACGAGAGAGAGTGCGCCCAGTTGGTTGGCAGATGCTGCGGAAGGACAGCGGTATCGTTGCAGGCAAGGCTGCAGACGGACGGCAGCATGCCGAAGTGGTTTCCCAGACTGGGACGGACGATAGGAAGCCGGGAGGCTTGCGACGGAGTGCAACAGAGACAGAGTGCGGATGCAGACCGTGGATGCTACTGCGGTAGAGCCTGGACACTGGCCGATTGCCCATCAGTTGATGTTGTATCTTGAGCTGCCCAGTGTGGCAGGCTCACGGATGAGGTGCCGGGATGTGGCAGCCCTCCGATGTTATATGTAAAGTCTCTTTGAACCATGAATATTGCAAAAGGGGTGTTAGGCACGTCCGAGTTTGGAGTGCCACCCTCCTATGCATTTATCTCTTGCTCTTGTGTTTGGCATGCGTTTACTGTAGGAAGTGCACATCAAGAAAAAAAGGCTAAGCAAGGAACTGTTAAAGAGATGAGGCGTGGGCAATCCGCGGGTTGGGTGTGGCCTGCCGGGCTGGTTTCGCCCCAGGAAGTGCCGCATGGGCTATGTGTCACAGCCACAATTTCTGGCTTGTCTCAAGCGACTAACTGTGGTGTGCGGCACTTCCCGGGAACGTCTTGAGGGTGAGACCAGCTCAAACGTTGCACCGGCAGACTACGCCTAAACCCGCGGAAGCTTTTCGGCTTGACAGTTTACTCGTTTAACTCATAAGCACGTTTACGACAGACAGCATCAACACTTAGCCAATTATCAGCGAGTGCAATACGCAAGTAAAACACGACGCGGGAATAAGTTGGGGTTGCCAAACCGGCCAGCCCGTTTATCGTTTGTATAATCAATTGTTTACGGCAAGCGGAGTTGCCCTAAAACTCGGCAGATCTCCGGCGTGAGCCAAACCAGCAACACGCCTTACAACAGATATAGAAATTACAGAATGACAGAGCTGCCCCCTGCTCGGGCGTCCCAACTCCATGGGACCGTCGACTTCTGCAACCCGCGTATGCTGCCGAACTGTCTCACTGTGCAACCGGAACGGGTGCAAAACCTGCCAAGTTCTGCCTCTTCCGCAACCCTGCTGCAGCCGGATTCTGCTGGAACGGACCGTGCGCGAGAACAGAGCTTGGACTGCCTCCCTAGCTCTGCGTCTCCTTGCCTTGTCCGAAATTCCTTGCTTGAACGCCCCCTCCTTCGTTTTGGCCTTAAGCCTATATACATGGTGCCGTGTGGGAGGGTGCGGCCCCACCCTGGGCGCACCCTTGCTTGGCGCCCACGTCAGCCTCCCGCCGACGTGCCATTTGAAAGGGTCTTGGTCCAAGTCCCCCGCAATCCGCGCGTTTCGGTCCATTTTGTTGGGCGTCGTCCCTTGGCTCCCGACCCGAGCTCTCTGCCGTGGCTCCCAACCCGAGCTCCTTTCTTGGCTTCCAACCCGAGCTCATTTCTGGGATGCGAACCCGAGCTCGTTTCTTGGCTGCGAACCCGAGTTCGTTCTTCCGCTGGCGTCCGGTCCACCTTCCCTTCCGCCCATCGCTTTGGCTTGCTGCGTCGAGTGCCGGTCCGTTTGGGCGCTGCTCCGCGGAGTGCGTGGGCGCTTGGCCAACGCGCCACTACTCCAACACTTGAGTGTGTCCAGCGGTCCAAGGGTGCGCCCCGTTTCTTGCCAGCGTGCAGCCGCGCCCCACTCTCGGGCTTGCCATGCGCCGAAGTGTTGTGTGGGCGTCTTCGGTGGGAGTGCGCCCGGGCTAGGTCCACGCACCCCACTCATCGTTCCGTCTCCGGGTAGCTTTCCTTCCTCGCTAAGTCTCCTTGCAGCCGATCGTCGCTTTGCCCGACCGGGCGCCCAAGCCAGCCTCTTGGGCGGGAGCGCAAGGCTCCCATGCAAGTGTGAGTGCCGTGCAGAAAGCGCGGCCGTGACACTATGTGTCAGAGCCACGCTTTTTCGCTAGTCACCAGCGTCCAAATGTGGTGTGCGGCACTGCCTGGGAACGACTTGAGGGCGTGGCCAACTCAAGCGTCGCACCAGCAGACTACGCCTAACCTGCGGAAACTTTTCAACTTAACACTCGCAACTTCGTTTACTTGTTTATAACAGTTAACATGTTCCTACCGCATCCACACTTAGCCAATTTTACGTATGCATGAACATCGAGTAAATAGCACACGCAAGTATAAGCTGGGGTTTCCAAACCATCAACCCTTAAGCTTTGTATAATCAATCGTTTACAACAGGTGGAGTTTCCCTAGCAGAGCTCCGGCGTGTGCCCAACAAGCAGCACGCCTTACAATAGACATACAAAATACAAAGAGAGAGTTAACCCTTCCAACATGCGTCTAACTCCTGAAACTTCCCGCTGCTGCAAACCCTTGCTGCTGCCACGCGGAAATGTCTCACTGTGCAACCGCACTGTGTGCGAACCTGCCAAATTCTGCGCTGTAGCAGCACCTTGCTGCGGCCGGACTTCGCCGGAAGAGACCGTGC
>BSBM01002318.1:142500-155000 GCA_027924585.1 Larix kaempferi
AACCTTCGACATGCAAGCATCAATCTTCTGTCCACCGAGGAAATGATGGGGGTTTTCTCTGGGAACCAAATCCAACAACAGCAAAGCCAGTCACGAGTCGAAAGATATCCAGAACAAAGTCGATACAGGCAGCCCTCCACCTTTCAAGCCGCGCATCGAGATAACCGAGGGAAGTATGCCACCTGCGGCAACCTCCATGCGAAGTCAAGAGATGGTGAGAGCGTTCCACCTCGCACCTCCAGTCAGAACAATCCTCCTCGAACAAGCCAGCTTCTTGGTCTTTCCATGGGAAATACGCATCAACCCAAAATCGAAACACTCGACAGCGGCACCGCTACGGACGCAGGGACAAAGCAGGCCAGTCCCAGAGGGCTTTGGCCAACATTAACAAATAGTTCTCAAATCCAACGCGACCGAAGATGGAAAGCAAGTTAGAAGAGCTTCGCCGTGTGGTTTTCCCACACGGCGAGGCAAACCCCGCACTGCCCACCAAAAACAATTGAGCCTCAAAAAACGCTTTCGAAGGGGAATCACACCGTTGATGTGCCCCTGCCAAAGATTCCTATCAATGCTCTTACAAATGGTCTCGGTATGCACAGTTATACCAATATGGAATAAGTACAAGCACAATAAGACGGGCCTCCACAAAGGCCCAACAATGAAAAGGCAAGCCCTCGTGCGAAGCCACCACAAACCCCAAAACTCCACATCGAATGTGCGATGGAAATGGACTTTGTTTTCCGGTGCCTCCGAAGATGAGCATTGCCAACATTACCGCTCATGTGTTACCGAGTGAATCGACGGCACGCTGAGAGTCGACCGCCCTACAAATGGCCCAAGGCCAATTTTCAAGCAGACCCGACAAACAACGCACTCACCGCACCACCCTTCGCACGGAAATGACACTTCCACCAGTGGAGAAGTGCATGATAGGAAACACCGCCGTAGTTAATTTAACCGACAACCGGGAGGGACAAAGATACGCGAAAGGAGACCAAACGTGCAACAAGCCACACTTGCGGTTGAAATGGGTTTTTGTTTACCCATGCCTTCCCAAGGGGGAGCATTGCCGACGTTAAGGCTCATGCGCTATCAAGTGGAGCCGCACCAACCATCGCACGAAATGACACTTCCATCGGCGGGGAAGTGCATGGAAGGCAACATCTTGGACACTTGGATCCGG
This sequence comes from Larix kaempferi, assembly GCA_027924585.1. Classification (NCBI taxonomy): domain Eukaryota; kingdom Viridiplantae; phylum Streptophyta; class Pinopsida; order Pinales; family Pinaceae; genus Larix; species Larix kaempferi. Next base: position 143,684 of record BSBM01002318.1, read on the forward strand.
CAACCGGGAGGGACAAGTAATCCGAGAGAAGGCAAAGATGCAAGCCCTTGTCGGGAGAAGACAAAATGCCCCAAAACACCACCGCTTGGGAGGAAATGAGGTCTGTTCTGCCGTGCCATCCCGGGACGAGCATCGCCCTCAACACTGCTCATGCGCTACCAAGCGGAGACGGCAACACACCGCAAGCCGACCGCCCTACAAATGACCCGAGGCCAGTTTTCAGGCAGACCCGGCATGCGACGCATTCACCGCACCGCCCTTCACACGAAATGACACTTCCACCGATGGAGAAGTGCACGATAGGCGTCGTCGAAGTCACGTAACAGACATACTGCTCATGCGCTACCAAGCAGAGACGGCAACACACTGCAAGCCGACCGCCCTACGAATGACCCAAGGCCAATTTTCAGGCAGACCCGGCAGACAAAGCATTCGCCGCACCACCCTTCACACGAAATGACACTTCCACCGGCAGAGAAGTGCGTGATAGGCATCATCGAAGGCACTTAACCGAAAAGCTTGGACCCAGCAACCGAAAGAAGACCAAAGGCGCAAGCCCTCGTTGGGAGCCACAGCAAGCCACCAGAGCACCACTTGCGGTGTTGGTGTGGCTTCGTTTGCCAGTGCCTTCCCAAGATGAGCGTTGCCATCAATACTGCTCATGCGCTACCAAGCGGATACGGCAACACACTGCAAGCCGACCGCCCTACGAATGACCCGAGGCCATTTTTCGAGCAGACCCGGCAGACAGCACATTCACCGCACCACCCTTCACACGAAACGACACTTCCACCGAAAGAGAAATGCGTGATAGGCATCATCGAAGTAACTTAACCGAAAATCTTGGACCCAACAACCGACGAAGCAAGCCCTCGTTGGGAGCCACAGCAAGCCACAGAAGCACCACTTGCGGTGTTGGCACCGTGCCTTCCCAAGATGAGCGTTGCCATCAATACTGCTCATGCGCTACCAAGCGGACACGGCAACACACCGCAAGTCGACCGCCCTACGAATGGCCCGAGGCCAATTTTCAAGCAGACCCGACAAGCAGCACATTCACCGCACCACCCTTCACACGAAAGGACACTTCCACCGAAAGAGAAATGCGTGATAGGCATCATCGAAGTAACTTAACCGAAAATCTTGGACCCAACAACCGAAGAAGCAAGCCCTCGTTGGGAGCCACAGAAGCACCACTTGCGGTGTTGCACCGTGCCTTCCCAAGATGAGCGTTGCCGTCAATACTGCTCATGCGCTACCAAGCGGACACGGCAACACACCGCAAGCCGACCACCCTACGAATGACCCGAGGCCAATTTTCAGGTAGACCCGACAAGCAGCGCGTTCACCGCACCACCCTTCGCACGAAACGCACCCACCAAGTGAGCGCCCGGCAAAAAGACAAGCCAGCGGACGACAAGAACGAGGATCGGTCACGGTTTAACGTTTTTCAGCTCGGGTTGGAAGCACGAGGCAGACGGGCGCGCCCAAGGAGCAGCTCGCATTGGGAGCACGCCACAGCTCGGGTTGGAAGCACGCCACAGCTCGGGTTGGAAGCACAAGGCAGATGGGCGCCCAAGGCGCAGCTCGCATTGGGAGCACGCCACGGCTCGGGTTGGAAGCACGCCACAGCTCGGGTTGGAAGCACAAGGGAGATGGGCGCCCAAGAAGCAGCTCGCATTGGGAGCACGCCACAGCTCGGTTTGGAAGCACAAGGCAGAGGGGCGCCGAAGGAGCAGCTCGCATTGGGAGCACGTCACAGCTCGGGTTGGAAGCACAAGGCAGATGGGCGCCCAAGGAGCAGCTCGCATTGGGAGCACGCCACCGCAAGCGCGCCCACCAAGTGAGCGCCCGGCAAAAAGACAAGCCAGCGGAAGACAAGGACGAGGATCGGTCACGGCTTAACGTTTTCAGCTCGGGTTGGGAGCACAAGGCAGATGGGCGCCCAAGGAGCAGCTCGCATTGGGAGCACGCCACTGCAAGCGCGCCCACCAAGTGAGCGCCCGGCAAAAAGACAAGCCAACGGAAGACAAGAACGCGGATCGGTCACGGCTTAACGTTTTCAGCTCGGGTTGGAAGCAAAAGGCAGGTGGGCGCCCAAGGAGCAGCTCGCATTGGGAGCACGCCACCGCAAGCGCGCCCACCAAGTGAGCGCCCGGAAAAAAGACAAGCCAACGGAAGACAAGAACGCGGATCGGTCACGGCTTAACGTTTTCAGCTCGGGTTGGAAGCACAAGGCGGATGGGCGCCCAACGAGCAGCTCGCATTGGGAGCACGCCACAGCTCGGGTTGGAAGCACGCCACAGCTCGCGTTGGGAGCACAAGGCAGATGGGCGCCCAAGAAGCAGCTCGCATTGGGAGCACGCCACAAGCTCGTGTTGGGAGCACGCCGCAGCTCGCGTTGGAAGCACAAGGCGCAGCTCGCATTGGGAGCACGCCGCAGCTCGCGTTGGAAGCACAAGGCGCAGCTCGCATTGGGAGCACGCCGCAGCTCGCGTTGGAAGCACAAGGCGCAGCTCGCATTGGGAGCACGCCGCAGCTCGCGTTGGAAGCACAAGGCGCAGCTCGCATTGGGAGCACGCCGCAGCTCGCGTTGGAAGCACAAGGCGCAGCTCGCATTGGGAGCACGCCGCAGCTCGCGTTGGAAGCATGCCACAGCTCGCATTGGAAGCACAAGGCAGATGGGCGCCCAAGGAGCAGCTCGCATTGGGAGCACGGCAGATGGGCGCCCAAGGAGCGGCTCGCGTTGGGAGCACGGCACAAGTGCGCCCAAAGAAACGAGTCCGAATGCCAACGCAAGCGCGCCCACCAAGTGAGCGCCCGGCAAAAATACAACGCGGCGGAAGACAAGAACGAGGATCGGTCAGGGCTTAACGTTTTCAGCTCGGGTTGGAAGCACGGCCCATGGGCACCCATGGAGCGGCTCGCATTGGGAGCACGACACAAATGCGCCCGAACAAACGAGTCCGAATGCCAACGCAAGCGCGCCCACCAAGGGAGCGCCCGGCAAAAGAACAAGGCAGGGGAAGACAAGAAAGAGGATCGGTCACGGCTTAACGTTTTGAGCTCGGGTTGGAAGCACGGCACATGGGCGCCCAAGAAGCGGCTCGCATTGGGAGGCCGGCACTTGTGTGCCCAAAGAAACGAGTCCACCGGCAAACGGAAGCGCGCCCACCCAAGTGAGCGCCCGGCAAAAAGACAAGGCAACAGCGGACAAGAACGAGGATTGGTCACGGCATAACGTTTTGAGCTCGCCTTGCGAGCCCGGCACAGGTGCGCCAAAAGAAACGAGTCCGCCGGCAAACGGAAGCGCGCCCACCCGAGTGAGCGAACGGCAAAAAGACAAGGGAACGGCGGAGAAGAACAAGAATTGGTCACGGCTTAACGTTTTGAGCTTCCCTTGGGAGCCCGACACATGTGCGCCCAGAGAAAGGAGTCCGCCCGCAAACGGAAGCGCGCCCACCCAAGTGAGCGCACGGCAAAAAGACAAGGCAACGGCGGAGAAGAACAAGAATTGGTCACGGCTTAACGTTTTGAGCTCCCCTTGGGAGCCCGGCACATGTGCGCCCAAAGAAACGAGTCCGCCCGCAAACGGAAGCGCACCCACCCAAGTGAGCGCCGGGCAAAAAGACAAGGCAACGGCGGTCAAGAACAAGCATTGGTCACGGCTTAACATTTTGAGCTCGCCTTGCGAGCCCGGCACATGTGCGCCCAAGGAAACGAGCCCGTCGGCAAACAGAAGCGCGCCCACCCAAGTGAGCGCCCGGCAAAAAGACAAGGCAACGACGGACAAGAACAGGAATTGGTCACGGCCTAACGTTTTGAGCTCGCCTTGGGAGCCCGGCACATGTGCGCCCAAAGAAACGAGTCCGGCGGCAAGCGGAAGCGCGCCCACCCGAGTGAGCGCCCGGCAAAAAGACAAGGAAACGGCAGACAAGGACAAGCATTGGTCACGGCTTAACGTTTTGAGCTCGCCTTCGGAGCCCGGCACATGTGCGCCCAAGGAAACGAGTCCGCCGGAAAACGGAAGCGGCCCCACCCAAGTGAGCGCCCGGCAACAAGACAAGGCAACGGCGGACAAGAACAAGGATTGGTCACGGCTTAACGTTTTGAGCTCGCCTTGGGAGCCCGGCACATGTGCGCCCGAAGGAACGAGTCCGGCGGCAAACGGAAGTGCACCCACCGAAGTGGGCGCACGGCAAAAAGACAAGGGAACGGCGGAGAAGAACAAGAATTGGTCACGGCTTAACGTTTTGAGCTCCCCTTGGGAGCCCGACACATGTGCGCCCAAAGAAACGACTCCGCCCGCAAACGGAAGCGCGCCCACCCAAGTGAGCGCACGGCAAAAAGACAAGGCAACGGCGGAGAAGAACAAGAATTGGTCACGGCTTAACGTTTTGAGCTCCCCTTGGGAGCCCGGCACATGTGCGCCCAAAGAAACGAGTCCGCCCGCAAACGGAAGCGCACCCACCCAAGTGAGCGCCGGGCAAAAAGACAAGGCAACGGCGGACAAGAACAAGCATTGGTCACGGCTTAACGTTTTGAGCCCGCCTTGCGAGCCCGGCACATGTGCGCCCAAGGAAACGAGCCCGTCGGCAAACGGAAGCGCGCCCACCCAAGTGAGCGCCCGGCAAAAAGACAAGGCAACGGCGGACAAGAACAGGAATTGGTCACGGCTTAACGTTTTGAGCTCGCCTTGGGAGCCCGGCACATGTGCGCCCAAAGAAACGAGTCCGGCGGCAAGCGGAAGCGCGCCCACCCGAGTGAGCGCCCGGAAAAAAGACAAGGCAACGGCAGACAAGGACAAGCATTGGTCACGGCTTAACGTTTTGAGCTCGCCTTGGGAGCCCGGCACGTGTGCGCCCAAGGAAGAAACGAGTCCGCCGGCAAACGGAAGCGCGCCCACCCAAGTGAGCGCCCGGCAAAAGGACAAGGCAACGGCGCACAAGAACAAGAATTGGTCACGGCTTAACGTTTTGGGCTCGCCTTGGGAGCCCGGCACATGTGCCGCCCGAAGAAACGAGTCCGCCGGCAAACGGAAGCGCGCCCACCCAAGTGAGCGCCCGGGAAAAAGCTAAGGCAACGGCGGACAAGAACAAGAATTGGTCACGGCTTAACGTTTTGAGCTCGCCTTGGGAGCCCGGCACACGTGAGCCCAAAGAAACGACTCCGCCGGCAAACGGAAGCGTGCCCACCCAAGCGAGCGCACGGAAACAAGACAAGGCAACGGCGGACAAGAACAAGAATTGGTCACGGCCTAACGTTTTGAGCTCGCCTCGGGAGCCCGGCACACGTGAGCCCAAGGAAACGAGTCCGCCGGCAAACGGAAGCGTGCCCACCCAAGTGCGCGCCCGGCAAAAGCACAGGCCAACGACGGACAAGAACAAGAATCGGCCACGGCTTAACATTTTGAGCTCTCCTTGGGAGCCCGGCACATGTGAGCCCAATGAAACGAGTCCGCCGGCAAACGGAAGCGCTCCCACCCAAGCGAGCGCCCGGCAAAAATACACAAGGCAACGGCGGACAAGAACAAGAATTGCTCGCGGCTTAATGTTTTGAGGCCGCCTTGGGAGCCCGGCACATGTGCGCCCAAAGGAACGACTCCATCTCCGGCAGACGGAAGCGCGCCCACCCAAGTCAGCGCACGGCAACAAGACAAGGCAACGGCGGACAAGAACAAGAATTGGTCACGGCTTAACGTTTTGAGCTCGCCTTGGGAGCCCGTCACCTGCGCGCCCAAAGAAACGAGTCCCCCGGCAAACGGAAGCGCGCCCACCCAAGTGAGCGCCCGGCAAAGAGACAAGGAAACGGCGGACAAGAACAAGAATTGGTCACGGCTTAACGTTTTGAGCTCGCCCTGGGAGCCCTTCACATGTGCGCCCAAAGAAACGAGTCCGCCGGGACACGGAAGCGCGCCCACCCAAGCGAGCGCCCGGCAAAAAGACAAGGCAACGGCGGACAAGAACAAGGATTGGTCACGGCTTAACGTTTTGAGCCCGCCTTGGGAGCCCGGCACATGTGCGGCCAAAGAAACGACTCCGTCTCCGGCAAACGGAAGCGCGCCCACCCAAGTGAGCGCACGGCAACAAGACAAGGCAACGGTGGACAAGAACAAGAATTGGTCGGGGCTTAACGTTTTGAGCTCGCCTTGCGAGCCCGTCGCCTGTGCGCCCAAAGAAACGAGTCCCCCGGCAAACGGAAGCGCGCCCACCCAAGCGAGCGCCCGGCAAAAAGACAAGGCAACGGCGGACAGGAACAAGAATTGGTCACGGCGTAACGTTTTGAGCTCGCCCTGGGAGCCCTTCACATGTGCGCCCAAAGAAACGAGTCCGCCGGCAAACGGATGCGCGCCCACCCAAGTGATCGCCCGGCAAAGACACGGGGCAACGGCGGACAAGAACAAGAATCGGTCACGGCTTAACGTTTTGAGCTCGCCTTAGGAGCCCGGCACGCGTGAGCCCAAGGAAACGAGTCCGGCGGCGAACGGAAGAGCGCCCACCCAAGTGAGCGCCCGGCAAAAAGACAGGCCAACGGCGGACAAGAACAAGGACAGGTCACGGCTTAACGTTTTGAGCTCGCCTTGGGAGCCCGGCCCATGTGCGCCCAAAGAAACGAGTCCGCCGGCAAACGGAATCGCGCCCACCCAAGTGAGCGCCCGGCAAAAAGACAAGCCAACGACGGACAAGAACAAGAATCGGTCACGGCTCAACGTTTTGAGATCGCCTTGGGAGCCAGGCACATGTGCGCCCTAAGAAACAACTCCATCTCCAGAAAAGGGAAGCGCGCCCGGCAAAAAGAAAAGGCAACGGCGGACAAGGACAGGCATCGGTCACGTCTTAACGTTTTGAGCTCGCCTTGGGAGCCCGACGCATGTGCGCCCGAAGGAACGAGTCCGCCGGCAAACGGAAGCACGCCCACCCAAGTGAGCGCCCGGCAAAAAGACAAGGCAACGGAAGAGAAGAACACGAATCGGTCACGTCCTAGCAACGTTTTGAGCTCGCCTTGGGAGGCCGGCACATTTGCACCCAAGGAGGAGCTCGACTTGGAAGACCGGCGGAGGTGCGCCCAAAGAAACGAGTCCGCCGGCAAAAAGAGAAGGCGGCGGAAGATAAGAACAAGAACCGGTCGCGTCTCAGCAACATTTTGAGCTCGCCTTGGGAGCCCCGCACACGTGCGCCCAAAGAAACGAGTCCGCCGGCAAGCGCAAGCGCGCCCACCAAGTGAGCGCCCGGCAACAAGACAAGGAAGTGGAAGACAAGAACAAGAATCGGTCACGGCTTAACGTTTTGAGCTCGCCTTGGGAGCCCGCCGCATGTGCGCCCGAGGAGGAGCTCGACCTGGGAGCGGATGAGTCAAGTGATGGGGAGCAACCAAGAATAAAGGAAGCAGGTTGGCCCGCGGAAAAGGCGCCTGTCTTAATTTTGTTCAAGGTTCCTTCAAAGATGTTCTCGTAGTACTACCTGTGTTGGGTATGCATGCATTGACACCCATCTTGTCTTCAAAATTTCTCATTGGTGTTCGAGCTCCCTTAGATGTCCGGATATGGGTCTCCTTACTCTCTTTTCGGCTACAATGGATCTTATTAGAGTTGGGCACTTCCGATATACGTGGCCTTGAAACCCGGGAATTCCTCAGTGGATATTTAAAGGTCCAAGAGCACGGAGAGGTGAAGCGGACAACGGTGCCGGTTCGATCGATCCAAGCGGTTCAATTCAACCGAGGTTGGGGCCTGAGGCACACGCAGGGCGTGCCCGTCCTCCGAAAGCTCCAGAGGAGGGCACACTTTCCGGAGAAAGCAGCTCGTGCACGGTTCCAGAAGTTCCCTCTGCAACGAGGTAAGGATCCGCAGCGCAGGAGGAATGCCACAGTACGTGGAGGTGCTTTGCCTGCGGCTGGCCTCATGGGAGGTGCCTGTGCGAAGTCTAAGTTTCTGCCGGGACTTAGACGTGTGGCAGTCAGCCTAGTCTGCGGAAGACAGCGGTGCGGTGCGGACAGGACTGCAGACGGACATCGGTCTTGTGGGGGCTCTCTTGGGCATGGTTAGACGAGAGAGAGTGCGCCCAGTTGGTTGGCAGATGCTGCGGAAGGACAGCGGTATCGTTGCAGGCAAGGCTGCAGACGGACGGCAGCATGCCGAAGTGGTTTCCCAGACTGGGACGGACGATAGGAAGCCGGGAGGCTTGCGACGGAGTGCAACAGAGACAGAGTGCGGATGCAGACCGTGGATGCTACTGCGGTAGAGCCTGGACACTGGCCGATTGCCCATCAGTTGATGTTGTATCTTGAGCTGCCCAGTGTGGCAGGCTCACGGATGAGGTGCCGGGATGTGGCAGCCCTCCGATGTTATATGTAAAGTCTCTTTGAACCATGAATATTGCAAAAGGGGTGTTAGGCACGTCCGAGTTTGGAGTGCCACCCTCCTATGCATTTATCTCTTGCTCTTGTGTTTGGCATGCGTTTACTGTAGGAAGTGCACATCAAGAAAAAAAGGCTAAGCAAGGAACTGTTAAAGAGATGAGGCGTGGGCAATCCGCGGGTTGGGTGTGGCCTGCCGGGCTGGTTTCGCCCCAGGAAGTGCCGCATGGGCTATGTGTCACAGCCACAATTTCTGGCTTGTCTCAAGCGACTAACTGTGGTGTGCGGCACTTCCCGGGAACGTCTTGAGGGTGAGACCAGCTCAAACGTTGCACCGGCAGACTACGCCTAAACCCGCGGAAGCTTTTCGGCTTGACAGTTTACTCGTTTAACTCATAAGCACGTTTACGACAGACAGCATCAACACTTAGCCAATTATCAGCGAGTGCAATACGCAAGTAAAACACGACGCGGGAATAAGTTGGGGTTGCCAAACCGGCCAGCCCGTTTATCGTTTGTATAATCAATTGTTTACGGCAAGCGGAGTTGCCCTAAAACTCGGCAGATCTCCGGCGTGAGCCAAACCAGCAACACGCCTTACAACAGATATAGAAATTACAGAATGACAGAGCTGCCCCCTGCTCGGGCGTCCCAACTCCATGGGACCGTCGACTTCTGCAACCCGCGTATGCTGCCGAACTGTCTCACTGTGCAACCGGAACGGGTGCAAAACCTGCCAAGTTCTGCCTCTTCCGCAACCCTGCTGCAGCCGGATTCTGCTGGAACGGACCGTGCGCGAGAACAGAGCTTGGACTGCCTCCCTAGCTCTGCGTCTCCTTGCCTTGTCCGAAATTCCTTGCTTGAACGCCCCCTCCTTCGTTTTGGCCTTAAGCCTATATACATGGTGCCGTGTGGGAGGGTGCGGCCCCACCCTGGGCGCACCCTTGCTTGGCGCCCACGTCAGCCTCCCGCCGACGTGCCATTTGAAAGGGTCTTGGTCCAAGTCCCCCGCAATCCGCGCGTTTCGGTCCATTTTGTTGGGCGTCGTCCCTTGGCTCCCGACCCGAGCTCTCTGCCGTGGCTCCCAACCCGAGCTCCTTTCTTGGCTTCCAACCCGAGCTCATTTCTGGGATGCGAACCCGAGCTCGTTTCTTGGCTGCGAACCCGAGTTCGTTCTTCCGCTGGCGTCCGGTCCACCTTCCCTTCCGCCCATCGCTTTGGCTTGCTGCGTCGAGTGCCGGTCCGTTTGGGCGCTGCTCCGCGGAGTGCGTGGGCGCTTGGCCAACGCGCCACTACTCCAACACTTGAGTGTGTCCAGCGGTCCAAGGGTGCGCCCCGTTTCTTGCCAGCGTGCAGCCGCGCCCCACTCTCGGGCTTGCCATGCGCCGAAGTGTTGTGTGGGCGTCTTCGGTGGGAGTGCGCCCGGGCTAGGTCCACGCACCCCACTCATCGTTCCGTCTCCGGGTAGCTTTCCTTCCTCGCTAAGTCTCCTTGCAGCCGATCGTCGCTTTGCCCGACCGGGCGCCCAAGCCAGCCTCTTGGGCGGGAGCGCAAGGCTCCCATGCAAGTGTGAGTGCCGTGCAGAAAGCGCGGCCGTGACACTATGTGTCAGAGCCACGCTTTTTCGCTAGTCACCAGCGTCCAAATGTGGTGTGCGGCACTGCCTGGGAACGACTTGAGGGCGTGGCCAACTCAAGCGTCGCACCAGCAGACTACGCCTAACCTGCGGAAACTTTTCAACTTAACACTCGCAACTTCGTTTACTTGTTTATAACAGTTAACATGTTCCTACCGCATCCACACTTAGCCAATTTTACGTATGCATGAACATCGAGTAAATAGCACACGCAAGTATAAGCTGGGGTTTCCAAACCATCAACCCTTAAGCTTTGTATAATCAATCGTTTACAACAGGTGGAGTTTCCCTAGCAGAGCTCCGGCGTGTGCCCAACAAGCAGCACGCCTTACAATAGACATACAAAATACAAAGAGAGAGTTAACCCTTCCAACATGCGTCTAACTCCTGAAACTTCCCGCTGCTGCAAACCCTTGCTGCTGCCGCGGAAATGTCTCACTGTGCAACCGCACTGTGTGCGAACCTGCCAAATTCTGCGCTGTAGCAGCACCTTGCTGCGGCCGGACTTCGCCGGAAGAGACCGTGCGGACGGACAGAGGTCGGATAGCCTCCCTAGCTCCGAACTTCCCCCTTACCCGAATTTCCAACTTAGTTGCAGCTACCTTCTTGGCTTCTCGCCTTAGCCTTTTTATATGATGCCGTGCGGGAGGGTGCGACCCCACCTTGGGCGCACCCTTGCTTGGCACCCACGTCAACTCCGCACCGACGTACCATCAAACGGCCTCCGGTCCGCGATCCGCGCGTCATCGGTCCAAGTATTCCGCAAGCCGCGCGCCTTCGTTCCACTTCCGCAGCCTGCGCGTCTTCGGTCCGTCCCGACTTCGCGATCGGTTCCCATCCCGAGCATGCGCCGGGAAACCCCAACTTTCCCCGCGACTTGGCCCCTTTTTTTTCCCCGCGGCGCGCGCCGGGAAACCGCGACTTAGCCCAATATTTTTTCCCCGCGGCGTGTGCCGGGAAACCCCAACTTTCCCCGCGACTTAGCCCCGTTTTTTTTCCCCGCGGTGTGCGCCGGGAAACCCCAACTTTCCCCGCGGTGCGCGCCGGGAAACCGTAACCTTCCCCGCGGTGTGCGCCGGGAAACCCCAACTTTCCCCGCGGTGCGCGCCGGGAAACCGTAACCTTCCCCGCGACTTAGCCCCGTTTTTTTTCCCCGCGGCGTGCGCCGGGAAACCCCAACTTCCTCCGTGACTTAGCCAAATTTTTTTTTTCCCGCGCGTGCGCCGGGAAACCCCAACTTCCTCCGCGACTTAGCCGAATTTTTTTTTTCCCGCGCGCGCGCCGGGAAACCCCAACTTCCTCCGCGACTTCGCCAAATTTTTTTTT
>BSBM01002319.1:5000-15000 GCA_027924585.1 Larix kaempferi
GAATGACCCAAGGCCAATTTTCAGGCAGACCCGGCAGACAAAGCATTCGCCGCACCACCCTTCACACGAAATGACACTTCCACCGGCAGAGAAGTGCGTGATAGGCATCATCGAAGGCACTTAACCGAAAAGCTTGGACCCAGCAACCGAAAGAAGACCAAAGGCGCAAGCCCTCGTTGGGAGCCACAGCAAGCCACCAGAGCACCACTTGCGGTGTTGGTGTGGCTTCGTTTGCCAGTGCCTTCCCAAGATGAGCGTTGCCATCAATACTGCTCATGCGCTACCAAGCGGATACGGCAACACACTGCAAGCCGACCGCCCTACGAATGACCCGAGGCCATTTTTCGAGCAGACCCGGCAGACAGCACATTCACCGCACCACCCTTCACACGAAACGACACTTCCACCGAAAGAGAAATGCGTGATAGGCATCATCGAAGTAACTTAACCGAAAATCTTGGACCCAACAACCGACGAAGCAAGCCCTCGTTGGGAGCCACAGCAAGCCACAGAAGCACCACTTGCGGTGTTGGCACCGTGCCTTCCCAAGATGAGCGTTGCCATCAATACTGCTCATGCGCTACCAAGCGGACACGGCAACACACCGCAAGTCGACCGCCCTACGAATGGCCCGAGGCCAATTTTCAAGCAGACCCGACAAGCAGCACATTCACCGCACCACCCTTCACACGAAAGGACACTTCCACCGAAAGAGAAATGCGTGATAGGCATCATCGAAGTAACTTAACCGAAAATCTTGGACCCAACAACCGAAGAAGCAAGCCCTCGTTGGGAGCCACAGAAGCACCACTTGCGGTGTTGCACCGTGCCTTCCCAAGATGAGCGTTGCCGTCAATACTGCTCATGCGCTACCAAGCGGACACGGCAACACACCGCAAGCCGACCACCCTACGAATGACCCGAGGCCAATTTTCAGGTAGACCCGACAAGCAGCGCGTTCACCGCACCACCCTTCGCACGAAACGCACCCACCAAGTGAGCGCCCGGCAAAAAGACAAGCCAGCGGACGACAAGAACGAGGATCGGTCACGGTTTAACGTTTTTCAGCTCGGGTTGGAAGCACGAGGCAGACGGGCGCGCCCAAGGAGCAGCTCGCATTGGGAGCACGCCACAGCTCGGGTTGGAAGCACGCCACAGCTCGGGTTGGAAGCACAAGGCAGATGGGCGCCCAAGGCGCAGCTCGCATTGGGAGCACGCCACGGCTCGGGTTGGAAGCACGCCACAGCTCGGGTTGGAAGCACAAGGGAGATGGGCGCCCAAGAAGCAGCTCGCATTGGGAGCACGCCACAGCTCGGTTTGGAAGCACAAGGCAGAGGGGCGCCGAAGGAGCAGCTCGCATTGGGAGCACGTCACAGCTCGGGTTGGAAGCACAAGGCAGATGGGCGCCCAAGGAGCAGCTCGCATTGGGAGCACGCCACCGCAAGCGCGCCCACCAAGTGAGCGCCCGGCAAAAAGACAAGCCAGCGGAAGACAAGGACGAGGATCGGTCACGGCTTAACGTTTTCAGCTCGGGTTGGGAGCACAAGGCAGATGGGCGCCCAAGGAGCAGCTCGCATTGGGAGCACGCCACTGCAAGCGCGCCCACCAAGTGAGCGCCCGGCAAAAAGACAAGCCAACGGAAGACAAGAACGCGGATCGGTCACGGCTTAACGTTTTCAGCTCGGGTTGGAAGCAAAAGGCAGGTGGGCGCCCAAGGAGCAGCTCGCATTGGGAGCACGCCACCGCAAGCGCGCCCACCAAGTGAGCGCCCGGAAAAAAGACAAGCCAACGGAAGACAAGAACGCGGATCGGTCACGGCTTAACGTTTTCAGCTCGGGTTGGAAGCACAAGGCGGATGGGCGCCCAACGAGCAGCTCGCATTGGGAGCACGCCACAGCTCGGGTTGGAAGCACGCCACAGCTCGCGTTGGGAGCACAAGGCAGATGGGCGCCCAAGAAGCAGCTCGCATTGGGAGCACGCCACAAGCTCGTGTTGGGAGCACGCCGCAGCTCGCGTTGGAAGCACAAGGCGCAGCTCGCATTGGGAGCACGCCGCAGCTCGCGTTGGAAGCACAAGGCGCAGCTCGCATTGGGAGCACGCCGCAGCTCGCGTTGGAAGCACAAGGCGCAGCTCGCATTGGGAGCACGCCGCAGCTCGCGTTGGAAGCACAAGGCGCAGCTCGCATTGGGAGCACGCCGCAGCTCGCGTTGGAAGCACAAGGCGCAGCTCGCATTGGGAGCACGCCGCAGCTCGCGTTGGAAGCATGCCACAGCTCGCATTGGAAGCACAAGGCAGATGGGCGCCCAAGGAGCAGCTCGCATTGGGAGCACGGCAGATGGGCGCCCAAGGAGCGGCTCGCGTTGGGAGCACGGCACAAGTGCGCCCAAAGAAACGAGTCCGAATGCCAACGCAAGCGCGCCCACCAAGTGAGCGCCCGGCAAAAATACAACGCGGCGGAAGACAAGAACGAGGATCGGTCAGGGCTTAACGTTTTCAGCTCGGGTTGGAAGCACGGCCCATGGGCACCCATGGAGCGGCTCGCATTGGGAGCACGACACAAATGCGCCCGAACAAACGAGTCCGAATGCCAACGCAAGCGCGCCCACCAAGGGAGCGCCCGGCAAAAGAACAAGGCAGGGGAAGACAAGAAAGAGGATCGGTCACGGCTTAACGTTTTGAGCTCGGGTTGGAAGCACGGCACATGGGCGCCCAAGAAGCGGCTCGCATTGGGAGGCCGGCACTTGTGTGCCCAAAGAAACGAGTCCACCGGCAAACGGAAGCGCGCCCACCCAAGTGAGCGCCCGGCAAAAAGACAAGGCAACAGCGGACAAGAACGAGGATTGGTCACGGCATAACGTTTTGAGCTCGCCTTGCGAGCCCGGCACAGGTGCGCCAAAAGAAACGAGTCCGCCGGCAAACGGAAGCGCGCCCACCCGAGTGAGCGAACGGCAAAAAGACAAGGGAACGGCGGAGAAGAACAAGAATTGGTCACGGCTTAACGTTTTGAGCTTCCCTTGGGAGCCCGACACATGTGCGCCCAGAGAAAGGAGTCCGCCCGCAAACGGAAGCGCGCCCACCCAAGTGAGCGCACGGCAAAAAGACAAGGCAACGGCGGAGAAGAACAAGAATTGGTCACGGCTTAACGTTTTGAGCTCCCCTTGGGAGCCCGGCACATGTGCGCCCAAAGAAACGAGTCCGCCCGCAAACGGAAGCGCACCCACCCAAGTGAGCGCCGGGCAAAAAGACAAGGCAACGGCGGTCAAGAACAAGCATTGGTCACGGCTTAACATTTTGAGCTCGCCTTGCGAGCCCGGCACATGTGCGCCCAAGGAAACGAGCCCGTCGGCAAACAGAAGCGCGCCCACCCAAGTGAGCGCCCGGCAAAAAGACAAGGCAACGACGGACAAGAACAGGAATTGGTCACGGCCTAACGTTTTGAGCTCGCCTTGGGAGCCCGGCACATGTGCGCCCAAAGAAACGAGTCCGGCGGCAAGCGGAAGCGCGCCCACCCGAGTGAGCGCCCGGCAAAAAGACAAGGAAACGGCAGACAAGGACAAGCATTGGTCACGGCTTAACGTTTTGAGCTCGCCTTCGGAGCCCGGCACATGTGCGCCCAAGGAAACGAGTCCGCCGGAAAACGGAAGCGGCCCCACCCAAGTGAGCGCCCGGCAACAAGACAAGGCAACGGCGGACAAGAACAAGGATTGGTCACGGCTTAACGTTTTGAGCTCGCCTTGGGAGCCCGGCACATGTGCGCCCGAAGGAACGAGTCCGGCGGCAAACGGAAGTGCACCCACCGAAGTGGGCGCACGGCAAAAAGACAAGGGAACGGCGGAGAAGAACAAGAATTGGTCACGGCTTAACGTTTTGAGCTCCCCTTGGGAGCCCGACACATGTGCGCCCAAAGAAACGACTCCGCCCGCAAACGGAAGCGCGCCCACCCAAGTGAGCGCACGGCAA
Organism: Larix kaempferi; assembly: GCA_027924585.1. Taxonomy (NCBI): domain Eukaryota; kingdom Viridiplantae; phylum Streptophyta; class Pinopsida; order Pinales; family Pinaceae; genus Larix; species Larix kaempferi. Next base: position 8,961 of record BSBM01002319.1, read on the forward strand.
AAAGACAAGGCAACGGCGGAGAAGAACAAGAATTGGTCACGGCTTAACGTTTTGAGCTCCCCTTGGGAGCCCGGCACATGTGCGCCCAAAGAAACGAGTCCGCCCGCAAACGGAAGCGCACCCACCCAAGTGAGCGCCGGGCAAAAAGACAAGGCAACGGCGGACAAGAACAAGCATTGGTCACGGCTTAACGTTTTGAGCCCGCCTTGCGAGCCCGGCACATGTGCGCCCAAGGAAACGAGCCCGTCGGCAAACGGAAGCGCGCCCACCCAAGTGAGCGCCCGGCAAAAAGACAAGGCAACGGCGGACAAGAACAGGAATTGGTCACGGCTTAACGTTTTGAGCTCGCCTTGGGAGCCCGGCACATGTGCGCCCAAAGAAACGAGTCCGGCGGCAAGCGGAAGCGCGCCCACCCGAGTGAGCGCCCGGAAAAAAGACAAGGCAACGGCAGACAAGGACAAGCATTGGTCACGGCTTAACGTTTTGAGCTCGCCTTGGGAGCCCGGCACGTGTGCGCCCAAGGAAGAAACGAGTCCGCCGGCAAACGGAAGCGCGCCCACCCAAGTGAGCGCCCGGCAAAAGGACAAGGCAACGGCGCACAAGAACAAGAATTGGTCACGGCTTAACGTTTTGGGCTCGCCTTGGGAGCCCGGCACATGTGCCGCCCGAAGAAACGAGTCCGCCGGCAAACGGAAGCGCGCCCACCCAAGTGAGCGCCCGGGAAAAAGCTAAGGCAACGGCGGACAAGAACAAGAATTGGTCACGGCTTAACGTTTTGAGCTCGCCTTGGGAGCCCGGCACACGTGAGCCCAAAGAAACGACTCCGCCGGCAAACGGAAGCGTGCCCACCCAAGCGAGCGCACGGAAACAAGACAAGGCAACGGCGGACAAGAACAAGAATTGGTCACGGCCTAACGTTTTGAGCTCGCCTCGGGAGCCCGGCACACGTGAGCCCAAGGAAACGAGTCCGCCGGCAAACGGAAGCGTGCCCACCCAAGTGCGCGCCCGGCAAAAGCACAGGCCAACGACGGACAAGAACAAGAATCGGCCACGGCTTAACATTTTGAGCTCTCCTTGGGAGCCCGGCACATGTGAGCCCAATGAAACGAGTCCGCCGGCAAACGGAAGCGCTCCCACCCAAGCGAGCGCCCGGCAAAAATACACAAGGCAACGGCGGACAAGAACAAGAATTGCTCGCGGCTTAATGTTTTGAGGCCGCCTTGGGAGCCCGGCACATGTGCGCCCAAAGGAACGACTCCATCTCCGGCAGACGGAAGCGCGCCCACCCAAGTCAGCGCACGGCAACAAGACAAGGCAACGGCGGACAAGAACAAGAATTGGTCACGGCTTAACGTTTTGAGCTCGCCTTGGGAGCCCGTCACCTGCGCGCCCAAAGAAACGAGTCCCCCGGCAAACGGAAGCGCGCCCACCCAAGTGAGCGCCCGGCAAAGAGACAAGGAAACGGCGGACAAGAACAAGAATTGGTCACGGCTTAACGTTTTGAGCTCGCCCTGGGAGCCCTTCACATGTGCGCCCAAAGAAACGAGTCCGCCGGGACACGGAAGCGCGCCCACCCAAGCGAGCGCCCGGCAAAAAGACAAGGCAACGGCGGACAAGAACAAGGATTGGTCACGGCTTAACGTTTTGAGCCCGCCTTGGGAGCCCGGCACATGTGCGGCCAAAGAAACGACTCCGTCTCCGGCAAACGGAAGCGCGCCCACCCAAGTGAGCGCACGGCAACAAGACAAGGCAACGGTGGACAAGAACAAGAATTGGTCGGGGCTTAACGTTTTGAGCTCGCCTTGCGAGCCCGTCGCCTGTGCGCCCAAAGAAACGAGTCCCCCGGCAAACGGAAGCGCGCCCACCCAAGCGAGCGCCCGGCAAAAAGACAAGGCAACGGCGGACATGGAACAAGAATTGGTCACGGCGTAACGTTTTGAGCTCGCCCTGGGAGCCCTTCACATGTGCGCCCAAAGAAACGAGTCCGCCGGCAAACGGATGCGCGCCCACCCAAGTGATCGCCCGGCAAAGACACGGGGCAACGGCGGACAAGAACAAGAATCGGTCACGGCTTAACGTTTTGAGCTCGCCTTAGGAGCCCGGCACGCGTGAGCCCAAGGAAACGAGTCCGGCGGCGAACGGAAGAGCGCCCACCCAAGTGAGCGCCCGGCAAAAAGACAGGCCAACGGCGGACAAGAACAAGGACAGGTCACGGCTTAACGTTTTGAGCTCGCCTTGGGAGCCCGGCCCATGTGCGCCCAAAGAAACGAGTCCGCCGGCAAACGGAATCGCGCCCACCCAAGTGAGCGCCCGGCAAAAAGACAAGCCAACGACGGACAAGAACAAGAATCGGTCACGGCTCAACGTTTTGAGATCGCCTTGGGAGCCAGGCACATGTGCGCCCTAAGAAACAACTCCATCTCCAGAAAAGGGAAGCGCGCCCGGCAAAAAGAAAAGGCAACGGCGGACAAGGACAGGCATCGGTCACGTCTTAACGTTTTGAGCTCGCCTTGGGAGCCCGACGCATGTGCGCCCGAAGGAACGAGTCCGCCGGCAAACGGAAGCACGCCCACCCAAGTGAGCGCCCGGCAAAAAGACAAGGCAACGGAAGAGAAGAACACGAATCGGTCACGTCCTAGCAACGTTTTGAGCTCGCCTTGGGAGGCCGGCACATTTGCACCCAAGGAGGAGCTCGACTTGGAAGACCGGCGGAGGTGCGCCCAAAGAAACGAGTCCGCCGGCAAAAAGAGAAGGCGGCGGAAGATAAGAACAAGAACCGGTCGCGTCTCAGCAACATTTTGAGCTCGCCTTGGGAGCCCCGCACACGTGCGCCCAAAGAAACGAGTCCGCCGGCAAGCGCAAGCGCGCCCACCAAGTGAGCGCCCGGCAACAAGACAAGGAAGTGGAAGACAAGAACAAGAATCGGTCACGGCTTAACGTTTTGAGCTCGCCTTGGGAGCCCGCCGCATGTGCGCCCGAGGAGGAGCTCGACCTGGGAGCGGATGAGTCAAGTGATGGGGAGCAACCAAGAATAAAGGAAGCAGGTTGGCCCGCGGAAAAGGCGCCTGTCTTAATTTTGTTCAAGGTTCCTTCAAAGATGTTCTCGTAGTACTACCTGTGTTGGGTATGCATGCATTGACACCCATCTTGTCTTCAAAATTTCTCATTGGTGTTCGAGCTCCCTTAGATGTCCGGATATGGGTCTCCTTACTCTCTTTTCGGCTACAATGGATCTTATTAGAGTTGGGCACTTCCGATATACGTGGCCTTGAAACCCGGGAATTCCTCAGTGGATATTTAAAGGTCCAAGAGCACGGAGAGGTGAAGCGGACAACGGTGCCGGTTCGATCGATCCAAGCGGTTCAATTCAACCGAGGTTGGGGCCTGAGGCACACGCAGGGCGTGCCCGTCCTCCGAAAGCTCCAGAGGAGGGCACACTTTCCGGAGAAAGCAGCTCGTGCACGGTTCCAGAAGTTCCCTCTGCAACGAGGTAAGGATCCGCAGCGCAGGAGGAATGCCACAGTACGTGGAGGTGCTTTGCCTGCGGCTGGCCTCATGGGAGGTGCCTGTGCGAAGTCTAAGTTTCTGCCGGGACTTAGACGTGTGGCAGTCAGCCTAGTCTGCGGAAGACAGCGGTGCGGTGCGGACAGGACTGCAGACGGACATCGGTCTTGTGGGGGCTCTCTTGGGCATGGTTAGACGAGAGAGAGTGCGCCCAGTTGGTTGGCAGATGCTGCGGAAGGACAGCGGTATCGTTGCAGGCAAGGCTGCAGACGGACGGCAGCATGCCGAAGTGGTTTCCCAGACTGGGACGGACGATAGGAAGCCGGGAGGCTTGCGACGGAGTGCAACAGAGACAGAGTGCGGATGCAGACCGTGGATGCTACTGCGGTAGAGCCTGGACACTGGCCGATTGCCCATCAGTTGATGTTGTATCTTGAGCTGCCCAGTGTGGCAGGCTCACGGATGAGGTGCCGGGATGTGGCAGCCCTCCGATGTTATATGTAAAGTCTCTTTGAACCATGAATATTGCAAAAGGGGTGTTAGGCACGTCCGAGTTTGGAGTGCCACCCTCCTATGCATTTATCTCTTGCTCTTGTGTTTGGCATGCGTTTACTGTAGGAAGTGCACATCAAGAAAAAAAGGCTAAGCAAGGAACTGTTAAAGAGATGAGGCGTGGGCAATCCGCGGGTTGGGTGTGGCCTGCCGGGCTGGTTTCGCCCCAGGAAGTGCCGCATGGGCTATGTGTCACAGCCACAATTTCTGGCTTGTCTCAAGCGACTAACTGTGGTGTGCGGCACTTCCCGGGAACGTCTTGAGGGTGAGACCAGCTCAAACGTTGCACCGGCAGACTACGCCTAAACCCGCGGAAGCTTTTCGGCTTGACAGTTTACTCGTTTAACTCATAAGCACGTTTACGACAGACAGCATCAACACTTAGCCAATTATCAGCGAGTGCAATACGCAAGTAAAACACGACGCGGGAATAAGTTGGGGTTGCCAAACCGGCCAGCCCGTTTATCGTTTGTATAATCAATTGTTTACGGCAAGCGGAGTTGCCCTAAAACTCGGCAGATCTCCGGCGTGAGCCAAACCAGCAACACGCCTTACAACAGATATAGAAATTACAGAATGACAGAGCTGCCCCCTGCTCGGGCGTCCCAACTCCATGGGACCGTCGACTTCTGCAACCCGCGTATGCTGCCGAACTGTCTCACTGTGCAACCGGAACGGGTGCAAAACCTGCCAAGTTCTGCCTCTTCCGCAACCCTGCTGCAGCCGGATTCTGCTGGAACGGACCGTGCGCGAGAACAGAGCTTGGACTGCCTCCCTAGCTCTGCGTCTCCTTGCCTTGTCCGAAATTCCTTGCTTGAACGCCCCCTCCTTCGTTTTGGCCTTAAGCCTATATACATGGTGCCGTGTGGGAGGGTGCGGCCCCACCCTGGGCGCACCCTTGCTTGGCGCCCACGTCAGCCTCCCGCCGACGTGCCATTTGAAAGGGTCTTGGTCCAAGTCCCCCGCAATCCGCGCGTTTCGGTCCATTTTGTTGGGCGTCGTCCCTTGGCTCCCGACCCGAGCTCTCTGCCGTGGCTCCCAACCCGAGCTCCTTTCTTGGCTTCCAACCCGAGCTCATTTCTGGGATGCGAACCCGAGCTCGTTTCTTGGCTGCGAACCCGAGTTCGTTCTTCCGCTGGCGTCCGGTCCACCTTCCCTTCCGCCCATCGCTTTGGCTTGCTGCGTCGAGTGCCGGTCCGTTTGGGCGCTGCTCCGCGGAGTGCGTGGGCGCTTGGCCAACGCGCCACTACTCCAACACTTGAGTGTGTCCAGCGGTCCAAGGGTGCGCCCCGTTTCTTGCCAGCGTGCAGCCGCGCCCCACTCTCGGGCTTGCCATGCGCCGAAGTGTTGTGTGGGCGTCTTCGGTGGGAGTGCGCCCGGGCTAGGTCCACGCACCCCACTCATCGTTCCGTCTCCGGGTAGCTTTCCTTCCTCGCTAAGTCTCCTTGCAGCCGATCGTCGCTTTGCCCGACCGGGCGCCCAAGCCAGCCTCTTGGGCGGGAGCGCAAGGCTCCCATGCAAGTGTGAGTGCCGTGCAGAAAGCGCGGCCGTGACACTATGTGTCAGAGCCACGCTTTTTCGCTAGTCACCAGCGTCCAAATGTGGTGTGCGGCACTGCCTGGGAACGACTTGAGGGCGTGGCCAACTCAAGCGTCGCACCAGCAGACTACGCCTAACCTGCGGAAACTTTTCAACTTAACACTCGCAACTTCGTTTACTTGTTTATAACAGTTAACATGTTCCTACCGCATCCACACTTAGCCAATTTTACGTATGCATGAACATCGAGTAAATAGCACACGCAAGTATAAGCTGGGGTTTCCAAACCATCAACCCTTAAGCTTTGTATAATCAATCGTTTACAACAGGTGGAGTTTCCCTAGCAGAGCTCCGGCGTGTGCCCAACAAGCAGCACGCCTTACAATAGACATACAAAATACAAAGAGAGAGTTAACCCTTCCAACATGCGTCTAACTCCTGAAAC
>BSBM01002319.1:27500-37500 GCA_027924585.1 Larix kaempferi
GAGGCCAATTTTCAAGCAGACCCGACAAGCAGCACATTCACCGCACCACCCTTCACACGAAAGGACACTTCCACCGAAAGAGAAATGCGTGATAGGCATCATCGAAGTAACTTAACCGAAAATCTTGGACCCAACAACCGAAGAAGCAAGCCCTCGTTGGGAGCCACAGAAGCACCACTTGCGGTGTTGCACCGTGCCTTCCCAAGATGAGCGTTGCCGTCAATACTGCTCATGCGCTACCAAGCGGACACGGCAACACACCGCAAGCCGACCACCCTACGAATGACCCGAGGCCAATTTTCAGGTAGACCCGACAAGCAGCGCGTTCACCGCACCACCCTTCGCACGAAACGCACCCACCAAGTGAGCGCCCGGCAAAAAGACAAGCCAGCGGACGACAAGAACGAGGATCGGTCACGGTTTAACGTTTTTCAGCTCGGGTTGGAAGCACGAGGCAGACGGGCGCGCCCAAGGAGCAGCTCGCATTGGGAGCACGCCACAGCTCGGGTTGGAAGCACGCCACAGCTCGGGTTGGAAGCACAAGGCAGATGGGCGCCCAAGGCGCAGCTCGCATTGGGAGCACGCCACGGCTCGGGTTGGAAGCACGCCACAGCTCGGGTTGGAAGCACAAGGGAGATGGGCGCCCAAGAAGCAGCTCGCATTGGGAGCACGCCACAGCTCGGTTTGGAAGCACAAGGCAGAGGGGCGCCGAAGGAGCAGCTCGCATTGGGAGCACGTCACAGCTCGGGTTGGAAGCACAAGGCAGATGGGCGCCCAAGGAGCAGCTCGCATTGGGAGCACGCCACCGCAAGCGCGCCCACCAAGTGAGCGCCCGGCAAAAAGACAAGCCAGCGGAAGACAAGGACGAGGATCGGTCACGGCTTAACGTTTTCAGCTCGGGTTGGGAGCACAAGGCAGATGGGCGCCCAAGGAGCAGCTCGCATTGGGAGCACGCCACTGCAAGCGCGCCCACCAAGTGAGCGCCCGGCAAAAAGACAAGCCAACGGAAGACAAGAACGCGGATCGGTCACGGCTTAACGTTTTCAGCTCGGGTTGGAAGCAAAAGGCAGGTGGGCGCCCAAGGAGCAGCTCGCATTGGGAGCACGCCACCGCAAGCGCGCCCACCAAGTGAGCGCCCGGAAAAAAGACAAGCCAACGGAAGACAAGAACGCGGATCGGTCACGGCTTAACGTTTTCAGCTCGGGTTGGAAGCACAAGGCGGATGGGCGCCCAACGAGCAGCTCGCATTGGGAGCACGCCACAGCTCGGGTTGGAAGCACGCCACAGCTCGCGTTGGGAGCACAAGGCAGATGGGCGCCCAAGAAGCAGCTCGCATTGGGAGCACGCCACAAGCTCGTGTTGGGAGCACGCCGCAGCTCGCGTTGGAAGCACAAGGCGCAGCTCGCATTGGGAGCACGCCGCAGCTCGCGTTGGAAGCACAAGGCGCAGCTCGCATTGGGAGCACGCCGCAGCTCGCGTTGGAAGCACAAGGCGCAGCTCGCATTGGGAGCACGCCGCAGCTCGCGTTGGAAGCACAAGGCGCAGCTCGCATTGGGAGCACGCCGCAGCTCGCGTTGGAAGCACAAGGCGCAGCTCGCATTGGGAGCACGCCGCAGCTCGCGTTGGAAGCATGCCACAGCTCGCATTGGAAGCACAAGGCAGATGGGCGCCCAAGGAGCAGCTCGCATTGGGAGCACGGCAGATGGGCGCCCAAGGAGCGGCTCGCGTTGGGAGCACGGCACAAGTGCGCCCAAAGAAACGAGTCCGAATGCCAACGCAAGCGCGCCCACCAAGTGAGCGCCCGGCAAAAATACAACGCGGCGGAAGACAAGAACGAGGATCGGTCAGGGCTTAACGTTTTCAGCTCGGGTTGGAAGCACGGCCCATGGGCACCCATGGAGCGGCTCGCATTGGGAGCACGACACAAATGCGCCCGAACAAACGAGTCCGAATGCCAACGCAAGCGCGCCCACCAAGGGAGCGCCCGGCAAAAGAACAAGGCAGGGGAAGACAAGAAAGAGGATCGGTCACGGCTTAACGTTTTGAGCTCGGGTTGGAAGCACGGCACATGGGCGCCCAAGAAGCGGCTCGCATTGGGAGGCCGGCACTTGTGTGCCCAAAGAAACGAGTCCACCGGCAAACGGAAGCGCGCCCACCCAAGTGAGCGCCCGGCAAAAAGACAAGGCAACAGCGGACAAGAACGAGGATTGGTCACGGCATAACGTTTTGAGCTCGCCTTGCGAGCCCGGCACAGGTGCGCCAAAAGAAACGAGTCCGCCGGCAAACGGAAGCGCGCCCACCCGAGTGAGCGAACGGCAAAAAGACAAGGGAACGGCGGAGAAGAACAAGAATTGGTCACGGCTTAACGTTTTGAGCTTCCCTTGGGAGCCCGACACATGTGCGCCCAGAGAAAGGAGTCCGCCCGCAAACGGAAGCGCGCCCACCCAAGTGAGCGCACGGCAAAAAGACAAGGCAACGGCGGAGAAGAACAAGAATTGGTCACGGCTTAACGTTTTGAGCTCCCCTTGGGAGCCCGGCACATGTGCGCCCAAAGAAACGAGTCCGCCCGCAAACGGAAGCGCACCCACCCAAGTGAGCGCCGGGCAAAAAGACAAGGCAACGGCGGTCAAGAACAAGCATTGGTCACGGCTTAACATTTTGAGCTCGCCTTGCGAGCCCGGCACATGTGCGCCCAAGGAAACGAGCCCGTCGGCAAACAGAAGCGCGCCCACCCAAGTGAGCGCCCGGCAAAAAGACAAGGCAACGACGGACAAGAACAGGAATTGGTCACGGCCTAACGTTTTGAGCTCGCCTTGGGAGCCCGGCACATGTGCGCCCAAAGAAACGAGTCCGGCGGCAAGCGGAAGCGCGCCCACCCGAGTGAGCGCCCGGCAAAAAGACAAGGAAACGGCAGACAAGGACAAGCATTGGTCACGGCTTAACGTTTTGAGCTCGCCTTCGGAGCCCGGCACATGTGCGCCCAAGGAAACGAGTCCGCCGGAAAACGGAAGCGGCCCCACCCAAGTGAGCGCCCGGCAACAAGACAAGGCAACGGCGGACAAGAACAAGGATTGGTCACGGCTTAACGTTTTGAGCTCGCCTTGGGAGCCCGGCACATGTGCGCCCGAAGGAACGAGTCCGGCGGCAAACGGAAGTGCACCCACCGAAGTGGGCGCACGGCAAAAAGACAAGGGAACGGCGGAGAAGAACAAGAATTGGTCACGGCTTAACGTTTTGAGCTCCCCTTGGGAGCCCGACACATGTGCGCCCAAAGAAACGACTCCGCCCGCAAACGGAAGCGCGCCCACCCAAGTGAGCGCACGGCAAAAAGACAAGGCAACGGCGGAGAAGAACAAGAATTGGTCACGGCTTAACGTTTTGAGCTCCCCTTGGGAGCCCGGCACATGTGCGCCCAAAGAAACGAGTCCGCCCGCAAACGGAAGCGCACCCACCCAAGTGAGCGCCGGGCAAAAAGACAAGGCAACGGCGGACAAGAACAAGCATTGGTCACGGCTTAACGTTTTGAGCCCGCCTTGCGAGCCCGGCACATGTGCGCCCAAGGAAACGAGCCCGTCGGCAAACGGAAGCGCGCCCACCCAAGTGAGCGCCCGGCAAAAAGACAAGGCAACGGCGGACAAGAACAGGAATTGGTCACGGCTTAACGTTTTGAGCTCGCCTTGGGAGCCCGGCACATGTGCGCCCAAAGAAACGAGTCCGGCGGCAAGCGGAAGCGCGCCCACCCGAGTGAGCGCCCGGAAAAAAGACAAGGCAACGGCAGACAAGGACAAGCATTGGTCACGGCTTAACGTTTTGAGCTCGCCTTGGGAGCCCGGCACGTGTGCGCCCAAGGAAGAAACGAGTCCGCCGGCAAACGGAAGCGCGCCCACCCAAGTGAGCGCCCGGCAAAAGGACAAGGCAACGGCGCACAAGAACAAGAATTGGTCACGGCTTAACGTTTTGGGCTCGCCTTGGGAGCCCGGCACATGTGCCGCCCGAAGAAACGAGTCCGCCGGCAAACGGAAGCGCGCCCACCCAAGTGAGCGCCCGGGAAAAAGCTAAGGCAACGGCGGACAAGAACAAGAATTGGTCACGGCTTAACGTTTTGAGCTCGCCTTGGGAGCCCGGCACACGTGAGCCCAAAGAAACGACTCCGCCGGCAAACGGAAGCGTGCCCACCCAAGCGAGCGCACGGAAACAAGACAAGGCAACGGCGGACAAGAACAAGAATTGGTCACGGCCTAACGTTTTGAGCTCGCCTCGGGAGCCCGGCACACGTGAGCCCAAGGAAACGAGTCCGCCGGCAAACGGAAGCGTGCCCACCCAAGTGCGCGCCCGGCAAAAGCACAGGCCAACGACGGACAAGAACAAGAATCGGCCACGGCTTAACATTTTGAGCTCTCCTTGGGAGCCCGGCACATGTGAGCCCAATGAAACGAGTCCGCCGGCAAACGGAAGCGCTCCCACCCAAGCGAGCGCCCGGCAAAAATACACAAGGCAACGGCGGACAAGAACAAGAATTGCTCGCGGCTTAATGTTTTGAGGCCGCCTTGGGAGCCCGGCACATGTGCGCCCAAAGGAACGACTCCATCTCCGGCAGACGGAAGCGCGCCCACCCAAGTCAGCGCACGGCAACAAGACAAGGCAACGGCGGACAAGAACAAGAATTGGTCACGGCTTAACGTTTTGAGCTCGCCTTGGGAGCCCGTCACCTGCGCGCCCAAAGAAACGAGTCCCCCGGCAAACGGAAGCGCGCCCACCCAAGTGAGCGCCCGGCAAAGAGACAAGGAAACGGCGGACAAGAACAAGAATTGGTCACGGCTTAACGTTTTGAGCTCGCCCTGGGAGCCCTTCACATGTGCGCCCAAAGAAACGAGTCCGCCGGGACACGGAAGCGCGCCCACCCAAGCGAGCGCCCGGCAAAAAGACAAGGCAACGGCGGACAAGAACAAGGATTGGTCACGGCTTAACGTTTTGAGCCCGCCTTGGGAGCCCGGCACATGTGCGGCCAAAGAAACGACTCCGTCTCCGGCAAACGGAAGCGCGCCCACCCAAGTGAGCGCACGGCAACAAGACAAGGCAACGGTGGACAAGAACAAGAATTGGTCGGGGCTTAACGTTTTGAGCTCGCCTTGCGAGCCCGTCGCCTGTGCGCCCAAAGAAACGAGTCCCCCGGCAAACGGAAGCGCGCCCACCCAAGCGAGCGCCCGGCAAAAAGACAAGGCAACGGCGGACAGGAACAAGAATTGGTCACGGCGTAACGTTTTGAGCTCGCCCTGGGAGCCCTTCACATGTGCGCCCAAAGAAACGAGTCCGCCGGCAAACGGATGCGCGCCCACCCAAGTGATCGCCCGGCAAAGACACGGGGCAACGGCGGACAAGAACAAGAATCGGTCACGGCTTAACGTTTTGAGCTCGCCTTAGGAGCCCGGCACGCGTGAGCCCAAGGAAACGAGTCCGGCGGCGAACGGAAGAGCGCCCACCCAAGTGAGCGCCCGGCAAAAAGACAGGCCAACGGCGGACAAGAACAAGGACAGGTCACGGCTTAACGTTTTGAGCTCGCCTTGGGAGCCCGGCCCATGTGCGCCCAAAGAAACGAGTCCGCCGGCAAACGGAATCGCGCCCACCCAAGTGAGCGCCCGGCAAAAAGACAAGCCAACGACGGACAAGAACAAGAATCGGTCACGGCTCAACGTTTTGAGATCGCCTTGGGAGCCAGGCACATGTGCGCCCTAAGAAACAACTCCATCTCCAGAAAAGGGAAGCGCGCCCGGCAAAAAGAAAAGGCAACGGCGGACAAGGACAGGCATCGGTCACGTCTTAACGTTTTGAGCTCGCCTTGGGAGCCCGACGCATGTGCGCCCGAAGGAACGAGTCCGCCGGCAAACGGAAGCACGCCCACCCAAGTGAGCGCCCGGCAAAAAGACAAGGCAACGGAAGAGAAGAACACGAATCGGTCACGTCCTAGCAACGTTTTGAGCTCGCCTTGGGAGGCCGGCACATTTGCACCCAAGGAGGAGCTCGACTTGGAAGACCGGCGGAGGTGCGCCCAAAGAAACGAGTCCGCCGGCAAAAAGAGAAGGCGGCGGAAGATAAGAACAAGAACCGGTCGCGTCTCAGCAACATTTTGAGCTCGCCTTGGGAGCCCCGCACACGTGCGCCCAAAGAAACGAGTCCGCCGGCAAGCGCAAGCGCGCCCACCAAGTGAGCGCCCGGCAACAAGACAAGGAAGTGGAAGACAAGAACAAGAATCGGTCACGGCTTAACGTTTTGAGCTCGCCTTGGGAGCCCGCCGCATGTGCGCCCGAGGAGGAGCTCGACCTGGGAGCGGATGAGTCAAGTGATGGGGAGCAACCAAGAATAAAGGAAGCAGGTTGGCCCGCGGAAAAGGCGCCTGTCTTAATTTTGTTCAAGGTTCCTTCAAAGATGTTCTCGTAGTACTACCTGTGTTGGGTATGCATGCATTGACACCCATCTTGTCTTCAAAATTTCTCATTGGTGTTCGAGCTCCCTTAGATGTCCGGATATGGGTCTCCTTACTCTCTTTTCGGCTACAATGGATCTTATTAGAGTTGGGCACTTCCGATATACGTGGCCTTGAAACCCGGGAATTCCTCAGTGGATATTTAAAGGTCCAAGAGCACGGAGAGGTGAAGCGGACAACGGTGCCGGTTCGATCGATCCAAGCGGTTCAATTCAACCGAGGTTGGGGCCTGAGGCACACGCAGGGCGTGCCCGTCCTCCGAAAGCTCCAGAGGAGGGCACACTTTCCGGAGAAAGCAGCTCGTGCACGGTTCCAGAAGTTCCCTCTGCAACGAGGTAAGGATCCGCAGCGCAGGAGGAATGCCACAGTACGTGGAGGTGCTTTGCCTGCGGCTGGCCTCATGGGAGGTGCCTGTGCGAAGTCTAAGTTTCTGCCGGGACTTAGACGTGTGGCAGTCAGCCTAGTCTGCGGAAGACAGCGGTGCGGTGCGGACAGGACTGCAGACGGACATCGGTCTTGTGGGGGCTCTCTTGGGCATGGTTAGACGAGAGAGAGTGCGCCCAGTTGGTTGGCAGATGCTGCGGAAGGACAGCGGTATCGTTGCAGGCAAGGCTGCAGACGGACGGCAGCATGCCGAAGTGGTTTCCCAGACTGGGACGGACGATAGGAAGCCGGGAGGCTTGCGACGGAGTGCAACAGAGACAGAGTGCGGATGCAGACCGTGGATGCTACTGCGGTAGAGCCTGGACACTGGCCGATTGCCCATCAGTTGATGTTGTATCTTGAGCTGCCCAGTGTGGCAGGCTCACGGATGAGGTGCCGGGATGTGGCAGCCCTCCGATGTTATATGTAAAGTCTCTTTGAACCATGAATATTGCAAAAGGGGTGTTAGGCACGTCCGAGTTTGGAGTGCCACCCTCCTATGCATTTATCTCTTGCTCTTGTGTTTGGCATGCGTTTACTGTAGGAAGTGCACATCAAGAAAAAAAGGCTAAGCAAGGAACTGTTAAAGAGATGAGGCGTGGGCAATCCGCGGGTTGGGTGTGGCCTGCCGGGCTGGTTTCGCCCCAGGAAGTGCCGCATGGGCTATGTGTCACAGCCACAATTTCTGGCTTGTCTCAAGCGACTAACTGTGGTGTGCGGCACTTCCCGGGAACGTCTTGAGGGTGAGACCAGCTCAAACGTTGCACCGGCAGACTACGCCTAAACCCGCGGAAGCTTTTCGGCTTGACAGTTTACTCGTTTAACTCATAAGCACGTTTACGACAGACAGCATCAACACTTAGCCAATTATCAGCGAGTGCAATACGCAAGTAAAACACGACGCGGGAATAAGTTGGGGTTGCCAAACCGGCCAGCCCGTTTATCGTTTGTATAATCAATTGTTTACGGCAAGCGGAGTTGCCCTAAAACTCGGCAGATCTCCGGCGTGAGCCAAACCAGCAACACGCCTTACAACAGATATAGAAATTACAGAATGACAGAGCTGCCCCCTGCTCGGGCGTCCCAACTCCATGGGACCGTCGACTTCTGCAACCCGCGTATGCTGCCGAACTGTCTCACTGTGCAACCGGAACGGGTGCAAAACCTGCCAAGTTCTGCCTCTTCCGCAACCCTGCTGCAGCCGGATTCTGCTGGAACGGACCGTGCGCGAGAACAGAGCTTGGACTGCCTCCCTAGCTCTGCGTCTCCTTGCCTTGTCCGAAATTCCTTGCTTGAACGCCCCCTCCTTCGTTTTGGCCTTAAGCCTATATACATGGTGCCGTGTGGGAGGGTGCGGCCCCACCCTGGGCGCACCCTTGCTTGGCGCCCACGTCAGCCTCCCGCCGACGTGCCATTTGAAAGGGTCTTGGTCCAAGTCCCCCGCAATCCGCGCGTTTCGGTCCATTTTGTTGGGCGTCGTCCCTTGGCTCCCGACCCGAGCTCTCTGCCGTGGCTCCCAACCCGAGCTCCTTTCTTGGCTTCCAACCCGAGCTCATTTCTGGGATGCGAACCCGAGCTCGTTTCTTGGCTGCGAACCCGAGTTCGTTCTTCCGCTGGCGTCCGGTCCACCTTCCCTTCCGCCCATCGCTTTGGCTTGCTGCGTCGAGTGCCGGTCCGTTTGGGCGCTGCTCCGCGGAGTGCGTGGGCGCTTGGCCAACGCGCCACTACTCCAACACTTGAGTGTGTCCAGCGGTCCAAGGGTGCGCCCCGTTTCTTGCCAGCGTGCAGCCGCGCCCCACTCTCGGGCTTGCCATGCGCCGAAGTGTTGTGTGGGCGTCTTCGGTGGGAGTGCGCCCGGGCTAGGTCCACGCACCCCACTCATCGTTCCGTCTCCGGGTAGCTTTCCTTCCTCGCTAAGTCTCCTTGCAGCCGATCGTCGCTTTGCCCGACCGGGCGCCCAAGCCAGCCTCTTGGGCGGGAGCGCAAGGCTCCCATGCAAGTGTGAGTGCCGTGCAGAAAGCGCGGCCGTGACACTATGTGTCAGAGCCACGCTTTTTCGCTAGTCACCAGCGTCCAAATGTGGTGTGCGGCACTGCCTGGGAACGACTTGAGGGCGTGGCCAACTCAAGCGTCGCACCAGCAGACTACGCCTAACCTGCGGAAACTTTTCAACTTAACACTCGCAACTTCGTTTACTTGTTTATAACAGTTAACATGTTCCTACCGCATCCACACTTAGCCAATTTTACGTATGCATGAACATCGAGTAAATAGCACACGCAAGTATAAGCTGGGGTTTCCAAACCATCAACCCTTAAGCTTTGTATAATCAATCGTTTACAACAGGTGGAGTTTCCCTAGCAGAGCTCCGGCGTGTGCCCAACAAGCAGCACGCCTTACAATAGACATACAAAATACAAAGAGAGAGTTAACCCTTCCAACATGCGTCTAACTCCTGAAACTTCCCGCTGCTGCAAACCCTTGCTGCTGCCGCGGAAATGTCTCACTGTGCAACCGCACTGTGTGCGAACCTGCCAAATTCTGCGCTGTAGCAGCACCTTGCTGCGGCCGGACTTCGCCGGAAGAGACCGTGCGGACGGACAGAGGTCGGATAGCCTCCCTAGCTCCGAACTTCCCCCTTACCCGAATTTCCAACTTAGTTGCAGCTACCTTCTTGGCTTCTCGCCTTAGCCTTTTTATATGATGCCGTGCGGGAGGGTGCGACCCCACCTTGGGCGCACCCTTGCTTGGCACCCACGTCAACTCCGCACCGACGTACCATCAAACGGCCTCCGGTCCGCGATCCGCGCGTCATCGGTCCAAGTATTCCGCAAGCCGCGCGCCTTCGTTCCACTTCCGCAGCCTGCGCGTCTTCGGTCCGTCCCGACTTCGCGATCGGTTCCCATCCCGAGCATGCGCCGGGAAACCCCAACTTTCCCCGCGACTTGGCCCCTTTTTTTTCCCCGCGGCGCGCGCCGGGAAACCGCGACTTAGCCCAATATTTTTTCCCCGCGGCGTGTGCCGGGAAACCCCAACTTTCCCCGCGACTTAGCCCCGTTTTTTTTCCCCGCGGTGTGCGCCGGGAAACCCCAACTT
>BSBM01002319.1:47500-60000 GCA_027924585.1 Larix kaempferi
AAATAGTTCTCAAATCCAACGCGACCGAAGATGGAAAGCAAGTTAGAAGAGCTTCGCCGTGTGGTTTTCCCACACGGCGAGGCAAACCCCGCACTGCCCACCAAAAACAATTGAGCCTCAAAAAACGCTTTCGAAGGGGAATCACACCGTTGATGTGCCCCTGCCAAAGATTCCTATCAATGCTCTTACAAATGGTCTCGGTATGCACAGTTATACCAATATGGAATAAGTACAAGCACAATAAGACGGGCCTCCACAAAGGCCCAACAATGAAAAGGCAAGCCCTCGTGCGAAGCCACCACAAACCCCAAAACTCCACATCGAATGTGCGATGGAAATGGACTTTGTTTTCCGGTGCCTCCGAAGATGAGCATTGCCAACATTACCGCTCATGTGTTACCGAGTGAATCGACGGCACGCTGAGAGTCGACCGCCCTACAAATGGCCCAAGGCCAATTTTCAAGCAGACCCGACAAACAACGCACTCACCGCACCACCCTTCGCACGGAAATGACACTTCCACCAGTGGAGAAGTGCATGATAGGAAACACCGCCGTAGTTAATTTAACCGACAACCGGGAGGGACAAAGATACGCGAAAGGAGACCAAACGTGCAACAAGCCACACTTGCGGTTGAAATGGGTTTTTGTTTACCCATGCCTTCCCAAGGGGGAGCATTGCCGACGTTAAGGCTCATGCGCTATCAAGTGGAGCCGCACCAACCATCGCACGAAATGACACTTCCATCGGCGGGGAAGTGCATGGAAGGCAACATCTTGGACACTTGGATCCGGCAACCGGGAGGGACAAGTAATCCGAGAGAAGGCAAAGATGCAAGCCCTTGTCGGGAGAAGACAAAATGCCCCAAAACACCACCGCTTGGGAGGAAATGAGGTCTGTTCTGCCGTGCCATCCCGGGACGAGCATCGCCCTCAACACTGCTCATGCGCTACCAAGCGGAGACGGCAACACACCGCAAGCCGACCGCCCTACAAATGACCCGAGGCCAGTTTTCAGGCAGACCCGGCATGCGACGCATTCACCGCACCGCCCTTCACACGAAATGACACTTCCACCGATGGAGAAGTGCACGATAGGCGTCGTCGAAGTCACGTAACAGACATACTGCTCATGCGCTACCAAGCAGAGACGGCAACACACTGCAAGCCGACCGCCCTACGAATGACCCAAGGCCAATTTTCAGGCAGACCCGGCAGACAAAGCATTCGCCGCACCACCCTTCACACGAAATGACACTTCCACCGGCAGAGAAGTGCGTGATAGGCATCATCGAAGGCACTTAACCGAAAAGCTTGGACCCAGCAACCGAAAGAAGACCAAAGGCGCAAGCCCTCGTTGGGAGCCACAGCAAGCCACCAGAGCACC
Organism: Larix kaempferi; assembly: GCA_027924585.1. Lineage (NCBI taxonomy): Eukaryota > Viridiplantae > Streptophyta > Pinopsida > Pinales > Pinaceae > Larix > Larix kaempferi. Next base: position 48,887 of record BSBM01002319.1, read on the forward strand.
ACTTGCGGTGTTGGTGTGGCTTCGTTTGCCAGTGCCTTCCCAAGATGAGCGTTGCCATCAATACTGCTCATGCGCTACCAAGCGGATACGGCAACACACTGCAAGCCGACCGCCCTACGAATGACCCGAGGCCATTTTTCGAGCAGACCCGGCAGACAGCACATTCACCGCACCACCCTTCACACGAAACGACACTTCCACCGAAAGAGAAATGCGTGATAGGCATCATCGAAGTAACTTAACCGAAAATCTTGGACCCAACAACCGACGAAGCAAGCCCTCGTTGGGAGCCACAGCAAGCCACAGAAGCACCACTTGCGGTGTTGGCACCGTGCCTTCCCAAGATGAGCGTTGCCATCAATACTGCTCATGCGCTACCAAGCGGACACGGCAACACACCGCAAGTCGACCGCCCTACGAATGGCCCGAGGCCAATTTTCAAGCAGACCCGACAAGCAGCACATTCACCGCACCACCCTTCACACGAAAGGACACTTCCACCGAAAGAGAAATGCGTGATAGGCATCATCGAAGTAACTTAACCGAAAATCTTGGACCCAACAACCGAAGAAGCAAGCCCTCGTTGGGAGCCACAGAAGCACCACTTGCGGTGTTGCACCGTGCCTTCCCAAGATGAGCGTTGCCGTCAATACTGCTCATGCGCTACCAAGCGGACACGGCAACACACCGCAAGCCGACCACCCTACGAATGACCCGAGGCCAATTTTCAGGTAGACCCGACAAGCAGCGCGTTCACCGCACCACCCTTCGCACGAAACGCACCCACCAAGTGAGCGCCCGGCAAAAAGACAAGCCAGCGGACGACAAGAACGAGGATCGGTCACGGTTTAACGTTTTTCAGCTCGGGTTGGAAGCACGAGGCAGACGGGCGCGCCCAAGGAGCAGCTCGCATTGGGAGCACGCCACAGCTCGGGTTGGAAGCACGCCACAGCTCGGGTTGGAAGCACAAGGCAGATGGGCGCCCAAGGCGCAGCTCGCATTGGGAGCACGCCACGGCTCGGGTTGGAAGCACGCCACAGCTCGGGTTGGAAGCACAAGGGAGATGGGCGCCCAAGAAGCAGCTCGCATTGGGAGCACGCCACAGCTCGGTTTGGAAGCACAAGGCAGAGGGGCGCCGAAGGAGCAGCTCGCATTGGGAGCACGTCACAGCTCGGGTTGGAAGCACAAGGCAGATGGGCGCCCAAGGAGCAGCTCGCATTGGGAGCACGCCACCGCAAGCGCGCCCACCAAGTGAGCGCCCGGCAAAAAGACAAGCCAGCGGAAGACAAGGACGAGGATCGGTCACGGCTTAACGTTTTCAGCTCGGGTTGGGAGCACAAGGCAGATGGGCGCCCAAGGAGCAGCTCGCATTGGGAGCACGCCACTGCAAGCGCGCCCACCAAGTGAGCGCCCGGCAAAAAGACAAGCCAACGGAAGACAAGAACGCGGATCGGTCACGGCTTAACGTTTTCAGCTCGGGTTGGAAGCAAAAGGCAGGTGGGCGCCCAAGGAGCAGCTCGCATTGGGAGCACGCCACCGCAAGCGCGCCCACCAAGTGAGCGCCCGGAAAAAAGACAAGCCAACGGAAGACAAGAACGCGGATCGGTCACGGCTTAACGTTTTCAGCTCGGGTTGGAAGCACAAGGCGGATGGGCGCCCAACGAAGCAGCTCGCATTGGGAGCACGCCACAGCTCGGGTTGGAAGCACGCCACAGCTCGCGTTGGGAGCACAAGGCAGATGGGCGCCCAAGAAGCAGCTCGCATTGGGAGCACGCCACAAGCTCGTGTTGGGAGCACGCCGCAGCTCGCGTTGGAAGCACAAGGCGCAGCTCGCATTGGGAGCACGCCGCAGCTCGCGTTGGAAGCACAAGGCGCAGCTCGCATTGGGAGCACGCCGCAGCTCGCGTTGGAAGCACAAGGCGCAGCTCGCATTGGGAGCACGCCGCAGCTCGCGTTGGAAGCACAAGGCGCAGCTGCACGCCGCAGCTCGCGTTGGAAGCACAAGGCGCAGCTCGCATTGGGAGCACGCCGCAGCTCGCGTTGGAAGCATGCCACAGCTCGCATTGGAAGCACAAGGCAGATGGGCGCCCAAGGAGCAGCTCGCATTGGGAGCACGGCAGATGGGCGCCCAAGGAGCGGCTCGCGTTGGGAGCACGGCACAAGTGCGCCCAAAGAAACGAGTCCGAATGCCAACGCAAGCGCGCCCACCAAGTGAGCGCCCGGCAAAAATACAACGCGGCGGAAGACAAGAACGAGGATCGGTCAGGGCTTAACGTTTTCAGCTCGGGTTGGAAGCACGGCCCATGGGCACCCATGGAGCGGCTCGCATTGGGAGCACGACACAAATGCGCCCGAACAAACGAGTCCGAATGCCAACGCAAGCGCGCCCACCAAGGGAGCGCCCGGCAAAAGAACAAGGCAGGGGAAGACAAGAAAGAGGATCGGTCACGGCTTAACGTTTTGAGCTCGGGTTGGAAGCACGGCACATGGGCGCCCAAGAAGCGGCTCGCATTGGGAGGCCGGCACTTGTGTGCCCAAAGAAACGAGTCCACCGGCAAACGGAAGCGCGCCCACCCAAGTGAGCGCCCGGCAAAAAGACAAGGCAACAGCGGACAAGAACGAGGATTGGTCACGGCATAACGTTTTGAGCTCGCCTTGCGAGCCCGGCACAGGTGCGCCAAAAGAAACGAGTCCGCCGGCAAACGGAAGCGCGCCCACCCGAGTGAGCGAACGGCAAAAAGACAAGGGAACGGCGGAGAAGAACAAGAATTGGTCACGGCTTAACGTTTTGAGCTTCCCTTGGGAGCCCGACACATGTGCGCCCAGAGAAAGGAGTCCGCCCGCAAACGGAAGCGCGCCCACCCAAGTGAGCGCACGGCAAAAAGACAAGGCAACGGCGGAGAAGAACAAGAATTGGTCACGGCTTAACGTTTTGAGCTCCCCTTGGGAGCCCGGCACATGTGCGCCCAAAGAAACGAGTCCGCCCGCAAACGGAAGCGCACCCACCCAAGTGAGCGCCGGGCAAAAAGACAAGGCAACGGCGGTCAAGAACAAGCATTGGTCACGGCTTAACATTTTGAGCTCGCCTTGCGAGCCCGGCACATGTGCGCCCAAGGAAACGAGCCCGTCGGCAAACAGAAGCGCGCCCACCCAAGTGAGCGCCCGGCAAAAAGACAAGGCAACGACGGACAAGAACAGGAATTGGTCACGGCCTAACGTTTTGAGCTCGCCTTGGGAGCCCGGCACATGTGCGCCCAAAGAAACGAGTCCGGCGGCAAGCGGAAGCGCGCCCACCCGAGTGAGCGCCCGGCAAAAAGACAAGGAAACGGCAGACAAGGACAAGCATTGGTCACGGCTTAACGTTTTGAGCTCGCCTTCGGAGCCCGGCACATGTGCGCCCAAGGAAACGAGTCCGCCGGAAAACGGAAGCGGCCCCACCCAAGTGAGCGCCCGGCAACAAGACAAGGCAACGGCGGACAAGAACAAGGATTGGTCACGGCTTAACGTTTTGAGCTCGCCTTGGGAGCCCGGCACATGTGCGCCCGAAGGAACGAGTCCGGCGGCAAACGGAAGTGCACCCACCGAAGTGGGCGCACGGCAAAAAGACAAGGGAACGGCGGAGAAGAACAAGAATTGGTCACGGCTTAACGTTTTGAGCTCCCCTTGGGAGCCCGACACATGTGCGCCCAAAGAAACGACTCCGCCCGCAAACGGAAGCGCGCCCACCCAAGTGAGCGCACGGCAAAAAGACAAGGCAACGGCGGAGAAGAACAAGAATTGGTCACGGCTTAACGTTTTGAGCTCCCCTTGGGAGCCCGGCACATGTGCGCCCAAAGAAACGAGTCCGCCCGCAAACGGAAGCGCACCCACCCAAGTGAGCGCCGGGCAAAAAGACAAGGCAACGGCGGACAAGAACAAGCATTGGTCACGGCTTAACGTTTTGAGCCCGCCTTGCGAGCCCGGCACATGTGCGCCCAAGGAAACGAGCCCGTCGGCAAACGGAAGCGCGCCCACCCAAGTGAGCGCCCGGCAAAAAGACAAGGCAACGGCGGACAAGAACAGGAATTGGTCACGGCTTAACGTTTTGAGCTCGCCTTGGGAGCCCGGCACATGTGCGCCCAAAGAAACGAGTCCGGCGGCAAGCGGAAGCGCGCCCACCCGAGTGAGCGCCCGGAAAAAAGACAAGGCAACGGCAGACAAGGACAAGCATTGGTCACGGCTTAACGTTTTGAGCTCGCCTTGGGAGCCCGGCACGTGTGCGCCCAAGGAAGAAACGAGTCCGCCGGCAAACGGAAGCGCGCCCACCCAAGTGAGCGCCCGGCAAAAGGACAAGGCAACGGCGCACAAGAACAAGAATTGGTCACGGCTTAACGTTTTGGGCTCGCCTTGGGAGCCCGGCACATGTGCCGCCCGAAGAAACGAGTCCGCCGGCAAACGGAAGCGCGCCCACCCAAGTGAGCGCCCGGGAAAAAGCTAAGGCAACGGCGGACAAGAACAAGAATTGGTCACGGCTTAACGTTTTGAGCTCGCCTTGGGAGCCCGGCACACGTGAGCCCAAAGAAACGACTCCGCCGGCAAACGGAAGCGTGCCCACCCAAGCGAGCGCACGGAAACAAGACAAGGCAACGGCGGACAAGAACAAGAATTGGTCACGGCCTAACGTTTTGAGCTCGCCTCGGGAGCCCGGCACACGTGAGCCCAAGGAAACGAGTCCGCCGGCAAACGGAAGCGTGCCCACCCAAGTGCGCGCCCGGCAAAAGCACAGGCCAACGACGGACAAGAACAAGAATCGGCCACGGCTTAACATTTTGAGCTCTCCTTGGGAGCCCGGCACATGTGAGCCCAATGAAACGAGTCCGCCGGCAAACGGAAGCGCTCCCACCCAAGCGAGCGCCCGGCAAAAATACACAAGGCAACGGCGGACAAGAACAAGAATTGCTCGCGGCTTAATGTTTTGAGGCCGCCTTGGGAGCCCGGCACATGTGCGCCCAAAGGAACGACTCCATCTCCGGCAGACGGAAGCGCGCCCACCCAAGTCAGCGCACGGCAACAAGACAAGGCAACGGCGGACAAGAACAAGAATTGGTCACGGCTTAACGTTTTGAGCTCGCCTTGGGAGCCCGTCACCTGCGCGCCCAAAGAAACGAGTCCCCCGGCAAACGGAAGCGCGCCCACCCAAGTGAGCGCCCGGCAAAGAGACAAGGAAACGGCGGACAAGAACAAGAATTGGTCACGGCTTAACGTTTTGAGCTCGCCCTGGGAGCCCTTCACATGTGCGCCCAAAGAAACGAGTCCGCCGGGACACGGAAGCGCGCCCACCCAAGCGAGCGCCCGGCAAAAAGACAAGGCAACGGCGGACAAGAACAAGGATTGGTCACGGCTTAACGTTTTGAGCCCGCCTTGGGAGCCCGGCACATGTGCGGCCAAAGAAACGACTCCGTCTCCGGCAAACGGAAGCGCGCCCACCCAAGTGAGCGCACGGCAACAAGACAAGGCAACGGTGGACAAGAACAAGAATTGGTCGGGGCTTAACGTTTTGAGCTCGCCTTGCGAGCCCGTCGCCTGTGCGCCCAAAGAAACGAGTCCCCCGGCAAACGGAAGCGCGCCCACCCAAGCGAGCGCCCGGCAAAAAGACAAGGCAACGGCGGACAGGAACAAGAATTGGTCACGGCGTAACGTTTTGAGCTCGCCCTGGGAGCCCTTCACATGTGCGCCCAAAGAAACGAGTCCGCCGGCAAACGGATGCGCGCCCACCCAAGTGATCGCCCGGCAAAGACACGGGGCAACGGCGGACAAGAACAAGAATCGGTCACGGCTTAACGTTTTGAGCTCGCCTTAGGAGCCCGGCACGCGTGAGCCCAAGGAAACGAGTCCGGCGGCGAACGGAAGAGCGCCCACCCAAGTGAGCGCCCGGCAAAAAGACAGGCCAACGGCGGACAAGAACAAGGACAGGTCACGGCTTAACGTTTTGAGCTCGCCTTGGGAGCCCGGCCCATGTGCGCCCAAAGAAACGAGTCCGCCGGCAAACGGAATCGCGCCCACCCAAGTGAGCGCCCGGCAAAAAGACAAGCCAACGACGGACAAGAACAAGAATCGGTCACGGCTCAACGTTTTGAGATCGCCTTGGGAGCCAGGCACATGTGCGCCCTAAGAAACAACTCCATCTCCAGAAAAGGGAAGCGCGCCCGGCAAAAAGAAAAGGCAACGGCGGACAAGGACAGGCATCGGTCACGTCTTAACGTTTTGAGCTCGCCTTGGGAGCCCGACGCATGTGCGCCCGAAGGAACGAGTCCGCCGGCAAACGGAAGCACGCCCACCCAAGTGAGCGCCCGGCAAAAAAGACAAGGCAACGGAAGAGAAGAACACGAATCGGTCACGTCCTAGCAACGTTTTGAGCTCGCCTTGGGAGGCCGGCACATTTGCACCCAAGGAGGAGCTCGACTTGGAAGACCGGCGGAGGTGCGCCCAAAGAAACGAGTCCGCCGGCAAAAAGAGAAGGCGGCGGAAGATAAGAACAAGAACCGGTCGCGTCTCAGCAACATTTTGAGCTCGCCTTGGGAGCCCCGCACACGTGCGCCCAAAGAAACGAGTCCGCCGGCAAGCGCAAGCGCGCCCACCAAGTGAGCGCCCGGCAACAAGACAAGGAAGTGGAAGACAAGAACAAGAATCGGTCACGGACTTAACGTTTTGAGCTCGCCTTGGGAGCCCGCCGCATGTGCGCCCGAGGAGGAGCTCGACCTGGGAGCGGATGAGTCAAGTGATGGGGAGCAACCAAGAATAAAGGAAGCAGGTTGGCCCGCGGAAAAGGCGCCTGTCTTAATTTTGTTCAAGGTTCCTTCAAAGATGTTCTCGTAGTACTACCTGTGTTGGGTATGCATGCATTGACACCCATCTTGTCTTCAAAATTTCTCATTGGTGTTCGAGCTCCCTTAGATGTCCGGATATGGGTCTCCTTACTCTCTTTTCGGCTACAATGGATCTTATTAGAGTTGGGCACTTCCGATATACGTGGCCTTGAAACCCGGGAATTCCTCAGTGGATATTTAAAGGTCCAAGAGCACGGAGAGGTGAAGCGGACAACGGTGCCGGTTCGATCGATCCAAGCGGTTCAATTCAACCGAGGTTGGGGCCTGAGGCACACGCAGGGCGTGCCCGTCCTCCGAAAGCTCCAGAGGAGGGCACACTTTCCGGAGAAAGCAGCTCGTGCACGGTTCCAGAAGTTCCCTCTGCAACGAGGTAAGGATCCGCAGCGCAGGAGGAATGCCACAGTACGTGGAGGTGCTTTGCCTGCGGCTGGCCTCATGGGAGGTGCCTGTGCGAAGTCTAAGTTTCTGCCGGGACTTAGACGTGTGGCAGTCAGCCTAGTCTGCGGAAGACAGCGGTGCGGTGCGGACAGGACTGCAGACGGACATCGGTCTTGTGGGGGCTCTCTTGGGCATGGTTAGACGAGAGAGAGTGCGCCCAGTTGGTTGGCAGATGCTGCGGAAGGACAGCGGTATCGTTGCAGGCAAGGCTGCAGACGGACGGCAGCATGCCGAAGTGGTTTCCCAGACTGGGACGGACGATAGGAAGCCGGGAGGCTTGCGACGGAGTGCAACAGAGACAGAGTGCGGATGCAGACCGTGGATGCTACTGCGGTAGAGCCTGGACACTGGCCGATTGCCCATCAGTTGATGTTGTATCTTGAGCTGCCCAGTGTGGCAGGCTCACAGTGTGGCAGGCTCACGGATGAGGTGCCGGGATGTGGCAGCCCTCCGATGTTATATGTAAAGTCTCTTTGAACCATGAATATTGCAAAAGGGGTGTTAGGCACGTCCGAGTTTGGAGTGCCACCCTCCTATGCATTTATCTCTTGCTCTTGTGTTTGGCATGCGTTTACTGTAGGAAGTGCACATCAAGAAAAAAAGGCTAAGCAAGGAACTGTTAAAGAGATGAGGCGTGGGCAATCCGCGGGTTGGGTGTGGCCTGCCGGGCTGGTTTCGCCCCAGGAAGTGCCGCATGGGCTATGTGTCACAGCCACAATTTCTGGCTTGTCTCAAGCGACTAACTGTGGTGTGCGGCACTTCCCGGGAACGTCTTGAGGGTGAGACCAGCTCAAACGTTGCACCGGCAGACTACGCCTAAACCCGCGGAAGCTTTTCGGCTTGACAGTTTACTCGTTTAACTCATAAGCACGTTTACGACAGACAGCATCAACACTTAGCCAATTATCAGCGAGTGCAATACGCAAGTAAAACACGACGCGGGAATAAGTTGGGGTTGCCAAACCGGCCAGCCCGTTTATCGCAAGCGGAGTTGCCCTAAAACTCGCAGATCTCCGGCGTGAGCCAAACCAGCAACACGCCTTACAACAGATATAGAAATTACAGAATGACAGAGCTGCCCCCTGCTCGGGCGTCCCAACTCCATGGGACCGTCGACTTCTGCAACCCGCGTATGCTGCCGAACTGTCTCACTGTGCAACCGGAACGGGTGCAAAACCTGCCAAGTTCTGCCTCTTCCGCAACCCTGCTGCAGCCGGATTCTGCTGGAACGGACCGGTGCGCGCGAGAACAGAGCTTGGACTGCCTCCCTAGCTCTGCGTCTCCTTGCCTTGTCCGAAATTCCTTGCTTGAACGCCCCCTCCTTCGTTTTGGCCTTAAGCCTATATACATGGTGCCGTGTGGGAGGGTGCGGCCCCACCCTGGGCGCACCCTTGCTTGGCGCCCACGTCAGCCTCCCGCCGACGTGCCATTTGAAAGGGTCTTGGTCCAAGTCCCCCGCAATCCGCGCGTTTCGGTCCATTTTGTTGGGCGTCGTCCCTTGGCTCCCGACCCGAGCTCTCTGCCGTGGCTCCCAACCCGAGCTCCTTTCTTGGCTTCCAACCCGAGCTCATTTCTGGGATGCGAACCCGAGCTCGTTTCTTGGCTGCGAACCCGAGTTCGTTCTTCCGCTGGCGTCCGGTCCACCTTCCCTTCCGCCCATCGCTTTGGCTTGCTGCGTCGAGTGCCGGTCCGTTTGGGCGCTGCTCCGCGGAGTGCGTGGGCGCTTGGCCAACGCGCCACTACTCCAACACTTGAGTGTGTCCAGCGGTCCAAGGGTGCGCCCCGTTTCTTGCCAGCGTGCAGCCGCGCCCCACTCTCGGGCTTGCCATGCGCCGAAGTGTTTGTGTGGGCGTCTTCGGTGGGAGTGCGCCCGGGCTAGGTCCACGCACCCCACTCATCGTTCCGTCTCCGGGTAGCTTTCCTTCCTCGCTAAGTCTCCTTGCAGCCCGATCGTCGCTTTGCCCGACCGGGCGCCCAAGCCAGCCTCTTGGGCGGGAGCGCAAGGCTCCCATGCAAGTGTGAGTGCCGTGCAGAAAGCGCGGCCGTGACACTATGTGTCAGAGCCACGCTTTTTCGCTAGTCACCAGCGTCCAAATGTGGTGTGCGGCACTGCCTGGGAACGACTTGAGGGCGTGGCCAACTCAAGCGTCGCACCAGCAGACTACGCCTAACCTGCGGAAACTTTTCAACTTAACACTCGCAACTTCGTTTACTTGTTTTATAACAGTTAACATGTTCCTACCGCATCCACACTTAGCCAATTTTACGTATGCATGAACATCGAGTAAATAGCACACGCAAGTATAAGCTGGGGTTTCCAACCATCAACCCTTAAGCTTTGTATAATCAATCGTTTACAACAGGTGGAGTTTCCCTAGCAGAGCTCCGGCGTGTGGCCCAACAAGCAGCACGCCTTACAATAGACATACAAAATACAAAGAGAGAGTTAACCCTTCCAACATGCGTCTAACTCCTGAAAACTTCCCGCTGCTGCAAACCCTTGCTGCTGCCCGCGGAAATGTCTCACTGTGCAACCGCACTGTGTGCGAACCTGCCAAATTCTGCGCTGTAGCAGCACCTTGCTGCGGCCGGACTTCGCCGGAAGAGACCGTGCGGACGGACAGAGGTCGGATAGCCTCCCTAGCTACGAACTTCCCCCTTACCCGAATTTCCAACTTAGTTGCAGCTACCTTCTTGGCTTCTCGCCTTAGCCTTTTTATATGATGCCGTGCGGGAGGGTGCGACCCCACCTTGGGCGCACCCTTGCTTGGCACCCACGTCAACTCCGCACCGACGTACCATCAAACGGCCTCCGGTCCGCGATCCGCGCGTCATCGGTCCAAGTATTCCGCAAGCCGCGCGCCTTCGTTCCACTTCCGCAGCCTGCGCGTCTTCGGTCCGTCCCGACTTCGCGATCGGTTCCCATCCCGAGCATGCGCCGGGAAACCCCAACTTTCCCCGCGACTTGGCCCCTTTTTTTTCCCCGCGGCGCGCGCCGGGAAACCGCGACTTAGCCCAATATTTTTTCCCCGCGGCGTGTGCCGGGGAAACCCCAACTTTCCCCGCGACTTAGCCCCGTTTTTTTTCCCCGCGGTGTGCGCCGGGAAACCCCAACTTTCCCCGCGGTGCGCGCCGGGAAACCGTAACCTTCCCGCGGTGTGCGCCGGGAAACCCCAACTTTCCCCGCGGTGCGCGCCGGGAAACCGTAACCTTCCCCGCGGACTTAGCCCCGTTTTTTTTCCCCGCGGCGTGCGCCGGGAAACCCCAACTTCCTCCGTGACTTAGCCAAATTTTTTTTTTCCCGCGCGTGCGCCGGGAAACCCCAACTTCCTCCGCGACTTAGCCGAATTTTTTTTTTCCCGCGCGCCGCGCCGGGAAACCCCAACTTCCTCCGCGACTTCGCCAAATTTTTTTCTTTCCCGCGCGCGCGCCGGGAAACCCCAACTTCCTCCGCGACTTCGCCAAATTTTTTTTTCCCCGCGCGCGCGCCGGGAAACCCCAACTTCCTCCGCGACTTCGACAAACTTTTTTTTCCCCGCGCGGCGCGCCGGGAAACCCCAACTTCCTCCGCGACTTAGCCAAATTTTTTTTCCCCGCGGCGCGCGACGGGAAACCCCAACTTCCTCCGCGACTTAGCCAAATTTTTTTTTTCCCCGCGCGCGCGCCGGGAAACCCCAACTTCCTCCGCGACTTAGCCAAATTTTTTTTTCCCCGCGCGCGCGCCGGGAAACCCCAACTTCCTCCGCGACTTAGCCAAATTTTTTTTCCCCCGCGCGCGCGCCGGGAAACCCCAACTTCCTCCGCGACTTA
>BSBM01002319.1:70000-80000 GCA_027924585.1 Larix kaempferi
TCCGGCAACCGGGAGGGACAAGTAATCCGAGAGAAGGCAAAGATGCAAGCCCTTGTCGGGAGAAGACAAAATGCCCCAAAACACCACCGCTTGGGAGGAAATGAGGTCTGTTCTGCCGTGCCATCCCGGGACGAGCATCGCCCTCAACACTGCTCATGCGCTACCAAGCGGAGACGGCAACACACCGCAAGCCGACCGCCCTACAAATGACCCGAGGCCAGTTTTCAGGCAGACCCGGCATGCGACGCATTCACCGCACCGCCCTTCACACGAAATGACACTTCCACCGATGGAGAAGTGCACGATAGGCGTCGTCGAAGTCACGTAACAGACATACTGCTCATGCGCTACCAAGCAGAGACGGCAACACACTGCAAGCCGACCGCCCTACGAATGACCCAAGGCCAATTTTCAGGCAGAGCCCGGCAGACAAAGCATTCGCCGCACCACCCTTCACACGAAATGACACTTCCACCGGCAGAGAAGTGCGTGATAGGCATCATCGAAGGCACTTAACCGAAAAGCTTGGACCCAGCAACCGAAAGAAGACCAAAGGCGCAAGCCCTCGTTGGGAGCCACAGCAAGCCACCAGAGCACCACTTGCGGTGTTGGTGTGGCTTCGTTTGCCAGTGCCTTCCCAAGATGAGCGTTGCCATCAATACTGCTCATGCGCTACCAAGCGGATACGGCAACACACTGCAAGCCGACCGCCCTACGAATGACCCGAGGCCATTTTTCGAGCAGACCCGGCAGACAGCACATTCACCGCACCACCCTTCACACGAAACGACACTTCCACCGAAAGAGAAATGCGTGATAGGCATCATCGAAGTAACTTAACCGAAAATCTTGGACCCAACAACCGACGAAGCAAGCCCTCGTTGGGAGCCACAGCAAGCCACAGAAGCACCACTTGCGGTGTTGGCACCGTGCCTTCCCAAGATGAGCGTTGCCATCAATACTGCTCATGCGCTACCAAGCGGACACGGCAACACACCGCAAGTCGACCGCCCTACGAATGGCCCGAGGCCAATTTTCAAGCAGACCCGACAAGCAGCACATTCACCGCACCACCCTTCACACGAAAGGACACTTCCACCGAAAGAGAAATGCGTGATAGGCATCATCGAAGTAACTTAACCGAAAATCTTGGACCCAACAACCGAAGAAGCAAGCCCTCGTTGGGAGCCACAGAAGCACCACTTGCGGTGTTGCACCGTGCCTTCCCAAGATGAGCGTTGCCGTCAATACTGCTCATGCGCTACCAAGCGGACACGGCAACACACCGCAAGCCGACCACCCTACGAATGACCCGAGGCCAATTTTCAGGTAGACCCGACAAGCAGCGCGTTCACCGCACCACCCTTCGCACGAAACGCACCCACCAAGTGAGCGCCCGGCAAAAAGACAAGCCAGCGGACGACAAGAACGAGGATCGGTCACGGTTTAACGTTTTTCAGCTCGGGTTGGAAGCACGAGGCAGACGGGCGCGCCCAAGGAGCAGCTCGCATTGGGAGCACGCCACAGCTCGGGTTGGAAGCACGCCACAGCTCGGGTTGGAAGCACAAGGCAGATGGGCGCCCAAGGCGCAGCTCGCATTGGGAGCACGCCACGGCTCGGGTTGGAAGCACGCCACAGCTCGGGTTGGAAGCACAAGGGAGATGGGCGCCCAAGAAGCAGCTCGCATTGGGAGCACGCCACAGCTCGGTTTGGAAGCACAAGGCAGAGGGGCGCCGAAGGAGCAGCTCGCATTGGGAGCACGTCACAGCTCGGGTTGGAAGCACAAGGCAGATGGGCGCCCAAGGAGCAGCTCGCATTGGGAGCACGCCACCGCAAGCGCGCCCACCAAGTGAGCGCCCGGCAAAAAGACAAGCCAGCGGAAGACAAGGACGAGGATCGGTCACGGCTTAACGTTTTCAGCTCGGGTTGGGAGCACACAGCTCGCATTGGGAGCACGCCACTGCAAGCGCGCCCACCAAGTGAGCGCCCGGCAAAAAGACAAGCCAACGGAAGACAAGAACGCGGATCGGTCACGGCTTAACGTTTTCAGCTCGGGTTGGAAGCAAAAGGCAGGTGGGCGCCCAAGGAGCAGCTCGCATTGGGAGCACGCCACCGCAAGCGCGCCCACCAAGTGAGCGCCCGGAAAAAAGACAAGCCAACGGAAGACAAGAACGCGGATCGGTCACGGCTTAACGTTTTCAGCTCGGGTTGGAAGCACAAGGCGGATGGGCGCCCAACGAGCAGCTCGCATTGGGAGCACGCCACAGCTCGGGTTGGAAGCACGCCACAGCTCGCGTTGGGAGCACAAGGCAGATGGGCGCCCAAGAAGCAGCTCGCATTGGGAGCACGCCACAAGCTCGTGTTGGGAGCACGCCGCAGCTCGCGTTGGAAGCACAAGGCGCAGCTCGCATTGGGAGCACGCCGCAGCTCGCGTTGGAAGCACAAGGCGCAGCTCGCATTGGGAGCACGCCGCAGCTCGCGTTGGAAGCACAAGGCGCAGCTCGCATTGGGAGCACGCCGCAGCTCGCGTTGGAAGCACAAGGCGCAGCTCGCATTGGGAGCACGCCGCAGCTCGCGTTGGAAGCACAAGGCGCAGCTCGCATTGGGAGCACGCCGCAGCTCGCGTTGGAAGCATGCCACAGCTCGCATTGGAAGCACAAGGCAGATGGGCGCCCAAGGAGCAGCTCGCATTGGGAGCACGGCAGATGGGCGCCCAAGGAGCGGCTCGCGTTGGGAGCACGGCACAAGTGCGCCCAAAGAAACGAGTCCGAATGCCAACGCAAGCGCGCCCACCAAGTGAGCGCCCGGCAAAAATACAACGCGGCGGAAGACAAGAACGAGGATCGGTCAGGGCTTAACGTTTTCAGCTCGGGTTGGAAGCACGGCCCATGGGCACCCATGGAGCGGCTCGCATTGGGAGCACGACACAAATGCGCCCGAACAAACGAGTCCGAATGCCAACGCAAGCGCGCCCACCAAGGGAGCGCCCGGCAAAAGAACAAGGCAGGGGAAGACAAGAAAGAGGATCGGTCACGGCTTAACGTTTTGAGCTCGGGTTGGAAGCACGGCGAGCTCGGGTTGGAAGCACGGCACATGGGCGCCCAAGAAGCGGCTCGCATTGGGAGGCCGGCACTTGTGTGCCCAAAGAAACGAGTCCACCGGCAAACGGAAGCGCGCCCACCCAAGTGAGCGCCCGGCAAAAAGACAAGGCAACAGCGGACAAGAACGAGGATTGGTCACGGCATAACGTTTTGAGCTCGCCTTGCGAGCCCGGCACAGGTGCGCCAAAAGAAACGAGTCCGCCGGCAAACGGAAGCGCGCCCACCCGAGTGAGCGAACGGCAAAAAGACAAGGGAACGGCGGAGAAGAACAAGAATTGGTCACGGCTTAACGTTTTGAGCTTCCCTTGGGAGCCCGACACATGTGCGCCCAGAGAAAGGAGTCCGCCCGCAAACGGAAGCGCGCCCACCCAAGTGAGCGCACGGCAAAAAGACAAGGCAACGGCGGAGAAGAACAAGAATTGGTCACGGCTTAACGTTTTGAGCTCCCCTTGGGAGCCCGGCACATGTGCGCCCAAAGAAACGAGTCCGCCCGCAAACGGAAGCGCACCCACCCAAGTGAGCGCCGGGCAAAAAGACAAGGCAACGGCGGTCAAGAACAAGCATTGGTCACGGCTTAACATTTTGAGCTCGCCTTGCGAGCCCGGCACATGTGCGCCCAAGGAAACGAGCCCGTCGGCAAACAGAAGCGCGCCCACCCAAGTGAGCGCCCGGCAAAAAGACAAGGCAACGACGGACAAGAACAGGAATTGGTCACGGCCTAACGTTTTGAGCTCGCCTTGGGAGCCCGGCACATGTGCGCCCAAAGAAACGAGTCCGGCGGCAAGCGGAAGCGCGCCCACCCGAGTGAGCGCCCGGCAAAAAGACAAGGAAACGGCAGACAAGGACAAGCATTGGTCACGGCTTAACGTTTTGAGCTCGCCTTCGGAGCCCGGCACATGTGCGCCCAAGGAAACGAGTCCGCCGGAAAACGGAAGCGGCCCCACCCAAGTGAGCGCCCGGCAACAAGACAAGGCAACGGCGGACAAGAACAAGGATTGGTCACGGCTTAACGTTTTGAGCTCGCCTTGGGAGCCCGGCACATGTGCGCCCGAAGGAACGAGTCCGGCGGCAAACGGAAGTGCACCCACCGAAGTGGGCGCACGGCAAAAAGACAAGGGAACGGCGGAGAAGAACAAGAATTGGTCACGGCTTAACGTTTTGAGCTCCCCTTGGGAGCCCGACACATGTGCGCCCAAAGAAACGACTCCGCCCGCAAACGGAAGCGCGCCCACCCAAGTGAGCGCACGGCAAAAAGACAAGGCAACGGCGGAGAAGAACAAGAATTGGTCACGGCTTAACGTTTTGAGCTCCCCTTGGGAGCCCGGCACATGTGCGCCCAAAGAAACGAGTCCGCCCGCAAACGGAAGCGCACCCACCCAAGTGAGCGCCGGGCAAAAAGACAAGGCAACGGCGGACAAGAACAAGCATTGGTCACGGCTTAACGTTTTGAGCCCGCCTTGCGAGCCCGGCACATGTGCGCCCAAGGAAACGAGCCCGTCGGCAAACGGAAGCGCGCCCACCCAAGTGAGCGCCCGGCAAAAAGACAAGGCAACGGCGGACAAGAACAGGAATTGGTCACGGCTTAACGTTTTGAGCTCGCCTTGGGAGCCCGGCACATGTGCGCCCAAAGAAACGAGTCCGGCGGCAAGCGGAAGCGCGCCCACCCGAGTGAGCGCCCGGAAAAAAGACAAGGCAACGGCAGACAAGGACAAGCATTGGTCACGGCTTAACGTTTTGAGCTCGCCTTGGGAGCCCGGCACGTGTGCGCCCAAGGAAGAAACGAGTCCGCCGGCAAACGGAAGCGCGCCCACCCAAGTGAGCGCCCGGCAAAAGGACAAGGCAACGGCGCACAAGAACAAGAATTGGTCACGGCTTAACGTTTTGGGCTCGCCTTGGGAGCCCGGCACATGTGCCGCCCGAAGAAACGAGTCCGCCGGCAAACGGAAGCGCGCCCACCCAAGTGAGCGCCCGGGAAAAAGCTAAGGCAACGGCGGACAAGAACAAGAATTGGTCACGGCTTAACGTTTTGAGCTCGCCTTGGGAGCCCGGCACACGTGAGCCCAAAGAAACGACTCCGCCGGCAAACGGAAGCGTGCCCACCCAAGCGAGCGCACGGAAACAAGACAAGGCAACGGCGGACAAGAACAAGAATTGGTCACGGCCTAACGTTTTGAGCTCGCCTCGGGAGCCCGGCACACGTGAGCCCAAGGAAACGAGTCCGCCGGCAAACGGAAGCGTGCCCACCCAAGTGCGCGCCCGGCAAAAGCACAGGCCAACGACGGACAAGAACAAGAATCGGCCACGGCTTAACATTTTGAGCTCTCCTTGGGAGCCCGGCACATGTGAGCCCAATGAAACGAGTCCGCCGGCAAACGGAAGCGCTCCCACCCAAGCGAGCGCCCGGCAAAAATACACAAGGCAACGGCGGACAAGAACAAGAATTGCTCGCGGCTTAATGTTTTGAGGCCGCCTTGGGAGCCCGGCACATGTGCGCCCAAAGGAACGACTCCATCTCCGGCAGACGGAAGCGCGCCCACCCAAGTCAGCGCACGGCAACAAGACAAGGCAACGGCGGACAAGAACAAGAATTGGTCACGGCTTAACGTTTTGAGCTCGCCTTGGGAGCCCGTCACCTGCGCGCCCAAAGAAACGAGTCCCCCGGCAAACGGAAGCGCGCCCACCCAAGTGAGCGCCCGGCAAAGAGACAAGGAAACGGCGGACAAGAACAAGAATTGGTCACGGCTTAACGTTTTGAGCTCGCCCTGGGAGCCCTTCACATGTGCGCCCAAAGAAACGAGTCCGCCGGGACACGGAAGCGCGCCCACCCAAGCGAGCGCCCGGCAAAAAGACAAGGCAACGGCGGACAAGAACAAGGATTGGTCACGGCTTAACGTTTTGAGCCCGCCTTGGGAGCCCGGCACATGTGCGGCCAAAGAAACGACTCCGTCTCCGGCAAACGGAAGCGCGCCCACCCAAGTGAGCGCACGGCAACAAGACAAGGCAACGGTGGACAAGAACAAGAATTGGTCGGGGCTTAACGTTTTGAGCTCGCCTTGCGAGCCCGTCGCCTGTGCGCCCAAAGAAACGAGTCCCCCGGCAAACGGAAGCGCGCCCACCCAAGCGAGCGCCCGGCAAAAAGACAAGGCAACGGCGGACAGGAACAAGAATTGGTCACGGCGTAACGTTTTGAGCTCGCCCTGGGAGCCCTTCACATGTGCGCCCAAAGAAACGAGTCCGCCGGCAAACGGATGCGCGCCCACCCAAGTGATCGCCCGGCAAAGACACGGGGCAACGGCGGACAAGAACAAGAATCGGTCACGGCTTAACGTTTTGAGCTCGCCTTAGGAGCCCGGCACGCGTGAGCCCAAGGAAACGAGTCCGGCGGCGAACGGAAGAGCGCCCACCCAAGTGAGCGCCCGGCAAAAAGACAGGCCAACGGCGGACAAGAACAAGGACAGGTCACGGCTTAACGTTTTGAGCTCGCCTTGGGAGCCCGGCCCATGTGCGCCCAAAGAAACGAGTCCGCCGGCAAACGGAATCGCGCCCACCCAAGTGAGCGCCCGGCAAAAAGACAAGCCAACGACGGACAAGAACAAGAATCGGTCACGGCTCAACGTTTTGAGATCGCCTTGGGAGCCAGGCACATGTGCGCCCTAAGAAACAACTCCATCTCCAGAAAAGGGAAGCGCGCCCGGCAAAAAGAAAAGGCAACGGCGGACAAGGACAGGCATCGGTCACGTCTTAACGTTTTGAGCTCGCCTTGGGAGCCCGACGCATGTGCGCCCGAAGGAACGAGTCCGCCGGCAAACGGAAGCACGCCCACCCAAGTGAGCGCCCGGCAAAAAGACAAGGCAACGGAAGAGAAGAACACGAATCGGTCACGTCCTAGCAACGTTTTGAGCTCGCCTTGGGAGGCCGGCACATTTGCACCCAAGGAGGAGCTCGACTTGGAAGACCGGCGGAGGTGCGCCCAAAGAAACGAGTCCGCCGGCAAAAAGAGAAGGCGGCGGAAGATAAGAACAAGAACCGGTCGCGTCTCAGCAACATTTTGAGCTCGCCTTGGGAGCCCCGCACACGTGCGCCCAAAGAAACGAGTCCGCCGGCAAGCGCAAGCGCGCCCACCAAGTGAGCGCCCGGCAACAAGACAAGGAAGTGGAAGACAAGAACAAGAATCGGTCACGGCTTAACGTTTTGAGCTCGCCTTGGGAGCCCGCCGCATGTGCGCCCGAGGAGGAGCTCGACCTGGGAGCGGATGAGTCAAGTGATGGGGAGCAACCAAGAATAAAGGAAGCAGGTTGGCCCGCGGAAAAGGCGCCTGTCTTAATTTTGTTCAAGGTTCCTTCAAAGATGTTCTCGTAGTACTACCTGTGTTGGGTATGCATGCATTGACACCCATCTTGTCTTCAAAATTTCTCATTGGTGTTCGAGCTCCCTTAGATGTCCGGATATGGGTCTCCTTACTCTCTTTTCGGCTACAATGGATCTTATTAGAGTTGGGCACTTCCGATATACGTGGCCTTGAAACCCGGGAATTCCTCAGTGGATATTTAAAGGTCCAAGAGCACGGAGAGGTGAAGCGGACAACGGTGCCGGTTCGATCGATCCAAGCGGTTCAATTCAACCGAGGTTGGGGCCTGAGGCACACGCAGGGCGTGCCCGTCCTCCGAAAGCTCCAGAGGAGGGCACACTTTCCGGAGAAAGCAGCTCGTGCACGGTTCCAGAAGTTCCCTCTGCAACGAGGTAAGGATCCGCAGCGCAGGAGGAATGCCACAGTACGTGGAGGTGCTTTGCCTGCGGCTGGCCTCATGGGAGGTGCCTGTGCGAAGTCTAAGTTTCTGCCGGGACTTAGACGTGTGGCAGTCAGCCTAGTCTGCGGAAGACAGCGGTGCGGTGCGGACAGGACTGCAGACGGACATCGGTCTTGTGGGGGCTCTCTTGGGCATGGTTAGACGAGAGAGAGTGCGCCCAGTTGGTTGGCAGATGCTGCGGAAGGACAGCGGTATCGTTGCAGGCAAGGCTGCAGACGGACGGCAGCATGCCGAAGTGGTTTCCCAGACTGGGACGGACGATAGGAAGCCGGGAGGCTTGCGACGGAGTGCAACAGAGACAGAGTGCGGATGCAGACCGTGGATGCTACTGCGGTAGAGCCTGGACACTGGCCGATTGCCCATCAGTTGATGTTGTATCTTGAGCTGCCCAGTGTGGCAGGCTCACGGATGAGGTGCCGGGATGTGGCAGCCCTCCGATGTTATATGTAAAGTCTCTTTGAACCATGAATATTGCAAAAGGGGTGTTAGGCACGTCCGAGTTTGGAGTGCCACCCTCCTATGCATTTATCTCTTGCTCTTGTGTTTGGCATGCGTTTACTGTAGGAAGTGCACATCAAGAAAAAAAGGCTAAGCAAGGAACTGTTAAAGAGATGAGGCGTGGGCAATCCGCGGGTTGGGTGTGGCCTGCCGGGCTGGTTTCGCCCCAGGAAGTGCCGCATGGGCTATGTGTCACAGCCACAATTTCTGGCTTGTCTCAAGCGACTAACTGTGGTGTGCGGCACTTCCCGGGAACGTCTTGAGGGTGAGACCAGCTCAAACGTTGCACCGGCAGACTACGCCTAAACCCGCGGAAGCTTTTCGGCTTGACAGTTTACTCGTTTAACTCATAAGCACGTTTACGACAGACAGCATCAACACTTAGCCAATTATCAGCGAGTGCAATACGCAAGTAAAACACGACGCGGGAATAAGTTGGGGTTGCCAAACCGGCCAGCCCGTTTATCGTTTGTATAATCAATTGTTTACGGCAAGCGGAGTTGCCCTAAAACTCGGCAGATCTCCGGCGTGAGCCAAACCAGCAACACGCCTTACAACAGATATAGAAATTACAGAATGACAGAGCTGCCCCCTGCTCGGGCGTCCCAACTCCATGGGACCGTCGACTTCTGCAACCCGCGTATGCTGCCGAACTGTCTCACTGTGCAACCGGAACGGGTGCAAAACCTGCCAAGTTCTGCCTCTTCCGCAACCCTGCTGCAGCCGGATTCTGCTGGAACGGACCGTGCGCGAGAACAGAGCTTGGACTGCCTCCCTAGCTCTGCGTCTCCTTGCCTTGTCCGAAATTCCTTGCTTGAACGCCCCCTCCTTCGTTTTGGCCTTAAGCCTATATACATGGTGCCGTGTGGGAGGGTGCGGCCCCACCCTGGGCGCACCCTTGCTTGGCGCCCACGTCAGCCTCCCGCCGACGTGCCATTTGAAAGGGTCTTGGTCCAAGTCCCCCGCAATCCGCGCGTTTCGGTCCATTTTGTTGGGCGTCGTCCCTTGGCTCCCGACCCGAGCTCTCTGCCGTGGCTCCCAACCCGAGCTCCTTTCTTGGCTTCCAACCCGAGCTCATTTCTGGGATGCGAACCCGAGCTCGTTTCTTGGCTGCGAACCCGAGTTCGTTCTTCCGCTGGCGTCCGGTCCACCTTCCCTTCCGCCCATCGCTTTGGCTTGCTGCGTCGAGTGCCGGTCCGTTTGGGCGCTGCTCCGCGGAGTGCGTGGGCGCTTGGCCAACGCGCCACTACTCCAACACTTGAGTGTGTCCAGCGGTCCAAGGGTGCGCCCCGTTTCTTGCCAGCGTGCAGCCGCGCCCCACTCTCGGGCTTGCCATGCGCCGAAGTGTTGTGTGGGCGTCTTCGGTGGGAGTGCGCCCGGGCTAGGTCCACGCACCCCACTCATCGTTCCGTCTCCGGGTAGCTTTCCTTCCTCGCTAAGTCTCCTTGCAGCCGATCGTCGCTTTGCCCGACCGGGCGCCCAAGCCAGCCTCTTGGGCGGGAGCGCAAGGCTCCCATGCAAGTGTGAGTGCCGTGCAGAAAGCGCGGCCGTGACACTATGTGTCAGAGCCACGCTTTTTCGCTAGTCACCAGC
>BSBM01002319.1:92500-102500 GCA_027924585.1 Larix kaempferi
TCCACCGAAAGAGAAATGCGTGATAGGCATCATCGAAGTAACTTAACCGAAAATCTTGGACCCAACAACCGACGAAGCAAGCCCTCGTTGGGAGCCACAGCAAGCCACAGAAGCACCACTTGCGGTGTTGGCACCGTGCCTTCCCAAGATGAGCGTTGCCATCAATACTGCTCATGCGCTACCAAGCGGACACGGCAACACACCGCAAGTCGACCGCCCTACGAATGGCCCGAGGCCAATTTTCAAGCAGACCCGACAAGCAGCACATTCACCGCACCACCCTTCACACGAAAGGACACTTCCACCGAAAGAGAAATGCGTGATAGGCATCATCGAAGTAACTTAACCGAAAATCTTGGACCCAACAACCGAAGAAGCAAGCCCTCGTTGGGAGCCACAGAAGCACCACTTGCGGTGTTGCACCGTGCCTTCCCAAGATGAGCGTTGCCGTCAATACTGCTCATGCGCTACCAAGCGGACACGGCAACACACCGCAAGCCGACCACCCTACGAATGACCCGAGGCCAATTTTCAGGTAGACCCGACAAGCAGCGCGTTCACCGCACCACCCTTCGCACGAAACGCACCCACCAAGTGAGCGCCCGGCAAAAAGACAAGCCAGCGGACGACAAGAACGAGGATCGGTCACGGTTTAACGTTTTTCAGCTCGGGTTGGAAGCACGAGGCAGACGGGCGCGCCCAAGGAGCAGCTCGCATTGGGAGCACGCCACAGCTCGGGTTGGAAGCACGCCACAGCTCGGGTTGGAAGCACAAGGCAGATGGGCGCCCAAGGCGCAGCTCGCATTGGGAGCACGCCACGGCTCGGGTTGGAAGCACGCCACAGCTCGGGTTGGAAGCACAAGGGAGATGGGCGCCCAAGAAGCAGCTCGCATTGGGAGCACGCCACAGCTCGGTTTGGAAGCACAAGGCAGAGGGGCGCCGAAGGAGCAGCTCGCATTGGGAGCACGTCACAGCTCGGGTTGGAAGCACAAGGCAGATGGGCGCCCAAGGAGCAGCTCGCATTGGGAGCACGCCACCGCAAGCGCGCCCACCAAGTGAGCGCCCGGCAAAAAGACAAGCCAGCGGAAGACAAGGACGAGGATCGGTCACGGCTTAACGTTTTCAGCTCGGGTTGGGAGCACAAGGCAGATGGGCGCCCAAGGAGCAGCTCGCATTGGGAGCACGCCACTGCAAGCGCGCCCACCAAGTGAGCGCCCGGCAAAAAGACAAGCCAACGGAAGACAAGAACGCGGATCGGTCACGGCTTAACGTTTTCAGCTCGGGTTGGAAGCAAAAGGCAGGTGGGCGCCCAAGGAGCAGCTCGCATTGGGAGCACGCCACCGCAAGCGCGCCCACCAAGTGAGCGCCCGGAAAAAAGACAAGCCAACGGAAGACAAGAACGCGGATCGGTCACGGCTTAACGTTTTCAGCTCGGGTTGGAAGCACAAGGCGGATGGGCGCCCAACGAGCAGCTCGCATTGGGAGCACGCCACAGCTCGGGTTGGAAGCACGCCACAGCTCGCGTTGGGAGCACAAGGCAGATGGGCGCCCAAGAAGCAGCTCGCATTGGGAGCACGCCACAAGCTCGTGTTGGGAGCACGCCGCAGCTCGCGTTGGAAGCACAAGGCGCAGCTCGCATTGGGAGCACGCCGCAGCTCGCGTTGGAAGCACAAGGCGCAGCTCGCATTGGGAGCACGCCGCAGCTCGCGTTGGAAGCACAAGGCGCAGCTCGCATTGGGAGCACGCCGCAGCTCGCGTTGGAAGCACAAGGCGCAGCTCGCATTGGGAGCACGCCGCAGCTCGCGTTGGAAGCACAAGGCGCAGCTCGCATTGGGAGCACGCCGCAGCTCGCGTTGGAAGCATGCCACAGCTCGCATTGGAAGCACAAGGCAGATGGGCGCCCAAGGAGCAGCTCGCATTGGGAGCACGGCAGATGGGCGCCCAAGGAGCGGCTCGCGTTGGGAGCACGGCACAAGTGCGCCCAAAGAAACGAGTCCGAATGCCAACGCAAGCGCGCCCACCAAGTGAGCGCCCGGCAAAAATACAACGCGGCGGAAGACAAGAACGAGGATCGGTCAGGGCTTAACGTTTTCAGCTCGGGTTGGAAGCACGGCCCATGGGCACCCATGGAGCGGCTCGCATTGGGAGCACGACACAAATGCGCCCGAACAAACGAGTCCGAATGCCAACGCAAGCGCGCCCACCAAGGGAGCGCCCGGCAAAAGAACAAGGCAGGGGAAGACAAGAAAGAGGATCGGTCACGGCTTAACGTTTTGAGCTCGGGTTGGAAGCACGGCACATGGGCGCCCAAGAAGCGGCTCGCATTGGGAGGCCGGCACTTGTGTGCCCAAAGAAACGAGTCCACCGGCAAACGGAAGCGCGCCCACCCAAGTGAGCGCCCGGCAAAAAGACAAGGCAACAGCGGACAAGAACGAGGATTGGTCACGGCATAACGTTTTGAGCTCGCCTTGCGAGCCCGGCACAGGTGCGCCAAAAGAAACGAGTCCGCCGGCAAACGGAAGCGCGCCCACCCGAGTGAGCGAACGGCAAAAAGACAAGGGAACGGCGGAGAAGAACAAGAATTGGTCACGGCTTAACGTTTTGAGCTTCCCTTGGGAGCCCGACACATGTGCGCCCAGAGAAAGGAGTCCGCCCGCAAACGGAAGCGCGCCCACCCAAGTGAGCGCACGGCAAAAAGACAAGGCAACGGCGGAGAAGAACAAGAATTGGTCACGGCTTAACGTTTTGAGCTCCCCTTGGGAGCCCGGCACATGTGCGCCCAAAGAAACGAGTCCGCCCGCAAACGGAAGCGCACCCACCCAAGTGAGCGCCGGGCAAAAAGACAAGGCAACGGCGGTCAAGAACAAGCATTGGTCACGGCTTAACATTTTGAGCTCGCCTTGCGAGCCCGGCACATGTGCGCCCAAGGAAACGAGCCCGTCGGCAAACAGAAGCGCGCCCACCCAAGTGAGCGCCCGGCAAAAAGACAAGGCAACGACGGACAAGAACAGGAATTGGTCACGGCCTAACGTTTTGAGCTCGCCTTGGGAGCCCGGCACATGTGCGCCCAAAGAAACGAGTCCGGCGGCAAGCGGAAGCGCGCCCACCCGAGTGAGCGCCCGGCAAAAAGACAAGGAAACGGCAGACAAGGACAAGCATTGGTCACGGCTTAACGTTTTGAGCTCGCCTTCGGAGCCCGGCACATGTGCGCCCAAGGAAACGAGTCCGCCGGAAAACGGAAGCGGCCCCACCCAAGTGAGCGCCCGGCAACAAGACAAGGCAACGGCGGACAAGAACAAGGATTGGTCACGGCTTAACGTTTTGAGCTCGCCTTGGGAGCCCGGCACATGTGCGCCCGAAGGAACGAGTCCGGCGGCAAACGGAAGTGCACCCACCGAAGTGGGCGCACGGCAAAAAGACAAGGGAACGGCGGAGAAGAACAAGAATTGGTCACGGCTTAACGTTTTGAGCTCCCCTTGGGAGCCCGACACATGTGCGCCCAAAGAAACGACTCCGCCCGCAAACGGAAGCGCGCCCACCCAAGTGAGCGCACGGCAAAAAGACAAGGCAACGGCGGAGAAGAACAAGAATTGGTCACGGCTTAACGTTTTGAGCTCCCCTTGGGAGCCCGGCACATGTGCGCCCAAAGAAACGAGTCCGCCCGCAAACGGAAGCGCACCCACCCAAGTGAGCGCCGGGCAAAAAGACAAGGCAACGGCGGACAAGAACAAGCATTGGTCACGGCTTAACGTTTTGAGCCCGCCTTGCGAGCCCGGCACATGTGCGCCCAAGGAAACGAGCCCGTCGGCAAACGGAAGCGCGCCCACCCAAGTGAGCGCCCGGCAAAAAGACAAGGCAACGGCGGACAAGAACAGGAATTGGTCACGGCTTAACGTTTTGAGCTCGCCTTGGGAGCCCGGCACATGTGCGCCCAAAGAAACGAGTCCGGCGGCAAGCGGAAGCGCGCCCACCCGAGTGAGCGCCCGGAAAAAAGACAAGGCAACGGCAGACAAGGACAAGCATTGGTCACGGCTTAACGTTTTGAGCTCGCCTTGGGAGCCCGGCACGTGTGCGCCCAAGGAAGAAACGAGTCCGCCGGCAAACGGAAGCGCGCCCACCCAAGTGAGCGCCCGGCAAAAGGACAAGGCAACGGCGCACAAGAACAAGAATTGGTCACGGCTTAACGTTTTGGGCTCGCCTTGGGAGCCCGGCACATGTGCCGCCCGAAGAAACGAGTCCGCCGGCAAACGGAAGCGCGCCCACCCAAGTGAGCGCCCGGGAAAAAGCTAAGGCAACGGCGGACAAGAACAAGAATTGGTCACGGCTTAACGTTTTGAGCTCGCCTTGGGAGCCCGGCACACGTGAGCCCAAAGAAACGACTCCGCCGGCAAACGGAAGCGTGCCCACCCAAGCGAGCGCACGGAAACAAGACAAGGCAACGGCGGACAAGAACAAGAATTGGTCACGGCCTAACGTTTTGAGCTCGCCTCGGGAGCCCGGCACACGTGAGCCCAAGGAAACGAGTCCGCCGGCAAACGGAAGCGTGCCCACCCAAGTGCGCGCCCGGCAAAAGCACAGGCCAACGACGGACAAGAACAAGAATCGGCCACGGCTTAACATTTTGAGCTCTCCTTGGGAGCCCGGCACATGTGAGCCCAATGAAACGAGTCCGCCGGCAAACGGAAGCGCTCCCACCCAAGCGAGCGCCCGGCAAAAATACACAAGGCAACGGCGGACAAGAACAAGAATTGCTCGCGGCTTAATGTTTTGAGGCCGCCTTGGGAGCCCGGCACATGTGCGCCCAAAGGAACGACTCCATCTCCGGCAGACGGAAGCGCGCCCACCCAAGTCAGCGCACGGCAACAAGACAAGGCAACGGCGGACAAGAACAAGAATTGGTCACGGCTTAACGTTTTGAGCTCGCCTTGGGAGCCCGTCACCTGCGCGCCCAAAGAAACGAGTCCCCCGGCAAACGGAAGCGCGCCCACCCAAGTGAGCGCCCGGCAAAGAGACAAGGAAACGGCGGACAAGAACAAGAATTGGTCACGGCTTAACGTTTTGAGCTCGCCCTGGGAGCCCTTCACATGTGCGCCCAAAGAAACGAGTCCGCCGGGACACGGAAGCGCGCCCACCCAAGCGAGCGCCCGGCAAAAAGACAAGGCAACGGCGGACAAGAACAAGGATTGGTCACGGCTTAACGTTTTGAGCCCGCCTTGGGAGCCCGGCACATGTGCGGCCAAAGAAACGACTCCGTCTCCGGCAAACGGAAGCGCGCCCACCCAAGTGAGCGCACGGCAACAAGACAAGGCAACGGTGGACAAGAACAAGAATTGGTCGGGGCTTAACGTTTTGAGCTCGCCTTGCGAGCCCGTCGCCTGTGCGCCCAAAGAAACGAGTCCCCCGGCAAACGGAAGCGCGCCCACCCAAGCGAGCGCCCGGCAAAAAGACAAGGCAACGGCGGACAGGAACAAGAATTGGTCACGGCGTAACGTTTTGAGCTCGCCCTGGGAGCCCTTCACATGTGCGCCCAAAGAAACGAGTCCACCGGCAAACGGATGCGTGCCCACCCAAGTGATCGCCCGGCAAAGACACGGGGCAACGGCGGACAAGAACAAGAATCGGTCACGGCTTAACGTTTTGAGCTCGCCTTAGGAGCCCGGCACGCGTGAGCCCAAGGAAACGAGTCCGGCGGCGAACGGAAGAGCGCCCACCCAAGTGAGCGCCCGGCAAAAAGACAGGCCAACGGCGGACAAGAACAAGGACAGGTCACGGCTTAACGTTTTGAGCTCGCCTTGGGAGCCCGGCCCATGTGCGCCCAAAGAAACGAGTCCGCCGGCAAACGGAATCGCGCCCACCCAAGTGAGCGCCCGGCAAAAAGACAAGCCAACGACGGACAAGAACAAGAATCGGTCACGGCTCAACGTTTTGAGATCGCCTTGGGAGCCAGGCACATGTGCGCCCTAAGAAACAACTCCATCTCCAGAAAAGGGAAGCGCGCCCGGCAAAAAGAAAAGGCAACGGCGGACAAGGACAGGCATCGGTCACGTCTTAACGTTTTGAGCTCGCCTTGGGAGCCCGACGCATGTGCGCCCGAAGGAACGAGTCCGCCGGCAAACGGAAGCACGCCCACCCAAGTGAGCGCCCGGCAAAAAGACAAGGCAACGGAAGAGAAGAACACGAATCGGTCACGTCCTAGCAACGTTTTGAGCTCGCCTTGGGAGGCCGGCACATTTGCACCCAAGGAGGAGCTCGACTTGGAAGACCGGCGGAGGTGCGCCCAAAGAAACGAGTCCGCCGGCAAAAAGAGAAGGCGGCGGAAGATAAGAACAAGAACCGGTCGCGTCTCAGCAACATTTTGAGCTCGCCTTGGGAGCCCCGCACACGTGCGCCCAAAGAAACGAGTCCGCCGGCAAGCGCAAGCGCGCCCACCAAGTGAGCGCCCGGCAACAAGACAAGGAAGTGGAAGACAAGAACAAGAATCGGTCACGGCTTAACGTTTTGAGCTCGCCTTGGGAGCCCGCCGCATGTGCGCCCGAGGAGGAGCTCGACCTGGGAGCGGATGAGTCAAGTGATGGGGAGCAACCAAGAATAAAGGAAGCAGGTTGGCCCGCGGAAAAGGCGCCTGTCTTAATTTTGTTCAAGGTTCCTTCAAAGATGTTCTCGTAGTACTACCTGTGTTGGGTATGCATGCATTGACACCCATCTTGTCTTCAAAATTTCTCATTGGTGTTCGAGCTCCCTTAGATGTCCGGATATGGGTCTCCTTACTCTCTTTTCGGCTACAATGGATCTTATTAGAGTTGGGCACTTCCGATATACGTGGCCTTGAAACCCGGGAATTCCTCAGTGGATATTTAAAGGTCCAAGAGCACGGAGAGGTGAAGCGGACAACGGTGCCGGTTCGATCGATCCAAGCGGTTCAATTCAACCGAGGTTGGGGCCTGAGGCACACGCAGGGCGTGCCCGTCCTCCGAAAGCTCCAGAGGAGGGCACACTTTCCGGAGAAAGCAGCTCGTGCACGGTTCCAGAAGTTCCCTCTGCAACGAGGTAAGGATCCGCAGCGCAGGAGGAATGCCACAGTACGTGGAGGTGCTTTGCCTGCGGCTGGCCTCATGGGAGGTGCCTGTGCGAAGTCTAAGTTTCTGCCGGGACTTAGACGTGTGGCAGTCAGCCTAGTCTGCGGAAGACAGCGGTGCGGTGCGGACAGGACTGCAGACGGACATCGGTCTTGTGGGGGCTCTCTTGGGCATGGTTAGACGAGAGAGAGTGCGCCCAGTTGGTTGGCAGATGCTGCGGAAGGACAGCGGTATCGTTGCAGGCAAGGCTGCAGACGGACGGCAGCATGCCGAAGTGGTTTCCCAGACTGGGACGGACGATAGGAAGCCGGGAGGCTTGCGACGGAGTGCAACAGAGACAGAGTGCGGATGCAGACCGTGGATGCTACTGCGGTAGAGCCTGGACACTGGCCGATTGCCCATCAGTTGATGTTGTATCTTGAGCTGCCCAGTGTGGCAGGCTCACGGATGAGGTGCCGGGATGTGGCAGCCCTCCGATGTTATATGTAAAGTCTCTTTGAACCATGAATATTGCAAAAGGGGTGTTAGGCACGTCCGAGTTTGGAGTGCCACCCTCCTATGCATTTATCTCTTGCTCTTGTGTTTGGCATGCGTTTACTGTAGGAAGTGCACATCAAGAAAAAAAGGCTAAGCAAGGAACTGTTAAAGAGATGAGGCGTGGGCAATCCGCGGGTTGGGTGTGGCCTGCCGGGCTGGTTTCGCCCCAGGAAGTGCCGCATGGGCTATGTGTCACAGCCACAATTTCTGGCTTGTCTCAAGCGACTAACTGTGGTGTGCGGCACTTCCCGGGAACGTCTTGAGGGTGAGACCAGCTCAAACGTTGCACCGGCAGACTACGCCTAAACCCGCGGAAGCTTTTCGGCTTGACAGTTTACTCGTTTAACTCATAAGCACGTTTACGACAGACAGCATCAACACTTAGCCAATTATCAGCGAGTGCAATACGCAAGTAAAACACGACGCGGGAATAAGTTGGGGTTGCCAAACCGGCCAGCCCGTTTATCGTTTGTATAATCAATTGTTTACGGCAAGCGGAGTTGCCCTAAAACTCGGCAGATCTCCGGCGTGAGCCAAACCAGCAACACGCCTTACAACAGATATAGAAATTACAGAATGACAGAGCTGCCCCCTGCTCGGGCGTCCCAACTCCATGGGACCGTCGACTTCTGCAACCCGCGTATGCTGCCGAACTGTCTCACTGTGCAACCGGAACGGGTGCAAAACCTGCCAAGTTCTGCCTCTTCCGCAACCCTGCTGCAGCCGGATTCTGCTGGAACGGACCGTGCGCGAGAACAGAGCTTGGACTGCCTCCCTAGCTCTGCGTCTCCTTGCCTTGTCCGAAATTCCTTGCTTGAACGCCCCCTCCTTCGTTTTGGCCTTAAGCCTATATACATGGTGCCGTGTGGGAGGGTGCGGCCCCACCCTGGGCGCACCCTTGCTTGGCGCCCACGTCAGCCTCCCGCCGACGTGCCATTTGAAAGGGTCTTGGTCCAAGTCCCCCGCAATCCGCGCGTTTCGGTCCATTTTGTTGGGCGTCGTCCCTTGGCTCCCGACCCGAGCTCTCTGCCGTGGCTCCCAACCCGAGCTCCTTTCTTGGCTTCCAACCCGAGCTCATTTCTGGGATGCGAACCCGAGCTCGTTTCTTGGCTGCGAACCCGAGTTCGTTCTTCCGCTGGCGTCCGGTCCACCTTCCCTTCCGCCCATCGCTTTGGCTTGCTGCGTCGAGTGCCGGTCCGTTTGGGCGCTGCTCCGCGGAGTGCGTGGGCGCTTGGCCAACGCGCCACTACTCCAACACTTGAGTGTGTCCAGCGGTCCAAGGGTGCGCCCCGTTTCTTGCCAGCGTGCAGCCGCGCCCCACTCTCGGGCTTGCCATGCGCCGAAGTGTTGTGTGGGCGTCTTCGGTGGGAGTGCGCCCGGGCTAGGTCCACGCACCCCACTCATCGTTCCGTCTCCGGGTAGCTTTCCTTCCTCGCTAAGTCTCCTTGCAGCCGATCGTCGCTTTGCCCGACCGGGCGCCCAAGCCAGCCTCTTGGGCGGGAGCGCAAGGCTCCCATGCAAGTGTGAGTGCCGTGCAGAAAGCGCGGCCGTGACACTATGTGTCAGAGCCACGCTTTTTCGCTAGTCACCAGCGTCCAAATGTGGTGTGCGGCACTGCCTGGGAACGACTTGAGGGCGTGGCCAACTCAAGCGTCGCACCAGCAGACTACGCCTAACCTGCGGAAACTTTTCAACTTAACACTCGCAACTTCGTTTACATGTTTTATAACAGTTAACATGTTCCTACCGCATCCACACTTAGCCAATTTTACGTATGCATGAACATCGAGTAAATAGCACACGCAAGTATAAGCTGGGGTTTCCAAACCATCAACCCTTAAGCTTTGTATAATCAATCGTTACAACAGGTGGAGTTTCCCTAGCAGAGCTCCGGCGTGTGCCCAACAAGCAGCACGCCTTACAATAGACATACAAAATACAAAGAGAGAGTTAACCCTTCCAACATGCGTCTAACTCCTGAAACTTCCCGCTGCTGCAAACCCTTGCTGCTGCCGCGGAAATGTCTCACTGTGCAACCGCACTGTGTGCGAAC
Organism: Larix kaempferi; assembly: GCA_027924585.1. Classification (NCBI taxonomy): domain Eukaryota; kingdom Viridiplantae; phylum Streptophyta; class Pinopsida; order Pinales; family Pinaceae; genus Larix; species Larix kaempferi. Next base: position 102,167 of record BSBM01002319.1, read on the forward strand.
CTGCCAAATTCTGCGCTGTAGCAGCACCTTGCTGCGGCCGGACTTCGCCGGAAGAGACCGTGCGGACGGACAGAGGTCGGATAGCCTCCCTAGCTCCGAACTTCCCCCTTACCCGAATTTCCAACTTAGTTGCAGCTACCTTCTTGGCTTCTCGCCTTAGCCTTTTTATATGATGCCGTGCGGGAGGGTGCGACCCCACCTTGGGCGCACCCTTGCTTGGCACCCACGTCAACTCCGCACCGACGTACCATCAAACGGCCTCCGGTCCGCGATCCGCGCGTCATCGGTCCAAGTATTCCGCAAGCCGCGCGCCTTCGTTCCACTTCCGCAGCCT
>BSBM01002319.1:112500-122941 GCA_027924585.1 Larix kaempferi
GCTTCTTGGTCTTTCCATGGGAAATACGCATCAACCCAAAATCGAAACACTCGACAGCGGCACCGCTACGGACGCAGGGACAAAGCAGGCCAGTCCCAGAGGGCTTTGGCCAACATTAACAAATAGTTCTCAAATCCAACGCGACCGAAGATGGAAAGCAAGTTAGAAGAGCTTCGCCGTGTGGTTTTCCCACACGGCGAGGCAAACCCCGCACTGCCCACCAAAAACAATTGAGCCTCAAAAAACGCTTTCGAAGGGGAATCACACCGTTGATGTGCCCCTGCCAAAGATTCCTATCAATGCTCTTACAAATGGTCTCGGTATGCACAGTTATACCAATATGGAATAAGTACAAGCACAATAAGACGGGCCTCCACAAAGGCCCAACAATGAAAAGGCAAGCCCTCGTGCGAAGCCACCACAAACCCCAAAACTCCACATCGAATGTGCGATGGAAATGGACTTTGTTTTCCGGTGCCTCCGAAGATGAGCATTGCCAACATTACCGCTCATGTGTTACCGAGTGAATCGACGGCACGCTGAGAGTCGACCGCCCTACAAATGGCCCAAGGCCAATTTTCAAGCAGACCCGACAAACAACGCACTCACCGCACCACCCTTCGCACGGAAATGACACTTCCACCAGTGGAGAAGTGCATGATAGGAAACACCGCCGTAGTTAATTTAACCGACAACCGGGAGGGACAAAGATACGCGAAAGGAGACCAAACGTGCAACAAGCCACACTTGCGGTTGAAATGGGTTTTTGTTTACCCATGCCTTCCCAAGGGGGAGCATTGCCGACGTTAAGGCTCATGCGCTATCAAGTGGAGCCGCACCAACCATCGCACGAAATGACACTTCCATCGGCGGGGAAGTGCATGGAAGGCAACATCTTGGACACTTGGATCCGGCAACCGGGAGGGACAAGTAATCCGAGAGAAGGCAAAGATGCAAGCCCTTGTCGGGAGAAGACAAAATGCCCCAAAACACCACCGCTTGGGAGGAAATGAGGTCTGTTCTGCCGTGCCATCCCGGGACGAGCATCGCCCTCAACACTGCTCATGCGCTACCAAGCGGAGACGGCAACACACCGCAAGCCGACCGCCCTACAAATGACCCGAGGCCAGTTTTCAGGCAGACCCGGCATGCGACGCATTCACCGCACCGCCCTTCACACGAAATGACACTTCCACCGATGGAGAAGTGCACGATAGGCGTCGTCGAAGTCACGTAACAGACATACTGCTCATGCGCTACCAAGCAGAGACGGCAACACACTGCAAGCCGACCGCCCTACGAATGACCCAAGGCCAATTTTCAGGCAGACCCGGCAGACAAAGCATTCGCCGCACCACCCTTCACACGAAATGACACTTCCACCGGCAGAGAAGTGCGTGATAGGCATCATCGAAGGCACTTAACCGAAAAGCTTGGACCCAGCAACCGAAAGAAGACCAAAGGCGCAAGCCCTCGTTGGGAGCCACAGCAAGCCACCAGAGCACCACTTGCGGTGTTGGTGTGGCTTCGTTTGCCAGTGCCTTCCCAAGATGAGCGTTGCCATCAATACTGCTCATGCGCTACCAAGCGGATACGGCAACACACTGCAAGCCGACCGCCCTACGAATGACCCGAGGCCATTTTTCGAGCAGACCCGGCAGACAGCACATTCACCGCACCACCCTTCACACGAAACGACACTTCCACCGAAAGAGAAATGCGTGATAGGCATCATCGAAGTAACTTAACCGAAAATCTTGGACCCAACAACCGACGAAGCAAGCCCTCGTTGGGAGCCACAGCAAGCCACAGAAGCACCACTTGCGGTGTTGGCACCGTGCCTTCCCAAGATGAGCGTTGCCATCAATACTGCTCATGCGCTACCAAGCGGACACGGCAACACACCGCAAGTCGACCGCCCTACGAATGGCCCGAGGCCAATTTTCAAGCAGACCCGACAAGCAGCACATTCACCGCACCACCCTTCACACGAAAGGACACTTCCACCGAAAGAGAAATGCGTGATAGGCATCATCGAAGTAACTTAACCGAAAATCTTGGACCCAACAACCGAAGAAGCAAGCCCTCGTTGGGAGCCACAGAAGCACCACTTGCGGTGTTGCACCGTGCCTTCCCAAGATGAGCGTTGCCGTCAATACTGCTCATGCGCTACCAAGCGGACACGGCAACACACCGCAAGCCGACCACCCTACGAATGACCCGAGGCCAATTTTCAGGTAGACCCGACAAGCAGCGCGTTCACCGCACCACCCTTCGCACGAAACGCACCCACCAAGTGAGCGCCCGGCAAAAAGACAAGCCAGCGGACGACAAGAACGAGGATCGGTCACGGTTTAACGTTTTTCAGCTCGGGTTGGAAGCACGAGGCAGACGGGCGCGCCCAAGGAGCAGCTCGCATTGGGAGCACGCCACAGCTCGGGTTGGAAGCACGCCACAGCTCGGGTTGGAAGCACAAGGCAGATGGGCGCCCAAGGCGCAGCTCGCATTGGGAGCACGCCACGGCTCGGGTTGGAAGCACGCCACAGCTCGGGTTGGAAGCACAAGGGAGATGGGCGCCCAAGAAGCAGCTCGCATTGGGAGCACGCCACAGCTCGGTTTGGAAGCACAAGGCAGAGGGGCGCCGAAGGAGCAGCTCGCATTGGGAGCACGTCACAGCTCGGGTTGGAAGCACAAGGCAGATGGGCGCCCAAGGAGCAGCTCGCATTGGGAGCACGCCACCGCAAGCGCGCCCACCAAGTGAGCGCCCGGCAAAAAGACAAGCCAGCGGAAGACAAGGACGAGGATCGGTCACGGCTTAACGTTTTCAGCTCGGGTTGGGAGCACAAGGCAGATGGGCGCCCAAGGAGCAGCTCGCATTGGGAGCACGCCACTGCAAGCGCGCCCACCAAGTGAGCGCCCGGCAAAAAGACAAGCCAACGGAAGACAAGAACGCGGATCGGTCACGGCTTAACGTTTTCAGCTCGGGTTGGAAGCAAAAGGCAGGTGGGCGCCCAAGGAGCAGCTCGCATTGGGAGCACGCCACCGCAAGCGCGCCCACCAAGTGAGCGCCCGGAAAAAAGACAAGCCAACGGAAGACAAGAACGCGGATCGGTCACGGCTTAACGTTTTCAGCTCGGGTTGGAAGCACAAGGCGGATGGGCGCCCAACGAGCAGCTCGCATTGGGAGCACGCCACAGCTCGGGTTGGAAGCACGCCACAGCTCGCGTTGGGAGCACAAGGCAGATGGGCGCCCAAGAAGCAGCTCGCATTGGGAGCACGCCACAAGCTCGTGTTGGGAGCACGCCGCAGCTCGCGTTGGAAGCACAAGGCGCAGCTCGCATTGGGAGCACGCCGCAGCTCGCGTTGGAAGCACAAGGCGCAGCTCGCATTGGGAGCACGCCGCAGCTCGCGTTGGAAGCACAAGGCGCAGCTCGCATTGGGAGCACGCCGCAGCTCGCGTTGGAAGCACAAGGCGCAGCTCGCATTGGGAGCACGCCGCAGCTCGCGTTGGAAGCACAAGGCGCAGCTCGCATTGGGAGCACGCCGCAGCTCGCGTTGGAAGCATGCCACAGCTCGCATTGGAAGCACAAGGCAGATGGGCGCCCAAGGAGCAGCTCGCATTGGGAGCACGGCAGATGGGCGCCCAAGGAGCGGCTCGCGTTGGGAGCACGGCACAAGTGCGCCCAAAGAAACGAGTCCGAATGCCAACGCAAGCGCGCCCACCAAGTGAGCGCCCGGCAAAAATACAACGCGGCGGAAGACAAGAACGAGGATCGGTCAGGGCTTAACGTTTTCAGCTCGGGTTGGAAGCACGGCCCATGGGCACCCATGGAGCGGCTCGCATTGGGAGCACGACACAAATGCGCCCGAACAAACGAGTCCGAATGCCAACGCAAGCGCGCCCACCAAGGGAGCGCCCGGCAAAAGAACAAGGCAGGGGAAGACAAGAAAGAGGATCGGTCACGGCTTAACGTTTTGAGCTCGGGTTGGAAGCACGGCACATGGGCGCCCAAGAAGCGGCTCGCATTGGGAGGCCGGCACTTGTGTGCCCAAAGAAACGAGTCCACCGGCAAACGGAAGCGCGCCCACCCAAGTGAGCGCCCGGCAAAAAGACAAGGCAACAGCGGACAAGAACGAGGATTGGTCACGGCATAACGTTTTGAGCTCGCCTTGCGAGCCCGGCACAGGTGCGCCAAAAGAAACGAGTCCGCCGGCAAACGGAAGCGCGCCCACCCGAGTGAGCGAACGGCAAAAAGACAAGGGAACGGCGGAGAAGAACAAGAATTGGTCACGGCTTAACGTTTTGAGCTTCCCTTGGGAGCCCGACACATGTGCGCCCAGAGAAAGGAGTCCGCCCGCAAACGGAAGCGCGCCCACCCAAGTGAGCGCACGGCAAAAAGACAAGGCAACGGCGGAGAAGAACAAGAATTGGTCACGGCTTAACGTTTTGAGCTCCCCTTGGGAGCCCGGCACATGTGCGCCCAAAGAAACGAGTCCGCCCGCAAACGGAAGCGCACCCACCCAAGTGAGCGCCGGGCAAAAAGACAAGGCAACGGCGGTCAAGAACAAGCATTGGTCACGGCTTAACATTTTGAGCTCGCCTTGCGAGCCCGGCACATGTGCGCCCAAGGAAACGAGCCCGTCGGCAAACAGAAGCGCGCCCACCCAAGTGAGCGCCCGGCAAAAAGACAAGGCAACGACGGACAAGAACAGGAATTGGTCACGGCCTAACGTTTTGAGCTCGCCTTGGGAGCCCGGCACATGTGCGCCCAAAGAAACGAGTCCGGCGGCAAGCGGAAGCGCGCCCACCCGAGTGAGCGCCCGGCAAAAAGACAAGGAAACGGCAGACAAGGACAAGCATTGGTCACGGCTTAACGTTTTGAGCTCGCCTTCGGAGCCCGGCACATGTGCGCCCAAGGAAACGAGTCCGCCGGAAAACGGAAGCGGCCCCACCCAAGTGAGCGCCCGGCAACAAGACAAGGCAACGGCGGACAAGAACAAGGATTGGTCACGGCTTAACGTTTTGAGCTCGCCTTGGGAGCCCGGCACATGTGCGCCCGAAGGAACGAGTCCGGCGGCAAACGGAAGTGCACCCACCGAAGTGGGCGCACGGCAAAAAGACAAGGGAACGGCGGAGAAGAACAAGAATTGGTCACGGCTTAACGTTTTGAGCTCCCCTTGGGAGCCCGACACATGTGCGCCCAAAGAAACGACTCCGCCCGCAAACGGAAGCGCGCCCACCCAAGTGAGCGCACGGCAAAAAGACAAGGCAACGGCGGAGAAGAACAAGAATTGGTCACGGCTTAACGTTTTGAGCTCCCCTTGGGAGCCCGGCACATGTGCGCCCAAAGAAACGAGTCCGCCCGCAAACGGAAGCGCACCCACCCAAGTGAGCGCCGGGCAAAAAGACAAGGCAACGGCGGACAAGAACAAGCATTGGTCACGGCTTAACGTTTTGAGCCCGCCTTGCGAGCCCGGCACATGTGCGCCCAAGGAAACGAGCCCGTCGGCAAACGGAAGCGCGCCCACCCAAGTGAGCGCCCGGCAAAAAGACAAGGCAACGGCGGACAAGAACAGGAATTGGTCACGGCTTAACGTTTTGAGCTCGCCTTGGGAGCCCGGCACATGTGCGCCCAAAGAAACGAGTCCGGCGGCAAGCGGAAGCGCGCCCACCCGAGTGAGCGCCCGGAAAAAAGACAAGGCAACGGCAGACAAGGACAAGCATTGGTCACGGCTTAACGTTTTGAGCTCGCCTTGGGAGCCCGGCACGTGTGCGCCCAAGGAAGAAACGAGTCCGCCGGCAAACGGAAGCGCGCCCACCCAAGTGAGCGCCCGGCAAAAGGACAAGGCAACGGCGCACAAGAACAAGAATTGGTCACGGCTTAACGTTTTGGGCTCGCCTTGGGAGCCCGGCACATGTGCCGCCCGAAGAAACGAGTCCGCCGGCAAACGGAAGCGCGCCCACCCAAGTGAGCGCCCGGGAAAAAGCTAAGGCAACGGCGGACAAGAACAAGAATTGGTCACGGCTTAACGTTTTGAGCTCGCCTTGGGAGCCCGGCACACGTGAGCCCAAAGAAACGACTCCGCCGGCAAACGGAAGCGTGCCCACCCAAGCGAGCGCACGGAAACAAGACAAGGCAACGGCGGACAAGAACAAGAATTGGTCACGGCCTAACGTTTTGAGCTCGCCTCGGGAGCCCGGCACACGTGAGCCCAAGGAAACGAGTCCGCCGGCAAACGGAAGCGTGCCCACCCAAGTGCGCGCCCGGCAAAAGCACAGGCCAACGACGGACAAGAACAAGAATCGGCCACGGCTTAACATTTTGAGCTCTCCTTGGGAGCCCGGCACATGTGAGCCCAATGAAACGAGTCCGCCGGCAAACGGAAGCGCTCCCACCCAAGCGAGCGCCCGGCAAAAATACACAAGGCAACGGCGGACAAGAACAAGAATTGCTCGCGGCTTAATGTTTTGAGGCCGCCTTGGGAGCCCGGCACATGTGCGCCCAAAGGAACGACTCCATCTCCGGCAGACGGAAGCGCGCCCACCCAAGTCAGCGCACGGCAACAAGACAAGGCAACGGCGGACAAGAACAAGAATTGGTCACGGCTTAACGTTTTGAGCTCGCCTTGGGAGCCCGTCACCTGCGCGCCCAAAGAAACGAGTCCCCCGGCAAACGGAAGCGCGCCCACCCAAGTGAGCGCCCGGCAAAGAGACAAGGAAACGGCGGACAAGAACAAGAATTGGTCACGGCTTAACGTTTTGAGCTCGCCCTGGGAGCCCTTCACATGTGCGCCCAAAGAAACGAGTCCGCCGGGACACGGAAGCGCGCCCACCCAAGCGAGCGCCCGGCAAAAAGACAAGGCAACGGCGGACAAGAACAAGGATTGGTCACGGCTTAACGTTTTGAGCCCGCCTTGGGAGCCCGGCACATGTGCGGCCAAAGAAACGACTCCGTCTCCGGCAAACGGAAGCGCGCCCACCCAAGTGAGCGCACGGCAACAAGACAAGGCAACGGTGGACAAGAACAAGAATTGGTCGGGGCTTAACGTTTTGAGCTCGCCTTGCGAGCCCGTCGCCTGTGCGCCCAAAGAAACGAGTCCCCCGGCAAACGGAAGCGCGCCCACCCAAGCGAGCGCCCGGCAAAAAGACAATGGCAACGGCGGACAGGAACAAGAATTGGTCACGGCGTAACGTTTTGAGCTCGCCCTGGGAGCCCTTCACATGTGCGCCCAAAGAAACGAGTCCGCCGGCAAACGGATGCGCGCCCACCCAAGTGATCGCCCGGCAAAGACACGGGGCAACGGCGGACAAGAACAAGAATCGGTCACGGCTTAACGTTTTGAGCTCGCCTTAGGAGCCCGGCACGCGTGAGCCCAAGGAAACGAGTCCGGCGGCGAACGGAAGAGCGCCCACCCAAGTGAGCGCCCGGCAAAAAGACAGGCCAACGGCGGACAAGAACAAGGACAGGTCACGGCTTAACGTTTTGAGCTCGCCTTGGGAGCCCGGCCCATGTGCGCCCAAAGAAACGAGTCCGCCGGCAAACGGAATCGCGCCCACCCAAGTGAGCGCCCGGCAAAAAGACAAGCCAACGACGGACAAGAACAAGAATCGGTCACGGCTCAACGTTTTGAGATCGCCTTGGGAGCCAGGCACATGTGCGCCCTAAGAAACAACTCCATCTCCAGAAAAGGGAAGCGCGCCCGGCAAAAAGAAAAGGCAACGGCGGACAAGGACAGGCATCGGTCACGTCTTAACGTTTTGAGCTCGCCTTGGGAGCCCGACGCATGTGCGCCCGAAGGAACGAGTCCGCCGGCAAACGGAAGCACGCCCACCCAAGTGAGCGCCCGGCAAAAAGACAAGGCAACGGAAGAGAAGAACACGAATCGGTCACGTCCTAGCAACGTTTTGAGCTCGCCTTGGGAGGCCGGCACATTTGCACCCAAGGAGGAGCTCGACTTGGAAGACCGGCGGAGGTGCGCCCAAAGAAACGAGTCCGCCGGCAAAAAGAGAAGGCGGCGGAAGATAAGAACAAGAACCGGTCGCGTCTCAGCAACATTTTGAGCTCGCCTTGGGAGCCCCGCACACGTGCGCCCAAAGAAACGAGTCCGCCGGCAAGCGCAAGCGCGCCCACCAAGTGAGCGCCCGGCAACAAGACAAGGAAGTGGAAGACAAGAACAAGAATCGGTCACGGCTTAACGTTTTGAGCTCGCCTTGGGAGCCCGCCGCATGTGCGCCCGAGGAGGAGCTCGACCTGGGAGCGGATGAGTCAAGTGATGGGGAGCAACCAAGAATAAAGGAAGCAGGTTGGCCCGCGGAAAAGGCGCCTGTCTTAATTTTGTTCAAGGTTCCTTCAAAGATGTTCTCGTAGTACTACCTGTGTTGGGTATGCATGCATTGACACCCATCTTGTCTTCAAAATTTCTCATTGGTGTTCGAGCTCCCTTAGATGTCCGGATATGGGTCTCCTTACTCTCTTTTCGGCTACAATGGATCTTATTAGAGTTGGGCACTTCCGATATACGTGGCCTTGAAACCCGGGAATTCCTCAGTGGATATTTAAAGGTCCAAGAGCACGGAGAGGTGAAGCGGACAACGGTGCCGGTTCGATCGATCCAAGCGGTTCAATTCAACCGAGGTTGGGGCCTGAGGCACACGCAGGGCGTGCCCGTCCTCCGAAAGCTCCAGAGGAGGGCACACTTTCCGGAGAAAGCAGCTCGTGCACGGTTCCAGAAGTTCCCTCTGCAACGAGGTAAGGATCCGCAGCGCAGGAGGAATGCCACAGTACGTGGAGGTGCTTTGCCTGCGGCTGGCCTCATGGGAGGTGCCTGTGCGAAGTCTAAGTTTCTGCCGGGACTTAGACGTGTGGCAGTCAGCCTAGTCTGCGGAAGACAGCGGTGCGGTGCGGACAGGACTGCAGACGGACATCGGTCTTGTGGGGGCTCTCTTGGGCATGGTTAGACGAGAGAGAGTGCGCCCAGTTGGTTGGCAGATGCTGCGGAAGGACAGCGGTATCGTTGCAGGCAAGGCTGCAGACGGACGGCAGCATGCCGAAGTGGTTTCCCAGACTGGGACGGACGATAGGAAGCCGGGAGGCTTGCGACGGAGTGCAACAGAGACAGAGTGCGGATGCAGACCGTGGATGCTACTGCGGTAGAGCCTGGACACTGGCCGATTGCCCATCAGTTGATGTTGTATCTTGAGCTGCCCAGTGTGGCAGGCTCACGGATGAGGTGCCGGGATGTGGCAGCCCTCCGATGTTATATGTAAAGTCTCTTTGAACCATGAATATTGCAAAAGGGGTGTTAGGCACGTCCGAGTTTGGAGTGCCACCCTCCTATGCATTTATCTCTTGCTCTTGTGTTTGGCATGCGTTTACTGTAGGAAGTGCACATCAAGAAAAAAAGGCTAAGCAAGGAACTGTTAAAGAGATGAGGCGTGGGCAATCCGCGGGTTGGGTGTGGCCTGCCGGGCTGGTTTCGCCCCAGGAAGTGCCGCATGGGCTATGTGTCACAGCCACAATTTCTGGCTTGTCTCAAGCGACTAACTGTGGTGTGCGGCACTTCCCGGGAACGTCTTGAGGGTGAGACCAGCTCAAACGTTGCACCGGCAGACTACGCCTAAACCCGCGGAAGCTTTTCGGCTTGACAGTTTACTCGTTTAACTCATAAGCACGTTTACGACAGACAGCATCAACACTTAGCCAATTATCAGCGAGTGCAATACGCAAGTAAAACACGACGCGGGAATAAGTTGGGGTTGCCAAACCGGCCAGCCCGTTTATCGTTTGTATAATCAATTGTTTACGGCAAGCGGAGTTGCCCTAAAACTCGGCAGATCTCCGGCGTGAGCCAAACCAGCAACACGCCTTACAACAGATATAGAAATTACAGAATGACAGAGCTGCCCCCTGCTCGGGCGTCCCAACTCCATGGGACCGTCGACTTCTGCAACCCGCGTATGCTGCCGAACTGTCTCACTGTGCAACCGGAACGGGTGCAAAACCTGCCAAGTTCTGCCTCTTCCGCAACCCTGCTGCAGCCGGATTCTGCTGGAACGGACCGTGCGCGAGAACAGAGCTTGGACTGCCTCCCTAGCTCTGCGTCTCCTTGCCTTGTCCGAAATTCCTTGCTTGAACGCCCCCTCCTTCGTTTTGGCCTTAAGCCTATATACATGGTGCCGTGTGGGAGGGTGCGGCCCCACCCTGGGCGCACCCTTGCTTGGCGCCCACGTCAGCCTCCCGCCGACGTGCCATTTGAAAGGGTCTTGGTCCAAGTCCCCCGCAATCCGCGCGTTTCGGTCCATTTTGTTGGGCGTCGTCCCTTGGCTCCCGACCCGAGCTCTCTGCCGTGGCTCCCAACCCGAGCTCCTTTCTTGGCTTCCAACCCGAGCTCATTTCTGGGATGCGAACCCGAGCTCGTTTCTTGGCTGCGAACCCGAGTT
>BSBM01002320.1:0-258302 GCA_027924585.1 Larix kaempferi
ACAATGGAGGCTATAAGTCCCTACCTGTCACTGAGAGGCCTTGAGAATGACTCCTTATGTCGTTTTCTTCATCTCCCACACGCCCAGAGGCTTCCGACCCCAACAGGCTCCAAGACACAAATGTCAACCTCCATGTGCATCTTTATATATATAACCTTTCTCTTTTAAGCTCCGGTCTTCTTTTCCCGACCGTCCACCTGTCTCCTCCGTTGATCTCTTGAGCAAAGATCTAGACCATTATATATGATCCCCCTTTATTGATTTGACCGCTTTCCCTTTCTTGACATTGGATAATTTCCCATGTCCTAATATCCACCATCTAGTTATCAGCATTGTACCTTAGCAAAGTGGTGTCGCATGCACCCGAGAGTGGTTTCACTTACCGCACAACCTCCTCACGATGAAACCTGACTTTGACACATGTTGGGTGGTTTTTTTTCATCACGACCACGATCTCGTCTACCTGGTGTGCATCTCCTCGACGTGACGGTCCATCTAGGACCATCAATCCTCCTAGGACAATCTACACCGTTTCTTTTGTCACATTGCAATTATACTTTTCAAACTCTAACCCCCGACCGTAGGATATTCCTCGACTTCCCTGGGTCGTCCACGTGGTCAGTAACCCACCTTTATGCCTTGGTGGTATTGCATGCTCCTGAAATAGTTTTACTTACCACCTACCCTATCATGCGATGCTTCGTCTAGCTGCCACCTATCCAGTGGTAAAGCTCCTCGCGACTAGCCTGTGCCTCTATTCCCCGTGCAACTTGGCTATGCGACAATCGATGATAGTCGATGATCTCCCTCTTGCACCCATCCAATGGTGGGAACCTGTGCGATGGCTATCCTTTGAAATATTTGGCCTCGGACTATAGACTTTAGTTCCTTTGTGGCCATTTTGGTCGCAATTTAATATTTTCTCATGCCATGCCTTTGCTCTTCCTTGTATTTAACATCCCGAATCAACTTTCCCTCCTGCGTTAGCACCTGGTCTGAAAAATAAAGGGGATTTAGGATTTCTTCAGGGAAATTTTCGAGATACCCCTCTATTTCACCTCTATACTTATGCTGCAAAAACTAGGTGTTAACAGCTGGCTCCAACTGGGGATGTTGTCCTCCCTGTGAGGTAGCAAAGAACCTAGTAGACAAGGTGTCTGATCCATTTGGGCGGATCTTGCAAGAAATCTTCCCGGTAGAATGCCCGAGAGGGTTTGCCTGAAAGCCTTCATGGAAAAATTATGGGGGGTTTTTGTTGTGAGGTGTATCCTATAGAGACCTTCACCCAAAAATGCTCTATCATACTGCAAAACTCAAAATTTCTTGAAACAAAGAACGCAAAACTGAAAACTGTACATTATGAAAATGAACTGGAAATTGCAGAAAAGATGCTTGCCATGTCAAGATTATTTATATACAGACTACTCTATTTGAGAGTCTGCGGCTCTAGGTTATACAAAAATTCCAATGTAACCAGTCCAGCAACTGACATCCCGGGTGAGTTTTCTCAATCATCGCCCGACTAATTTTCGGATAGCGGGGGTCAATTGCACTGGGTGATGATTGCGGTCGAGAACCTCTTGGGAAAGCCCCAAACGTGCACTCTGGTTGATGAAATTATCCATATATTCTGCTGTTGGGTCGTATAGAACGAGTACGCGCCACACTCCTCTTGCATCTTAGTATATTTTCTCTCGGAAGAGATGCAAGTATGCCATTCATTTTCCCTGGTGCTCATGTCAGGCCTGGGGACTGCGTACCTTTGACAAACTTCAATTAAAACCTGAAAATCATGCGTATTGAAACCTCTGCGACGTGGCCATCCTTTTTCATCTTTGGAGGTTGCTTCTACACCCGAGCTATCTACCATCTCTCCCCTTGGGCTACTGGTGATACCTGGGTTGAAAAACCAGTTCTGCTCTGGAACTTCGAAAGAAAAATTTCCCTGTCCCCCGAAAGGGTCTAAAAAAGGCCATTCTTCTTGAAACCCAGACACCAGGTCTGAAAAATCAGTATGTAAATTATGCTGCCTAGCTCAGTCTCCCTCAAGCACCTCGATTATCTAGTTGGCTGAATGGAGATATTGGCCAGGCCGTGAAACCTCTTCAAGGATTCTATAATTTTCTTCATCCCCCAAAACAGATTTCGTATAGAAATTACATGGGTCATTCTATCCTTTTAGCAATCTGGTTAACCTGTAGAGGGTACCCACCGGCCCCAAGAACTCTTTCTAGAACCCCATATTTTTCCTCAAGGCTCACATATTCTTCTCGAGGGTTCAATATTCCTCTTTAAGGACTCTGTACTCCCTTTCATCTTTGACCTGAAAAGAGGCCTCTGGTCTGCTGGGAATCTCTAGGAAACTTTTGATTGCTGGCTCTTCCTTCTTTGGCTAGTCTTCCTGACTGGTGAAGCTGGTTGCACGAAGGTTCATCTTCATCCCTTATTTCAAAGAAACTCGTGAAGCTTTCCAAGTGGTCTCCTTCATATTCATCATACTTTGGTGGGCTGAAATATTCATTAAAATCATCAGCAACAACTTCAGTCGATTGATTGCAATTTACACAAAACAAACCGGAATTCCCTTCTTCTGGCACCTCACCTGGTTGATCAATTTTCTGCTCATTATGGGAAATATCGGAGTATATGGAGAGTTCACCTTGTTCACGAATTCCTTCAAATCTTGTTTCTCCTTCAATCCTTTCATCATTATCTTGGTTTTCCAGCTTCCCGGACATCCTTAGATTGTCTTCAACCTCCAAGGCATCAATGAACATAAGCTACAACTTGGGAGATCTTCTCTCAAAAAGATGGAAAGATAAATCAGGAGGGAAAACAGACGCATACTATATTTCGTAGCATTTTCCAGGGGCCGAATTTACTTTGGCATGTCATAATAGAAGGTTGCAAACCTCCCGTTGAAGTTTCACATGGTTTCGTCTCCTTGCGTTTTTATGGAGTAAAACTTTGAAAGAAGTAGATCCCACGGCCTTCTTTCGCCCTAAAAGTCCAAAAATACCTCAGACAATTTTCCCCCATGTATCAATAGACTCAGGCTGCAAATGGTTAAACCATCTCTTCACATCTCCTTGGAAGGACTTGGCAAAAGCCCTCATACATACATCATCATGCTCTACTTCGAAGAGGTCTAGAAAATGCTCAAAACCTTGAAGATGTCTCTCAGTGGTAATAATCTCCGGATTCTCCATCGAAGACAGGGAGGTATTTATGGTAGTTCAGAGGGAAATCATGAAGAATAGGGGGTAGCTTTTAAAGGGCTATATCTCAGCTGGGCTCTGGAAGGAAAAGGAGTATGTGTAGGGTGGATATCATGGGTCTTATTCTCGGGTAACTCATAGGGCCAGTTATGGTTTATACAGGGTTCAAAAGGAAGGATAGGATCTACTCCAGGGGTGAAAGGAGGATTTACATTTTCAAAATATAGTGAAGGATATACAAAAGAAGCTCTCTCATGACTTAGAGCTCTTCGGTGAGACATAAATTTTTTGATATATATACATAAGGGAAAAAGGATACCCACACAGAATAATAGGACCTCTTTGAACGAATTGATACTCTGATACCTGGGCCTTAACTCTTCCATGTCTTAGGCGGTTGAGCTCATCCTCCACTGGAGTCTTCAAATCGAACTTGAATAATGAGTGGAGTCGCCAGGTGGATGATATGCAACCCTTCTGATGTCTGACTGTTGTCCACCATAAACAATTAGATCCGAGACTTGGTCGTTCTCCCAGGGTCAATAATACAATCGTTCCTCGGCAACGATGCCAATTTGTTAACACCCAAAGCATGCCCCAAGGTTGTGGAGAGGCATAATCGGGGTAACCACTAACCACTTTAGCTTGTGCTACTGACCCAACACAAACTAAGAGGGCTCTCTCAATGCCGATATGAGACTGAAATCATAAGCGAGAATAAACATACAGTCTCTCTTCAAAATCAAAATATCCATTCAAATCCACATGGGATTCACTCAAGAAACCACTATCATAGCACGTTCGTTCGTGGCATATTAAACAATACCCCTAATTTCACTAAATATTGGAAAATACCTTCCAAAATCGTTTTTTTTAACCCCCTCCCAATATGGCTTCCCAATTTAAGAAAACCCCTATTTTCACTAGATATTGTATGTATCAATTTTTTCATTAACATTTTTTATACCCCTTTATATTTCTACCTAGTATATTGATATGATACCCCTCTTATGACCCCACATGCATTCTACAATGCACCTTACTTCTTTCGATGTATATTATGGATGCACATTACTTCACCCACAATGAAATTACTCAACCATATATCATTATGATTTGCAACATCTAATGGTCTAATGAAGAGATAGGAGATCACTTCTTGTATGTCACTAGAGCCAATGCACATAGTACAACATTTAGATGCATGTTACAGTTCCCCAATCGCTGACTAAGCCTGTTGTGGGCTAGGAATCCAAGTCCCCAGGGTCTGTAACAAACTCTAGGAGACTGACTAAATTTCCCAAGGTCTGTAATAGGCACAAGTGGTAGGGTATTTAAGACCCCAAGGCCTATCGAGGGCGTATAGCAGGCCCTGGAGGCTTAAATCCTCCAATGCTATTATTAACAACTGGTGAGTGCTATTGGGTAACAATTGGCTGTCAATGACCACTGTCTCTTGACTATGATCGACTGGAAACCCACTTCACCATGAAACCCCCTAGCCTCAAGCATGCACAAGACATGATTTCCCTGTGTACTGGTAAGCCCGAGCCTTGCCTCAACCCAATTTATCATCCTATCGTGATCCTGCCATCTCCATTTGGTGGATATTTGTCAGCCCGCCCATATAAAAAAGACCCCAAAGTATTTTTGCATATTGTTACATTAAATAAAAAACCCTTTGCCCCTTTAATATATAAGCAAAATAATTTTCATGTTTTCATGAATATTTAATATCGCAATATGAATGAACGTGGTATTATATTGCCTTCTAGGGAATCCCTCGTGATTCAAATCATGCACAGAAGATCAGATTTCTGATGGGACAAATTGTGCGAAATTGTTGGAGGGATAATCACAAGGAAAAAAAACATTGGGCGATGCAGTCAAGACGCTACACATAAATCAGATAACAGTGCCATAGTATGAACTACTAAAATAGAGGAAAGGTAGCCACACCTCTTGCGGTCGTAATGCTATTTTCTTGTGGTAAAAGAAGAAAATAAGAATAGACCATTGATATAAGCATCCAGCAAAGATGAATTCGATATCAACTTTAGTAGCAATATTGAGTGAATACCTGAGATAATAACTAGAGCTTGTTTCCAAGAATTCTAAGTTATTATACACTGATCTCAGGCATGAAATGAAAAACATAATGTAAATGCATAACAAGAAGTACAAGCACATGGAGAAGAGAGAAAAAATGGACTACAAGTTAGAGCAACACAGGAATATCTGCAAAAACAGTCTACCATAGGCACTGCACATTGTACTAATATGAAAATCTCAAAACCAGGCTCGCCCCTCAGGCCTTAGTCGAATGATTTTCCAACCCTTAGTTCTTCTATTACAATGCTTTTATAGCTCTCTGTTGGCTTGGTTTTGCAACCAAGCTTAGTGCTATGGGCACCTGCTAACTAGTAGCACAGCAGTCTCAAAAATTAAAGCAAAAACAATTGTAAATCTAAAACTAAAACTAAACTAAACTAGCATGTGCCATATCATAATAAACTTTTTGAATTGAAAACAAGAACAAGAAATAGAAGAAATAACTTTGTATTGAAAATGGGGGGAAAGCAAGTGCTTGCAATGATAATACCTCCAAGTGATGAAGATTGTTGAGTAGCTCCAAGGGTGAGCAGCTCCAAACTCCAAAGGTCCCTTCTCCAAGGTTGCTACAATGGCCAAAAGCTCATAGGAGATTTTTGGCAGCATGAGGATAGGAAGATGGATGGATGTAAAGTGAGGAGTCCCTACCACCTTTTTATAGATTTTGGTGGTGGGGAATACCATTGTGGTTTTGAGGAAACCAATGGTATTGACCAACATGGTTTAGGTACCTTTTCCCTCCTTTTTCCTTTTTTGAATATTTTGAATATTTTTATTCCCTTTTTAATATTTTGGGAATTTTGGACCCTTTTTGAGGGTTTTTTTTTATGTTTTTTTTAGGAAAAATATTCATTTTGAGTGGAAAAAAGGGGTGTATTAAGGTCTTTTAGAGACCTTTTGGTGGCTTTAAAGGCTCAAATGGTGAAAAAGTGGACAAATGGGTCATGTGAATAGGGAAATGAGCTAGTGAGCACTTTTTGGGTGTTAACAGATTGTCCCCTGATGTGCGAGGGCAGGAGCTCATCGTATGGCCGATAGACATCACAGTTATTTTGTCTTTTTTCTGGGGTTTGGGGAGGAGAAGAGACCGATTGGAGACTGGATCCACGGCCCTTGGAAGCTGCAAAAATAAACAAATATTACATGGCCTCAGTATGAATGAGGAATAATCTCTGATAATGGACGAGGCGGGCATACCCATGCTCGTATCAAGACATATACATAACAATTAGTCCCAAGAAGGGGGACCTGAGAAAATACATAAAAAATCTACTGGTACATCATAATGGGTCCAGAGGGGGACATCACTTTCGGATGTACTTGTGATCATAACATCACTGATGTCAATAACTGATACACTGGAATAACTGATGAACTGCTGAAACTGAAGGTGTCCAACAATCTGTAGGGACTCAATGACTATGAGCCATCTCTGGGAAGTATATGTAACTGTATACTCGAGGAGTATAAAACTGGTGTACATCTGAATACTGTCGCCATGGCGCAACCCAGATATCTATAGAAAAAAGTGTAACTGGTTGTATCCATAGGGAGACTCTGAAATGTGGAGGAGTCAGATGGTATCCGGGGTCTTCGACTAATAACTGAATGGACCAATGCCCTGTGCAAGTCTCAACGATGCGATCAAGGTGTTGAAGTCGAGCATGTGAGAAACAACCATTTGGAGAGGCACTGAGGACTCTTCTCGAAATGATTCGTAGGCACTTCATCATAAATGGTGATGAGTCCAAGACACATGGACCTCTAGGTCTATCCTATGGAATAAATTTGGTTGTCGTCGACAGAGGGAGACCAGCAACTAACAAGGCAATGATGTTTCCTTGATAGGAGCACGAGGTGTAGAACCTGAAGTGTGATGGTACTGATGGTAGGACTAACATACTTGTGGGGATGGGAAGTAACTGGGGTCATATAGTGGGTAGACTCAAACTTCCTTTGTTCAGAGCATGATGATATGGTTGACCTAGCAGCGTAGGGAACTGACTTGTAGGTGTGGGGATCATAGCTTTT
Organism: Larix kaempferi; assembly: GCA_027924585.1. NCBI lineage: Eukaryota > Viridiplantae > Streptophyta > Pinopsida > Pinales > Pinaceae > Larix > Larix kaempferi. The sequence goes on from BSBM01002320.1 coordinate 7,362, forward strand.
AGGGACTGAAGGGTATGTCTTGACCCTGGGGGGGTCAAGCTGATGGGTGCTGTCGAGGGGTTCTCAGGGTGACATACTGCAGAATACTCTGCACAAAGGCAACCAAAATGGGGAAGCTACCATATGAGTAGACGTGATCTGTTGTGGCACCGAGAAGCACCATTGGGTCCTTCTTCGTAGTTTTAATGAGCTCCAAGAAGGGATAAAAGTGTGCTCTGAAATGGTACTGTCCTATGGATTTGTGAGCCCAGGACTGTTCGTGCTCATTGGTGCTTTCATTTTTAAGGAGTTTGAAAATGATAAGAAGACTCTGCAGTGGTTATGACTACTGTCCTATTGGTTTTTCGAGCCCAGGATGGTGATTGCTCGTGGTCGCTTTCATGTTTAGAGAGTCTGAAAGCGGTAAGGGGACTCCATTGGTGTTATTTTTCGTAAGTTAGTCTCCATGGCCCGAAAAACCATAAAATGATGCAAATGGAGAACTCTTCTAGCCAATGTGACTAGAGTATTCCTTTTTTCGTAATTAGTCTACAAGGTCCGGAAAAGGGGTAAACTTATACCAGGTAGATTCCCTTTCAGATACGTTTAACGAGCATGAAAGGAAGCAAGGTTGCTCGACGATCTTTTCATTGTTTTAGGAGTCAGAAAAGAGCTTAACAGAAACTCCCTAAGTGCCTTTTTCGTAAAATGGATTGCTCGACCCGAAAAAGGGATAAAATTATACCAAACAACAAGGGATTGATGGGAGCGAGAAAAGGTCTCAAGCATCATCATGAGCAGAAAACTGAATCCGGTGACATAAAGATTGTCAAAAAGGGGCAACGACCAATGTGGCATGCAAACCGAGGCAACGAGGGCATGAAAAATGCCCAAAAAATTTGCTAGGTGAGGGTGAGAAATGATCTCAAGCACTGTCATGAGCGCGGAAAACTGAATCCGGTGATATAAGGTATGTTCAAAAAGGACGACGGCCGATGTGGCACGCAAATCGAGGCGACGAGGGGGGGCATGGAAAAAATGCCTAAAAAATCTGGGTGTGAGAGCGAGAAATGATCTCAAGCATCATCACAAGCACGGAAAACTGAATCCGGCAATATAAGGTTCGTCAAAAATGGACGACGGCCGATGTGGTACGCAAACCGAGGCGACGAGGGGGCCTGGGAAAAAATGCCTGAAAAATATGGGCATGAGAGCGAGAAATGGTCTCAAGCATCATCACGAGCGCGAAAAATTGAATCCAGCGATATAAGGCATGTCAAAAATGGACGACGACCGATGTGGCACGCAAACCGAGGCGACGAGGGCATGAAAAAATGGTCAAAAAATGGACCTGGTGAAAATAGGAAAAGGAAAGAAATGTTATGAAGTTCTCGCTGTTCTAATTCCAACGGTACCAATGGTTTTAGAAACAGGCATCGTATGACACCGGAATGGTCGTTTGAAAAATGGTGGAATCTCTATAAATAGGGCGTGGGGCCCATAAGACGTGTCATTGTTACGTGCGAGTTTGGTAGAGCAGTCAGAGCTCTTTCTTGATTTTCGGGAGATTTGACCATTGGTTTTTGATTCCGCGAGTTTCAGGTAACCCTATTTTCCTTAGCCTTTTCAATTATGTCTTTTTTGTTTAGCGGTGGGCCCCCGAAGGCCGCGAAATTGCATGTTGGCCTTCCAACGTGAAATATCGCGGGTTTCGGGTCTTTTTCCGCGATGGACATCGCGGGTTTGAGGTTGACAGTCGCGATGTTCATCGCGACTGTCAGGTTGGAACCCGCGATGTCCATCGTGAGTGTGGGGGAGACAGTCGCGATGTTCATCGCGACTGTCTGGCTCGTACCCGCGATGTTCATCGCGGGTTCTGTTATGGAAGCCGCAATGATCATCGCGGGTTTTGATGGAAAACCCGCGATGGCATTTTTGAAAAAAAAAATTATGGTGCTAAAAATTTCTTCTGTTTTTTGGCAGGATGTTGAGGAGACCATTGACTTCATGACAAGAGCAGGAGATAGATGAGGATCTGATGGAGAGGATTCAGACTGATCAGGGGGTCCGGCAGACCCTGGCGGTGAGTGGACTCTTGAAGTTCGCTCAGATTCCCACCAATGCATTCAGTAAGACCGTTACTGAACAAGTTGGTGAGCTGGTACCCTGCAGAGGGTGCTTTTGTTGTTGGAGGTGAGAGGTTGGAGATCACCCTCACAGATGTTTTTTTTCTTACTGGGTTGCCTCGCTTAGGGGAGGTGGGGGATCTTCTGCCGAGGGATCCCGGCAGGTGTTGACATGGAGGATCTCCTGGAGACTTTCTGTGTCCCTGGGTCTATTTTGTAGAACAGCGTGTTGAGTCTGAGATCATTGCGAGAGTGGGACATGCGGGCTGTTGAAGCTTGTGTTCTACGGGTGTTGGGTGTCGTTGTTTGTCAGGGGGACAAATGATGATGGTGGATGGTGTGTTGAGGGGGACTTATTATGCATGGGGCCAGATGTTTTTGGCTAGTGTCCGGAGAGATCTAGACAACGCCAGAGGGAGGGGGGAGAGTTCTGTTATGCCTCCTTTCTGTGTTCTTTTTTCTTTGAGCGGGTACCAACTTTGTGACCACGCGTGCCCATTCGTGATGGTTTTGTGAGTGAGCCGAGCATGGTGCGGTGGGGGCAGATGATGCCTCGCAGTGGTGGTGGTATCCGGGGGTTCTTCTGCAGGAGATGTACAAGCAGTGGGAGTAGATGCCCCTGCTGATTGAGGACTATCCATATGCTGGTATGGATTATCGGGGGGATCCAGAGATGCCTCGAGCCCAGGGACAGGCCTGGGGTTTAGATGGTATGTTTTGTGTTTGTTTTCTACTATATCATATGTTTGTAGATTTATTGGCTATGATTATAGTTAGATATGTATATGATGGTTTACTTGCATTGTGCAGATATTGGTCCTGTACCCACCAGTTGACTATGTGGCTCGCAGGGGACAGGAGATGGTGGTTGCTCCTCCTCGCGTAGCGGTACCACCTCCACCTAGTCGAGGTTTTGGGGCTCGTGGCTGTTGGCCCGGTTTTGCAACCAGGCTTAGTGCTATGGGCACCTGCTAACTAGTAGCAGCAGTTTCAATGGAAATAAATAACAATAAACTAATTAAACAAGACTATTCATGGATCTAAGCAAAGATATTAAGCAAATAACAAAAATAATTTAAGATCAAGAACAAGAACATATAAAATAAAGAATTTGTATTGAAAGGATGGGGCAAGCAAGGTGCTTGCGGAATCAATACCTCTAATGGTGAGGTTGAGTAGCTCCAAGGATGAGCAACTTCCAATCTCCAATGGTCTCTTCTCCAATGTGGTTTGCAATGGCTAAAATGCTCAAGGGAGATTTCAGCAGCATAAGGATGAGATAATGGATGGATCGGAAATGAGGAGCCCCTACCACCTTTTTATAGGTTTTGGTGGTGGGAAATACCATTTGTGGTTTTGTGGAAACCAAATGGTATTGACCAACATGGTTTAGGTACTTTTCCCTCATTTTTCCTTTTTTGAATAAAAATAATATTTTAATTCCCTTTTTAATATTTTTGGGAATTTGGACCATTTTTGAGGGTTTTTTATGCTTTTTTGGGAAAATAATCTTTTTTAATGGAAAAAGGGGTGTACTAAGGTCTTTTGGTGACCTTTTGTTGGTTTCAGAGGCTCTGATGGTGAAAAAGTGGATAAATGGGTCATGTGAATAGGGAAATGAGCTAGCGAGCACTTTTTGGGTGTTAACAGATTGCCCCCTGATGTGTGAGGGCAGGAGCTCATCGTATGGCCGATAGACATCATAGTTCATTTGTCTTTTGCTGGTGTTTTTAGGGGAGAGAAGAGACCGTTTGGGAGACTGGAGCCACGGCCCTTGGAAGCTACAAAAACAAAAAATATTACATGGCCTCAATATGAATGAGGTATAATCTCTGATAAAGGACGAGGCGGGCATTCCCATGCTCGTATCAAGACATATACAAAACAATTAGTCCCAAGAAGGGGGATCTAATACGTAAAGAAACATACTGGTACATCATAATGGTCCAGAGGGGACATTATTGTGGGATATACTCATGATCATGGCTGATCTCAATAACTGATACACTGGAATAACTGTTGAACTGCTGAAACTGAAGGTGTCCAACATCTGTAGGGACTCAAAGACTATGAGTCATCTCTGAGCAATAATGTAACTGTATGCTCAAGGGAGTATGAAACCTGGGGTAAATCTGAATACTGTCGCCATGCGCAACCCGGATCTCTATAGAAAAAGTGTAACTGGTGTTATCCATAGGTAGACTCTCAAATGTGGAGGAGTCAGGTGGCATCCGGGGTCTTCGACTAATAACTAAACGGACCAATCCCCTGTGCGAGTCTCAACGATGCGATCAAGGTGTTAAAGTCGAGCATGTGAGAAACAACCATTCGGAGAGGCACTGAGGATTCCTCTCGAAATGATTCGTAGGCACTCATCATCAATGGTAATGAGTCCAAGACACAGGGACCTCTAGGTCTATCCTCTGGAATCAATGTAGTTGTCGTCGACAGAGGGAGACCAGCAACTAACAAGGCAATGATGTTTCCTTGATAGGAGCACGAGGTGTAGAACTGAAGTGATGTAGTACTGATGGTAGGACTGACATACTTGTGGGGAAGGGAAATAACTGGGTCAAAAAATGGGTAGACTCAAACTTCCTTTGTTCAGAGCATGATGACATGGTTGACCTGGCAGCGTAGGGAACTGACTTGTAGGTGTGGGGATCATTGCTTTGACTGAATGGTATATATTGACTCTGGGGGGGAGGACGAGCTGATAGGTGCTGTCGAGGGATTATCAAGGTGACATACTGCAGAATACTCTGAACAAAGGCGACCAAAATGGGGCAGCTGCCATATGAGTAGATGTGATCTGTCGTGGCGCCAAGAGGCACCATTGATTCCTTCTTCGTAGTTTTAATGAGCTCCAAGAAGGGATAAAAGTGTGCTCTAAAATGGTACGGTCCTGTGGATTTAGTGAGCCCAGGACGGCGCATGCTCATGGTTGCTTTCATGTTTAGAGAGTCTGAAAACGATAAGTGGACTCTATTGTTGTTTCTTTTTCGTAAGTTTAGTCTCCAAGGCCTGAAAAAGGATAAAATGTTGCGGATGGAGAACTCTTCTAGCCGATGTGACTAGAGTATACCTTTTTCGTAATTAGTCTACGAGGTCCGGAAAAGGGGTAAACTTATACCAGGTAGACGCCCTTTCGGATACGTTTAGCGAGCATGAAAGGAAGCAAGATTGCTTGGCGATTTTTTCATTGTTTTAGGAGTCAGAAAAGAGCTTAACAGAAACTCCCTAAGTGCCTTTTTCGTAAAAAGTGGTTGCTCGACCCGAAAAAGGGATAAAATTATACTGAACAAAAATGGATTGATGAGGGTGAGAAAAGGTCTCAAGCATCGTCATCTGTGCGGAAAACTGAATCCGGCGATATAAGACACATCGAAAACGGAGAACCGCCGTTGTGGCACGCAAACCGAGGTGATGAGGGGGCGTGGAAAAAATGCCCGAAAAATCTAAAGGTGAGAGTGAGAAATGATCTCAAGCATCATCACGAGCGCGGAAAACTGAATCCGGCGATATAAGACACATCGAAAACGGAGAACGGCCGATGTGGCACGCAAACCGAGGTGACGAGGGGGCGTGGAAAAAAATGCCCGAAAAATCTAAAGGTGAGAGCGAGAAATGATCTCAAGCATCATCACGAGCGCGGAAAACTGAATCCAGCTATATAAGGCATGTCGAAAACGGAGAACGGCCGATGTGGCACGTAAACCGAGGCCACGAGAGAGGCCAAAAAATGGTGAAAAAATGGACTTCGTGAAAACGGGAAACGGAAGGAACCTGTATGAAGTTCTGGCTGTGCTGATCCCAATGGTACCAACGGTTTGAGAAATGGACTTCGTATGCTACCGCAATGGTTGTTTGAAATTTGTGGAATTTCTATAAATAGGGCGTGGGGCCCAAAATGACATTTCATTGTTACGTGTGAGTTTGATAGAGCTGTCAGAGCTATTTCTCGATTTCTGGGAGATTTCACCGTTGGTTTTCGATTTAGCGAGTTGCAGGTAACTCTATTCGCCTTAACCTTTTCAATTATGTATTTTTTGTTTGGCGGCGGCTCCCCGAAGGCCGCGAAACTCCACGTTGACTCTCCAACGTGGAACCGCGCGGGTTTCGGGGCTGAACCCGCGATGAACTGCGCGGGTTCTAGGATCACAGTCGCGATGTTCATCGCGACTGTGAGGTCGGAACCCGCGATGTTCATCGCGAGTTCATGGGGGATAGTCGCGATGTTCATCGCGACTGTCCGGACAAAACCTGCGATGTTCATCGCGGGTTTTGGCATGGATCCCGCGATGGTCATCGCGGATTTTTGTGGGAAAGCCGCGATGGGCATCGTGGGTTTTTGTGTAAAAGCCGCGATGGCATTTTTCTAAAATTTTTATGCTGGGGCTAAAAATTTCTTCTGTTTTTTGGCAGGATGTTGCGGAGACCTCAGTCTGTGTGGCGGGAGAGGGAGATCGATGCTGATCTCATGCTGAGGATTGAGACTGATGGAGGGGTTAGACAGACCCTGGCCATGAGCGGACTCCTGAAGTTCGCTCAGATCCCTCCTATACGTTCAGTGAGACGTCTCCTGAACAAGCTCGTGCAGTGGTGGGTGCCGGCAGAGGGTGCCTTCATTATTGGTGGTGAGAGATTAGAGATCACTCTCACAGATGTATACTTTTTGACTGGGTTGCCTCGCTTGGGTGAGGTTGGTGATATGTCGCCGAGGTTGCCTCCGGGTGTAGATATGGAGGACCTCTTATAGACTTTCTGTGTGGATGATGCTGTTTTGGTAAACAGCTCTATTAGTCTGAAGTTCCTACGTGAGTGGGATATGCGGGCTGTTGGTGCCTGTGTTCTGAGGATATTGGGTGCTGCTGCACCACATCGTATGTCTGGGGGGCAGACGATGATGGTGGATTCCGTTCTACGCGGTACTTATTACGCCTGGGCGCAGATGTTCCTGGCCGGTGTCCGGAGAGATCTGGACAAGGCCATTAGAGAGGGAGGTGAGTTTTGTTACGCCTTGTTTTTATGCTGTTTTTTCTTTGAGCGGGTGCCGACCTTGCGGCCACGGGTACCCGTTCGTGCTGGGCTTCCGAGCGAGCCTCGTATGATGAGGTGGGGGCAGATGATGCCCCGTGCTGGCGGTGGTATCCGCGGCTACTTCACAGAGGATTTCTATCAGCAGTGGGAGCAGATGCCTCTAGTGATCGAGGACTATCCCTACGCCGGCATGGACTACCGGGGTGACCCAGAGATGCCACGTGCCCCAGGACAGGCCTGGAGCTTGGATGGTATGTTTGTGTATTTTATTTGATGTTATATCATATGTTGTTTGGTTTATCATGATGATATCTTTTGTATAGTATCTGATGGTTTACTTGCTTTGTGCAGATGTGGGTCCAGTGCCACCACCTGACTATGTGGCTCGGCAGGGGCGGGCGATGGTGGTCGCTCGTCCCCCTGTACCTGTACCTCCTCCGCGTGGTGGAGGATATGCAGCCCGTGGGCGAGGGGTTGGCCCTCAGGACGACGCCATAGATGGTGTCCGACGGACCTTAGCCCGGATCGTAGCTGGGCTCCCCGAGGATGGCTGGAGGGACCTTGATCGGGACATTTTGCAGGGATGTCTTGGTGCGCCGCCTGAGTGGCAGTCGCTCCTGTTGAGGGCAGCGGTATTCGTGGCGAGGCATGGGGGGGGTGGACGAGATGCTCCGGCAGGGCCGGCTCAGGGGAGGATACGTCTGAGGGACGATCCAGCGGGGCCGGCAGAGCGGCGAGTTCGGGGTCGTCATGACCCGGCGGGGCAGGTGGAGGAGGAGTCGGAGGAGGAGCCGGAGGAGGAGCCGGAGGATCCTAGGGATCCTGATGAGTAGATATATTGTATCTGCCCCCAAATGCTGATGAGCATATGGGGAAGCATTTTTGTACGACAGATGTATTTTTTGTATATCGGGTGCTGAGGGCACTTATGACATTTGACTATTTGATTTATATATATATGTGGATATATATTTGAGATATATTGTCGTGTATGCACGTGGATGCACTTTTGTCTTTTGTATATGCCCGTGGAGGCACATGTTATGCACGTGGATGCAGTATATTTGTTGATTTATGTATGCCCATGGAGGCACCTGTTATGCACATGGATGCCTTATTTGGTTTGTTTGTTTTATGCCCGTGGAGGCACATGTTATGCACGTGGATGCAATATTGGTTTTTGTATATGCCCGTGGAGGCACATGTTTTGCACATGGATGCATTTTTTGTTTATGGATATGACATGATGTGATTGGTGTGCCAGTCGAGGACACTGTTTGCCATATTATCTGCTACACTATTGAGGTGTCTTGGGACATGTGTGAATGTAATGGATTCAAACTGTCTAACCATTTGTTTAGTGCAGAGGAATTTTCTGAAGAGACAGGGATCGCGTACCTGGTAATCATTGTTGAGCTGGGAAACTAGGAGCTGTGAGTCCAAGAAAACGTTGAGGTGACGTATGCTCATCTGGAGAGCAGCGGCCAGGAGACCGGTCACGGCATCGTATTCAGCTTGATTATTGGTAGCGGCACCTAAACATACTCTGTCAATGTGAATTAACTCATGTGAAGGGGAGTATATTACCCAAGCTGCGGAGGCGAGATTGGGAGACCAACGGCTTGCACCATCAGCGAAACCGACATGGCAGAGTGGAAGAGGTTCCATCTGTGGTCATGCAGAGAAAAACAAATATTTAGGTTTTTTGAAAATTTTTTGTGAACGAAAAATGTATGCCTATACTAAAATGGACGATGGTGTCCATCAGATTATCTATGGGTAAAATCGTTTAAGGTACAACCCGTTGCGGGGGTTGCGTAGGCTGTTGCCTTCTGAATCGGTCTGAATGTATGCCCCCTGCCCGAGGCAGGTGTGTATGATGTAGGGGCCTTGCCACATGGACACGAACTTTCCCTTCCCGGTTTTATCATGAGCTTGATCGTAAGCGAGGACAAGGTCTCCCTCCGAAAAGGTTCTTGGGTGGACGCGTTTGTCGTAACTTAGTTTCAATCGTTGTTTAGAAGCTTCCATGTTTTGAATGGCTGTGCGCCGATCTTCATCGGCCTGCTCTAGGAGCAGTAAACGTTGCTCAATCGGGGAAGTGTCCGGTAGGAGCTCAACGGCGATATGTAAGGCTGGGATCTAACACTCAATGGGGAGGACAGATTCGACACCGTGAACTAAATGGAAAGGGGTAAAACCGGTGGCGGTTTTGGTTGAGGTGCGGTAGGCCCATAGTGCCGAGAAAAGCATGTGGTGCCAATTGGATTTGTGCTTGTCTACAGTACGTTGGAGAATGGTCTTCAAAATTTTATTGATCGCTTCGACTTGGCCGTTTCCTTGGGGATAGTAAGCAGAAGAGAAATGGTGTTCAAATTTCAACATGGTTGATAATTCCTTCCAGACGGCATCTTCGAAGTGAGAGCCGTGGTCAGAGACTAGTTGCTTAGGCACTCCGAAACGAGTGATAACATGGTTGAAGAAAAACCGTGCTGCAGTGTCGGCTTTGCAATTGTAGGTCGGCATGGCTTCTGCCCACTTGGTGAAATAATCTATAGCCACAATGATGTGTTTGTGACTGCCGGCTGACTGGGGGTTACAGTCGAGGAAGTCGATGGCCCATTTGCAGAATGGTCCAACAGTGATGACTGGATGAAGGGGGGCAGGGGGGGTTCTTGCTTTTGGGGCAAATAGTTGGCAGTTCTGGCAATGCTTGACTGCGGTGATGCAATCAGTAAATAATGATGGCCAATAATAACTGGCCCGAATGATTTTCTGGGCGGTTGCCATACCAGAGAAATGGCCTTCGCAGGCGCCGCTATGACAATCATTGAGGACTTGTTCTGCCTCACTATGGGATAGGCAGCGGCGTAAGATGGTATCAATGCCGCGTCGGTAAAGTACATCCCCTATCAGGAGATATCGGGGGGCGTGGTGTTGTATGTGGCGGCGGCCATCACGATCGATGTTTGGTCGAAATTTTTGCGTACGAAGGTAAGTCAAAATGTCGCCGTACCAAGGGTCGTCAGACGAAATGATGAAGATCTGCTCGTCAATCAGGTCCGTTTGGATAACGGGTGATGTTGAAGAGGATGGGAGGTCCGTGATGAGGTGAGCAAGCGCAAGGGCTTTAGTGCTTTTGGGAGTTTTGAAAGTTAGGTCATATTCCTGGAGGATAATGACCCATTTAGCAACACGACCTTGTAGGACCCGCCGGGTGAGGAGGTAGACCATGGGGTCGGAGTCGGCCACGACCGTGGTATGACTGAGTAGGATGTAGTGTCACAATTTTTGTACGGAAAAGACTACAGCTAGGGCTAATATTTCCTCGTATGGGTAACGTAGAGGTGGGCCAGACAAGGTTTGGCTGACATAATAAATCACATGCTCTTTGTGGGAGGCATCTTCTTGGACCAAAACTCCGGACACAGCATGTTCAGATGCCGAGACATAAAGGGTGAAGTCTTGAGAGAAATCCGGTGGGGATATCAAAGGGGCGTGTGTGAGAGCTTTCTTGAGGGCTTCGAAGGCCGTGTCTGCTTGCTCATCCCAAACAAAGGGTATGTGGGTGCGAAGCAAGCGTAAGAAGCCATGGACTTTGGTGGCATAATCAGGAACGAAGCGCCTAAGAAAATTGGACCGCCCTTGCAAGCTCTGAAGCTGCCGAAGCGTGCGAGGAGGGGGAAGTTCTAAGATGGCTTTGACTTTCAGGGGATCGACAGTGATTCCGTCTTGGGAAACAATGAAACCTAACAACCGGCCCGCTGGGACGCAAAAGACACACTTGTGTGGGTTCAAGCGGATTTTATATTTGCGACAACACAGGAAAACTTGCCGGAGGTCGCTAAGGTGGTCTGATCGTTTTCGGGAACGAGCTGTGAGGTCGTCAAGGTAGACTCGCAGGATATGGACCAAGTCATGAAAGCAATAGGTCATGGCTCGCTGGAAAGTGGCACCAGCATTTTTAAGGCCAAATGGCATGACGCGATAGGCAAAGGTGCCCCATGGGGTGGTGAAGGCAGTCTTGTACTGATCCTCCTTGCGGATGTGGATCTGGTTATATCCGGAAAACCCGTCCATGAAGGATAGGACCTCATGGCCCGCACACTCATCAATGAGTTGGTCAATGAATGGCGTGGGGAAATTGTCTTTTGGACAAGCGTGGTTTAAATCGCGGAAGTCAGTGCATACTCTAAGGGTGCCCTGCTTTTTGTTGACGGGAACGGGGTTTGACACCCAGGTGGTGTACGGAATAGGGTAAATGAACCCTGCTTTTCGAAGTTTCTCGACCTCAGCCTTAACAGCGGGGAGCTTGGAAGGGTGAATGGGTCGCTGTTTCTGACGAACAGGGGGTACTTCAGGCCATGTATCAATGTGGTGTTCAATAATGGCGGGGTCGAGACCAGGCATCTCGGTATAGGACTAGGCAAAGACGTCTCGAAACTCTTGAAAGAGCTTTTTGTATGCCTGAGTTTCTGCTTGAGTGCAAGATGCGCCCAGCGAGATGAGCTCAGGTTTTCCTGGTGTTGTGGAAATGTCTATCTGTATAGTGGGGGAAATGTTTGACATGTTCCCTTCTTCAAAGGCATCCGGTGCTGGGATGGGGTCTTTTAACCAATCGACCTTAGTGGGTATGAAGTCTTTCGACTCGACCGATAGCTGGTTGGATGCGGTGGATGTAGATGCTTCCGGGAGGAAGTACGAGCGATGATGCATATCATCCCAAGGGTAGTCAGGTGCAGTGAGTGTCTCCAAAATTTGCTCATTAGTATTGAAGTAGTCAGACCATAAATCAAGGGGTTCTGGTTTGAAAGTTGTTGAAATCATATAAATTGTATTGACTTCTTCCGACGAGGATGATGGCGGGGGGTGGATCTCTTCGATAAGGGGAGGAGATATCTCTAAGTCGACGTTGTTCAACTCGTACAACGCTGCTCTATAGTCAGGTAGATCAGGACAATGGTGAGAGTAGTGGCCGTAAACGCTGCATATAGCACAAGGATGGTTAGTGCGCAGTGATTTGTCGCGAGGCTGTAGAGGTGGCTCTAACCTGACTACTGGGATGCTGATGTCATCGTCCAACATAGTCATATGCTCTTGGAGTGCCAGTAAGTGTGGGCATTGATGAGTTGGGTGTCCTATCTCATCGCATAATGAGCACTTGGGTGGGGCTCGAAACACTGGTGGGGGTTTAACTGCCTTAGGAGGTGGTATCGCAGTATACAGTTGTGGGCCTCTGCCCCCAGTGGGCTTAGCAAGAAGAGGGGGATTCGTTGACGTCGAAGCAATCGTGAGACCAGGAGGAGGTTTCATTGACGACGAAGGGATTGCGACACCAGGAGGAGGTTGATTTGTGGTAACAATAGGTTGTACCGGTTGGAGGATGACGTTTGGTGTCGGCTGTGGAACGGGAGGTGAAATATACCACACGGGTAATCCCAATGTTAACCCGGGTAGACTAAGGGTAGCCATAACCGGGGCGCTTACTACACCCGAAGGAGGAAATAGAAAGGGGATGGTGTGCATGGGTGTAACACCGATGTGACTTGGTACCAATGGTGGTTGACTACCGGGTGTTGGTGTATTCTGTGAAAGAGTACAGAGGTTTGCGACATGGGTCTCTGGTGACGGTGGTGGAATGGCCTGGAATGTAGAGGTCATGGGTGTATCTGAGTAGAGTCCGGGTCCCACAGAAGACACAAAGGAGGTAACTGCACTCGAAGCGGGTTGTTCAATCATGGGGAGAACATTTTCGGGGGCTGCAGGGGCATTGGGATCATAGTAGGTGAGTTGGTCGATTTTGACCACGCGTCCCTCATGGGGGAACATCATGGTACGAAAAAACGGAGGAGGCGACCGCTTTCATGGCGTACATGTAACTACGACCCAGTAAAAGGTTATAATCAAGCTGGGCGTTAATGACCTCTATGTCGATGAGCACAGTTTTCCCACCCAACTGGACGGGGACCTTGGGTAGTAGACCTTGAGGCTGAGCTGACCGGCCGTCATAGGCCCGCAATGCAGTGGTGGATTGCTGGAGAGGAGGGGATCCCAACTTCTGCCAAACAAATGTGGACATGACGCATGTGGAAGCACCCTCGTCGATGATACATCGATGGATGACAAGATTTCGAATAGAAACAGAAACTTGGACTGCTATGGTGGAAGGCAGACGTGGTTCGGACTGGTCCAAATCAAAGGTCATCAATTTCGAATCATTTGGGTCGATCGCCCCAATGGCGGGAAAGTAAAGTCTTGCGCTGCGTAGGACAGTTTTTCAAGACTTCTAACGCAGACATGGCTGTGGGAGATTGAGCTAGGTCATCTACGATGTTGTAATTTGACGCAGCCCGTGCATTGGGGTTGTTATTTATACGACGGAGAGGGAAACGAGGTGCTTTAGAGGCACCATCGAGTGGAAGGGGTGGTATCCGTAACGTCTGATCGGAGGGATTAGCGTTAGCATCCTTATCGGCGGGGGTAGCCTCGGAGGTAGGACCATACTGGTTCCGTCGGGTTTGGATATTGACGTCTGCTGTGGACATCATCAATAAGTGGTGAGTGCCTGAATCAAACATGTGTTGATCAGGGGCGGCGTAAGTGATTTGTTGTGGTTGTACGTTGCCCTGTGGGGGGGCTAACGGCTGAGTGTTCACCACTCCTTGTGTTGGAAAAGGGTTTTGTAGTACCAAAGGTTGTTGTGGAGGTGGTGGAGGGTTGGGTGGCGGCTGAGGAGCCGCCTGCCCTTGACGATGGGCGTCATTTGTCCATAGTTGTCGAGCTCGCTCCAGATGTGGGAAAGCGTGGGTATAGTGGCCATAAACACCGCAAATGGAACAAGGATGGTTTGTTCGTAAATTAGCATTTTTGGCTTGCTTAGGTGGTCGATCAGGATTCTGATGAGCAGGCGCCGCGTTATTGTTTTGCGGAGGATGGGTAGGTTGTGGAGCTTGGTTACGGTTTTGATTGTTTCCACGGTTGCGTCCTCTTCCGTGGTTTGGTTGCCCACCCTGGTTGCGTTGGTTATTTTGGTATTGGGGCTGCTGTTGTTGTGCGTACACATGCCCTTGAGCTTTGGGGGGATTCTGAGGAGCCGCAGGTGCGGGAGCAGGTTGCGGTGGATAGTATGCAGGTGGAGCTGGAGGTGGTCCAGTTGCCTGTTGGGGTTGTTGGTACCCCTGAGCTGGTGGAGGTGTGAGGTTAGCTGGTGCAACCGGTTGTGGGTAATGCATGGGCTGTTGTGGGAACTGCATGGGGGTCTGTACCGTAGGTTGAGCATAGTATGTGGGAGGTACATATGCTGATGGCGCTTGGCCATAACAATGTTGTGGACAATAGGGTCCATGAACGTGATGGGTCTGGTTTGTTGGAGCATAAGAAGTTGTCGCTTCGGAACTCGATGTGGCCCTAGAAAGGTCTGGGGCGGGCATGGTGCTCACCATACTGAAAGGTTTTGCTTGCGGTGTAATTTGGCCAATAATGCCATCAGCGGCATGTGATGCCCCCGGTGCGTCACCGCGTGCAGAGTCGCCTCGTGGGGCGTCCGGTATGATCGTGTATAAGTAACCCGACTGGGCGTAGATGAGATCAAACTGTTGGGCCTTGAGGATGGCCTCTTCCTCGGACTGGGGTCTTTCAGACGCTACATCCTTCGCAATGAGAGGAAGGAGGGATTTAAGGAACCAGTCTAAAAAGATTCGGTCGTCTAATTTGATCTTGCATAGGCTTCGGCGCCGGCGCCAATCATGAATATGGTCAGTGATATGCATGGCCTTGTTCTGTCTGCAAGACAGTAGGATTTCGACGCCCGCATCATAGCGGACAGGTAGCTGAAAGAACTGCAGGAAGGTCGAGGCAAGGGAGGTAAATGTGGAATGCGTCCCATGGGGTTGCTCGATGTACCATTTGGCTGCAGAGCCAGTGAAGGTGCGCTGTAATAAACGGAGGCGGACAGAGTCGTCCACTATGGAGTTCGAGGAACACCATAGATGGAAGGACATGATATGGTTTTGTGGGTCTTCTCCTGCCTTACCCTCAAATTTAGGGATTTCAGAGGGGAGTTTGGTGGGCATTTGAGGCCACGCCGGATCATGTCTAATGGGGTCATTTGTGAGCCTAGCTAAATCTGGCAGGTTCAGACTCGCCATATATGGTAGACTAGCAGATGTGGTGACTGGAACTGGGACATGCCTGGCCATGGTGGTATGGTGAAGGGGTCCAGTAGCGCCTAAAGGTATGCTAGGTATGGAGGGTATATGCCCTCCGATAGGTGTAGTCTGGTATGGGCCAGCGCCTCCAAGTGCAACTTGGGTTACACTTGGGTTAGGAATCGCACTAGGGATTCCTGGGATAGCACTCCCAAGTGCAACATGGGTTGCACTTGGGTTGGGAATCGTACTAGGGATTCCTGGGATAAGGTTTGTGGAAACCAAAGGGGGTATGACCCCCATGTTGGGTGTACCCATCACAGGTGGTGGCCCTGTGTTAGGCATTCCTAAATGTGGAGTGTTACCCATATTGGGCATACCCAGGGGGGTGGTTGTTGCCGTGGATGGTACTACAGCAGAAAGGTCTGCAGATGTCTGACCTATGGTAGTTGTAAATAGTGGATCAAATGGTGTTCCAGACATAATTGTGGTTGGTGGTAACCCTGTGGGATTTTCGGATTCTACCTCCAAATCAAAGGTGAAGTGGGGTATGTCAGAATCTGATGACTGTCTAATTGATTGACGATGTGTCGAATCAAGGGATGAGGCTCTGCGTCCGTGACGTGGAGAGCCAAGTGGACTAAACTCTGGGAGTTCGCCCTGTAGACGACGAGAGCGTCTAAAATTCTCAATGGTGAGAATATGTTGTTGTATAAAAAATTGTTTAAGTATCAGGTGGTGATATATATATAAAAGACTCAAAACCCTTATGCAACCAAGGGTGCAAGAAGGGGAGTGAAAAAAGAAGGCTCTCAGGCCAAAAAATCAATCCTCAAAAAAGGCACTTATTCTAGCAGTTGTGCTACAATAAGTGGAGGAATGCAACAACTGGTCAGAATACCAACACGCAAGCGGCTCCTAGAAAAAATAGGTGTAACTAGACCACAGGTAGGTTGAAATCATGAAAACACCTAATCTAAAAGTATTGTGACTCAAACAGACGATATCCTCTGCAAGGTGATGAAATCCAAGTCAGACAATATGAATGTTGAGACAACGGCTAGATATCCCCCTACCGGGAGGGACACCGGGTAATCAATCCTAAAGACAGGCTACTAGGATACTCCGTTCATGACGCGTCGAGAAAAGGTAAATCTGCCGTTTGGTCCTTTGATCGCAATATCCCAATACAGGGATATCCCGAGAACTGCGAATGGTAGCCCTTCGGTTACTGAATGGGTTTCGGTATCCCACTCAGGCTTCCGGAACCATCCTCGCGACTTCAACCCTCCTAAGGGAGAGGCCTTCCCACAAACCGGTTGTGACCGCAAAGTACTAAGAGATTTTAGCTCCCTAATTGGACAACTTCTATGTTTCAGATGTAAGAACTGAGGGGTGTTATTGGAACACCTATCCCCCCAATACTACCTAGCTACAAGAATTCTTTTAGTGTTCCCCAAGTGGGGTTAAAAGTGTGTTCAAATTAAGGTACGTTTTAAGGCTTAGTTCAATTAAGTGATCGTGTGAGTGCACGCGAGGTGTTGTAAACTGAACTTGAAAAGAATTAAATGCTTTTACAGGAAACTTTCAAAAAATAAAGGATTTTTCGAAAATAAAAAAGCAAATATTTATGACTTTTCACTAAAAAGAATTTAGATGTTTTTCAAAAAATAACTCAAAAAATAATGGATTTTTTGGATCTATGAAAGCAAATAATAGACTTCTTTTTAAAAGAAATAAATGGATTTCTTCGTTTCAAGAAAAATTGCTAAGGGCAAGATTTTAAAGAAGTAAACAAGAAAAAATTTGAATCTAGATGAAAATGCAAAATGAGTCTTTCTTTCACTTTCTTGAAAATTTTTAAAAAGATTTCTAGATATGCACTTTTAAATAGTAAATTTTTTTTTCAAAGCTGTAAAATATGCAGGATTTAATACTGTAAAAAATGTGCTATGGGCAGAAAGTACAGTAAATTTTTTTTTCAAAATCGGGATGGCCGAATGAAAAATTCAGTCGCGCGGGTTTTGGACGTACAGCCGCGATGGGCCGCGCGGGTTTTGGACGCGCAGTCGCGATGGACCGCACGGGTTTTGGACGCACAGTCGCGATGGACCGCGCGGGTTTTAGCCGCACAGGCGCGATGGGCAGCGCGGAAATTGGCCGCGAAGCCGCGGTGTGCAGCGCGGAAAAACGCAGAAAAGTCGCGATGGACCGCGCGACTGTCTGGAAAAAGGCCGCGATGGACCGCGCGACTGTCTGGAAAAAGGCCGCGATGGACCGCGCGGAAAAACACAGAAAAGTCGCGATGGACCACGCGACTGTCTGGGAAAAAGCCGCGAGGCGGAAGCCGTGCACGGAAACCGAGAAACGAACCCGAAAATTGAAAATTTCGGGCTGTTTGTGGGGCCAAATCTCAGAGCAGCAATGGATCTGCTGTCTAAGATGGCAGATCTATGGATCTATAGGTTAAAAACTCATAAAAAACTAAGATTAAAGGCAAAACTAGAGATCTATAGTTCAAACCAAAGCGGAGTCGCCAAAAACTGTTGGCCCGATTTTGCAACCAGGCTTAGTGCTATGGGCACCTGCTAACTAGTAGCAGCAGTTTCAATGGAAATAAATAACAATAAACTAATTAAACAAGACTATTCATGGATCTAAGCAAAGATATTAAGCAAATAACAAAAATAATTTAAGATCAAGAACAAGAACATATAAAATAAAGAATTTGTATTGAAAGGATGGGGCAAGCAAGTGCTTACGGAATCAATACCTCTAATGGTGAGGTTGAGTAGCTCCAAGGATGAGCAACTTCCAATCTCCAATGGTCTCTTCTCCAATGTGGTTTGCAATGGCTAAAATGCTCAAGGGAGATTTCAGCAGCATAAGGATGAGATAATGGATGGATCGGAAATGAGGAGCCCCTACCACCTTTTTATAGGTTTTGGTGGTGGGAAATACCATTTGTGGTTTTGTGGAAACCAAATGGTATTGACCAACATGGTTTAGGTACTTTTCCCTCCTTTTTCCTTTTTTGAATAAAAATAATATTTTAATTCCCTTTTTAATATTTTTGGGAATTTGGACCCTTTTTGAGGGTTTTTTATGCTTTTTTGGGAAAAATAATCTTTTTTAATGGAAAAAGGGGTGTACTAAGGTCTTTTGGTGACCTTTTGTTGGTTTCAGAGGCTCTGATGGTGAAAAAGTGGATAAATGGGTCATGTGAATAGGGAAATGAGCTAGTGAGCACTTTTTGGGTGTTAACAGTGGCCGAGGGGTTGGCCCTTGCGATTATGCTGTCGATGGTGTCCGAGGGAGACTGGATATGATTCTAGCAGGTTTCCCGGAGGATGGGTGGAGTGATATGGATCGAGATATCGTCGAGCGATGTTTCGAGGTGCCTCGTGAGTGGCGCTCGATTTTGCTGAGAGCGGCAGTGATGGCAACCGAGTTGAGGGATAGGGATCGGCGGGATCAGGAAAGGCCGGTGGAGGGAAGGATTCGTTTACGGGATGATCTAGCGGGGCCGGCAAAGCAGAGAGTTCGGGCTCGGCATGATCCGGCAGGGCCAGCGGAGGAGGCGCCAGAGGAGCCCAGGGACCGTGATGACTAGATGATATGTACTTGCCCCCAAATGCTGATGAGCATATGGGGAAGCACCTTTTTGTACGGCTGATGTAGTTTTTGTATATTGGGTGGTGAGGGCACCTCTGACATGTATTGACTTATACGGTGATGTATATATATATATTTGATGTTGGTATATAGTCGTGTATGCACATGGATGCACTTTGTTGTCTTTTCGTTCACCCGTGGAGGCATGTTTGATTTTCTGTATGCCCATGGAGGCACATGTTATGCACATGGATGCACATTTTGTTTTGGTATATGCCCATGGAGGCACATGTTATGCACGTGGATGCATTATTTGTTTATGGTATGATGCGATTAGTGTGCCAGTCTAGAATGTTGTTGGCCATACGGTCCGCTACACTATTGAGGTTCCTTGGGACGTGTGTAAATGAAATTGATTCAAACTGTCTAACCATTTGTTTAGTGTGCAGGAATTTTCTGAAAAGACAGGGATTGCGTACGTGGTAATCATTATTGAGCTGGGAAACAAGGAGTTGTGAGTCCAGGAAAACGTTAAGGTGACGTATGCTCAATTGGAGAGCTACAGCCAAGAGACCGGTCACGGCATCGTATTCAGCTTGGTTGTTGGTGGCAGCACCTAAACACACTGCGTCGATGTGGATCAACTCATGTGAAGGGGAATATATTACCCAAGCTGTGGAGGCCAGATTGGGGGACCAACGACTTGCACCATTAGCGAAACCAATGTAGCAGAGTGGAACATGTGTGTGAACGGGATCAATGGAAGGGGCCGACCGGACAGAAGGGTAGCCAGTGGGGATCGTATAAATGGCGGGGTCAAGGCCAGGCATTTCAGTATCTGACCAAGTAAAGACATCAGTGAATTCTTGGAACAGTTTTTTGTATTCTCCAATCCCATGCTCACTGTGGGAGGCTCCTAACGTAATGGTATGAAGGGAACCAGGTGGGTCAGAGATGTCGATGTGGATGATGGGATAAATATTGGCCACGTTATTTTCCTGAGAGGCATCAGGAGCAGGAATAATATCTTTAAACCAGTCGACTTTGGTAGGAAGGAAATCTTTGGACTCAACCGCGAATTGGGTAGCGGTGGTGGATGAGGTCTCTTTTGGGAGTAAGTATGAACAATGGTGCAAGTCTTTCCATGGGTAACCAGGGGCAGTAGGAGCCTCGAGAATCTCTTCATCATTGTGGAAGCTGTGAGTGGTCAAGTCATTTGACGAGGTTTGGGTAGTCGAAGAGATCATATAAATGGTGTTAATCTCTCTGGATGAGGATGATACGGGAGGGTAGATTTCCTCAATGAGGGGAGGAGATATTTCTAAGTCGACGTTATTCAATTCGTACAACGCTTCTCTGTAATCTGGGATATCAGGACAGTGATGTGAGTAGTGACCGTAAACACTGCATATGGCACAAGGGTGGTTGGTGCGCATTGATTTATCACGAGGCTTGGGGTTTGGGTCAAGTTTGACAATCGGGATGTTGGGGTCGTCATCAAGCATTTGCATGTGTTCATGTAATGCGGGTAATTGTGGACACTGATGAGTTGGATGGCCTAACTCATCACACAACGAGAATTTGGGAGGAGGACGAAACACGGGGGGAGGTTTAACTGCTTTGGGTGGAGGTACCGCAGTGTATGGCTATGGGCCTCTACCCCGAGTGGGCCTGATGAGAGGAGGGGGATTTGTAGATGACGAAGGAGTAGTGATACCAGGAGGTGGTTGAGTAGAAGTGACAATGGGTTGCACCGGTTGCAGGATGACATTTGGTGTCTGCGGGGGAATGGGAGGTGAAATATACCACACGGGTAATCCCAGGGTTAACCCGGGAAGACTAAGGGTAGCCATAACCGGAGCACTTACTACGCCTGAGGGAGGAAATAGAAAGGGGATTGTGTGGATGGGTGTAACACCAATGTGACTAGGGACCAATGGTGGTTTAGGTAGCAAGGATGGTTGATTGTTGGGTGTTTGTGTATTGTGGAAAAGAGTACAGAGGTCAGCAACGTGGGTCTCCAGTGACCTTGATGTTGTTGTTGGTTGTTTCCGCCGTTACGTCATCTTCCACGGTTTTGCTGTCCATCCTAGTTGCATTGGTTGTTTTGGTGATGGGGCTGATTGTGTTGTGTGTACACTTGCCCTTGAGCAGCGGGAGGATTTTGGTTTGCCGCAGGTGCGGGAGCAGGTTGTGGTGCATAATAAGCTGGCAGGGCTGGAGGTGGTCCAGTTACCTGCTGGGGTTGTTGGTAACCCTGAGCTATTCGAGGTGTTGGGATAGCTGTTGCAGCTTGCTGTGGGTAGTACATTGGTTGAGATGCGGCTAGGGGTGTGTATGCGGGTGGTGCATGACCAAAGCACTGAGGTGGACATGAGGGTCCATGGGTATGGTGGTGATGTGCCATGGGAGCATATGAATTGGTTGCTCCAGATTGAGATGTAGCCCGCGAAAGGTCGGGACCATGGCTAGGATGTGCAATGGAAAAGGGTTGGGGATGCGAGGCCATATGAAAAATGATGCCATCTGCGGCATGGGATGCCCCCGGCGCATCGTGTTGGGATGAATCACCCCGAGGGGCGTCCGGTATAATGGTATATAGATAACCCGACTGGGCGTAAATGAGGTCAAACTGTTGGGCTTTGAGGATGGCCTCTTCTTCAGACTAGGGTCGTTCGGATGCCACATCCTTGGCAATGAGAGGGAGAAGGGACTTTAGAAACCAATCTAAGAAGATACGGTCGTCTAACTTGATTTTGCAGAGGCTTCGGCGTCGACGCCACTCATGAATGTGGTCAATGATGTGGGTGGCCGTGTTCTGCCTGCAAGACAGTAGGATCTCGACTCCCGCATCATAGCGGACAGGTAACTGAAAGAACTGCAGGAAAGGTCAAGGCAAGGGAGGTAAAGGTGCCATGGGTCCCATGGGGCTGCTCGATATACCACTTAGCTGCAGAGCCAGTGAAGGTACGCTGTAACAGACGGAGGCGGATAGAGTCGTCCACTATGGAGTTGGAGGAACACCATAGATGGAAGGACATAATATGGTTCTGGGGGTCCTCACCTGCCTTGCCCTCAAACTTAGGGATGTCGGAGGGGAGTTTGGTGGGCATGTGAGGCCACGCAGGGTCGTGTCTGATAGGATCATTGGTTAACCTGGCTAAGTCTGGTAAGTTCAGACTTGCCATGTAAGGTAAGCTGGCAGATGGATGTGGCGTAGTGACTGGGACATGACTAGTCATGGTGGTATGATATAGTGGTCCAGTAGACCCTAAGGGTATGCTAGGTATTGAAGGTATGTGTCCTCCAACAGCTGTGGTCTGGTATGGACCAGCGTTTCCAAGTGCAACACGGGTTACACCAGGGTTAGGAATAGTAGTGGTGATTCCTGGAATCTGGGTTGTGGTAATCAGAGGGGGTGTGACCCCTATGTTGGGCATACCCATAATAGGAGGTAGTCTTATGTTGGGCATTCCTAAAGGTGGAGTGTCCTCCATATTAGGCATACCTAGGGGGGTAGTGGTTGCCATGGATGGCACCGCAGTAGAAGGGTTTGTGGATGTATCTCCTATGGTGCTGGTAAAAAGTGGGTCGAATTGTGTCCCAGCCATGAGGTTGGTTGGGAATAACTCGGTAGGGTTTTTGGATTCTACCTCAAAATCAGATGTGAAGTGAGGCGTGTCAGAATTAGATGACCGTATGTTTGACCGATGATGTGTCGAGTCAAGGGATAAGGCTCGACGTTGGTGACGTGGAGATCCAAGTAGACTGAACTCTGGGGGTTCACCCTGAAGACGACGAGAGCGTCTAAAATTCTCAATGGTGAGAAATAAGTTTTTTGTGAAAAATTGTTTAGTGTAAGGTGGTAATGTATAAAAAACTCGAAACCCTAATGCAACCAAGGGTGCAAGAAGGGGAGTGAAAATGAAGGCTTTCAGGCCAAAAAAATCAACCTCAAAAAGCACTTATTATAGCAGTTGTGCTATAATAAGTGGAGGGATGCAAAAAATGGTCAGAGTACCAACAGGCAAACAACTTTTAGAAAAAAGAGGTGCTACTAGACCAAAGGTGGATTGTATCATGCAAACACCTAACTAAAAGTATTGTGAATCAACAAACGATATCCTCTGCAAGGTGATGAAATCCAAGTCAGACAATATTGAGTGTTGAATCAACGGCTAGATATCCCCCTATCGGGAGGGACACTGGGTAATCAATCCTAAATAATGGCAACTAGGATACTCCATTCATGACACGTCCAGAAAAGGTAAATCTGCCATTTGGTCCTTTTACCGCAATATCTCCATACAGGGATATCCTGAGAACTGTGAATGGTAGCCCTTCGGTTACTGAATGGATTTCGGTATTCCACTCAGGCTTCCGGAACCATCCTCGCGACTTCAACCCTCCTAGGGGAGAGGCCTTCCGATAAACTGGTTGTGACCGTGCCAAAAAATACTAGGAGATTTTGGTTCCCTAATGGACAATAGCTATGTCTCAAATGTAATAACTGAGGGGTGTTATTGGAACACCTATCCCCTCAATACTACCTAGCTACAAAGTTCTTTTAAGTGCTCCCCAAGTGGGGTTAAACGTTGGTTGAAGTTAGGGTGAATTTTAAGGCTCAGTTTAAATTATGTGTTTGAGTGGGTGCACGTGTGGTATTTTAAACTGAAATTGAAAAAGTAAATGCTTTGCAGAAAATATTCAAAAAACAAAGGATCTTTTGAAATAGGAAAGCAAATAATATGACTTTTTCAAGAAATAAATGGATTTCTTTTTCAAAAATTGCTATGGGCAAAATATGAAGGAAGTAAACAGTAAATTTTTTTAATCTAGATAAAATGCAAAATAAATCCTTCTTTCAATTTCTGAAAATTTTTAAAAAGACTTTTTTAAATGAGCATTCTAAATAGTAAAAAGATTTCTAGCTGTAAAAAGTGCAGGAATTTTAATACTGTAAAATGTGCTAGTTGGGCAGAAAACACAGCAAAAAATTAATTTTTTAAACAGATTGGCCGAATGGAAAAAATTGGCATCGTGGGTTTTGACAGAACAACCGCGATGGACCGCGCGGGTTTCTGTCACACAGTCGCGATGGGTAGCGCGGGTTTCAGCCGCGAAGCCACGATGTGCAACATGGGATTTCGTCACACAGTCGTGATGTGCAGCGCGGAAAATGTCCGCGAAGCCGCGATGTGCAGCGCGCTAATTGGCCGCGAAGCCGCGGTGAACCGCGTGAAAAAGAGTCGCGCAATCGTGATGAGCCGCACGACTGTTAGGAAAAAAGCCGCAAGGTGAAAGCCGTCTGCATACGCCGAAAAATGAACCCGAAAATGACGATTTCGGGCTGTTAATGGCAATAAAAAGGGGAAAAATCCAGAGCAGCAATAGATCTGCTGTCTAGGATGGCAGATCTATGATTTAAACTGACTAAAATGAACAAAAATTAAGATCTAAAGGAAAAAATAAAATTTTGAGATCTAAATATTCAAGCCAGCGGAGTCGCCAAAAACAGTTGGCTTGGTTTTGCAACCAAGCTTAGTGCTATGGGCACCTGCTAACTAGTAGCAGCAGTATCAAAAATTAAAGCAAAAGCAATTGTAAATCTAAAACTAAAACTAAACTAAACTAGCATGTGCATATCATAATAAACTTTTTGAATTGAAAACAAGAACAAGAAATAGAAGAAATAACTTTGTATTGAAAATGGGGGGCAAGTAAGTGCTTGCAATGATAATACCTCCAAGTGATGAAGATTGTTGAATAGCTCCAAGGGTGAGCAGCTCCAAACTCCAAAGGTTCCTTCTCCAAGGTTGCTACAATGGCCAAAAGCGCATAGGAGATTTTGGCAGCATGAGGATAGGAAGATGGATGGATGTAAAGTGAGGAGCCCCTACCACCTTTTTATAGGTTTTGGTGGTGGGGAATACCATTGTGGTTTTGAGGAAACCAATGGTATTGACCAACATGGTTTAGGTACCTTTTCCCTCCTTTTTCCTTTTTTGAATATTTTGAATATTTTTACTCCCTTTTTAATATTTTTCGGAATTTTGGACCCTTTTTAGGGTTTTTTATGCTTTTTTAGGAAAAATATTCATTTTGAGTGGAAAAAGGGGTGTATTAAGGTCTTTTGGAGACCTTTTGGTGGCTTTAGAGGCTCAAATGGTGAAAAAGTAGACAAATGGGTCATGTGAATAGGGAAATGAGCTAGTGAACACTTTTTTGGTGTTAACACTCTTAGCCTTGAATTGATCCCTAGGAAACAATCAAAATTATGATGCCAAGTTCAAAACAGACTAATTAAGATGAGGAGCAAAAATACCATGAGCAGGGCACCACCTTACTCCTTATTATTCAATTGGCCTTGCAAATCGAAGAAGTCTTCATTTTTCAAAGAGTTGTCAGCCTCTGACTCGTCCATTGGAGGGGGTGGTGTCGCTTACTCAGTGGGGATCACGAAATCTTCGAGAATGTCCATGCCCTGTTAGATGTCTCGCTTCTCTTCAAGAGTCTCTTTCTTCCCTTAACGTCAAACTCTTTTGTACACTTGTCGCCCTTTGGGCTCTTCATCCTTGCTAGCAGAGCTGGATTCCACGTGGTCGAATACCATAGGAGACTGATGAGCATGTTCTTCCTCCACCTCGGACCATGTTTGTTCTGGCATAAAAACCACTTCGGATTCCTGCTCCTTTTCCATGACCAGATTTTAACTGAAAAGATACCCAAGCTGCTAGGTGCACCACCGTCACCATATACCGATTTCGATCCGGGGACACAAGGACCATATCCATAACCGCCGTGATGATGACAATAGCTATGTATGGTTGCATTTGCCATGATGACCTGTCTGAGCCTCCCAGTCAAGTAACAATGATTCCCAAGGCTCAAGCTGACATGAAACTCGTTGGGAAAATATCTCCAGATAGAGGGCGGAGTATATGATGATGCTAAATTGGCCTCCATCATGTTTGCAATCATTTTGGCGGCAGTAGAGATGTACTTTAAGCCATTGATCCACCTCCTCCGTCGTCAGCCAAACTGTAACCTGTTCGCCTGCTTAAAGCCATGTCAGCACTCATAGCACCTCCAACTTTGCAACATCCAATCGCACGTACTAATTTGATGGCAAGCATATTTATCCTTCTGTTTCATGTTTAATACAGGCGATGGAAGGGTTTGGTGGTTCCCACGGAGAAAACCCATCTTTGTGTAGTGATGATGGACCTCCTCTAAAAAACCTTCGGACTCGAGAAAAATATAAATTGACAGATGCAACAAAGGGCACAAAGCGATTGAAACCCTCATACATTTCTAAACCCTCATTCATCTCCCAATTTTAGGCATAGACTATCGAAACCCTGTATGAGGTGCATTCAAACCCTATCCTCCAAAACAGTTTTAACCCTAGCCCGTGTCTTTATATATATATAACCTTTCTCTTTTAAGATCTGATCTTCTTTTCCGACTGTCCACCTGTCTCCTCCGTTGATCTCTTGAGCAAAGATCTGGACCATTAGATATGATCACCCTTTATTGATTTGACTTCTTTCCCTTTCCTTCCATTGGATCATTTCCAATGTCCCATATCCATCGTCTATTTATTAGCATCGTACCTCAGCAAAGTGGTGTCGCATGCACCTGAGAGTGGTTTCACTTGTTACAAAGAAATCTTCCACCCTGTGAGCATCAGCATTCTTTGGCCTGTAGGATCCATTTCAATGACTCAGATCCATTTTTATCCTTTAGTGATACCAGTTTTCCCTATTTTTATTCCTACCCGCCTGTTGCATCACTATAGCAGGCGTACCCGAGAGTTGCATCCTTATAGCCCGCGGGTAGCATGTAAAATGGTAAAAACCACTATTAATTACTTTTTACTCCCAAAAAGCGGTCATTGGGTGACCTTTGGCTCTCCATCTGCCCAAGTAATGCCTCGATGTGTCCTTTCACCTACCTTTGAGAGGACTATATATTGAGCACATATGGCTTATGGACGGGAGGAAGAAGAGAATAGTAAAGGAACTCTAGTGGATTTTTGCCCTATCTTGATTCTGCACTCATTGATCCTTGTAGTTGTGAACCATTTATGTTCACCTTCCAAACTCCTTCTAGTTTGAGTTTGCCATTCATGGAGGATTGAAGTGGTGGAGGAACAAGTGGATTGATCTAGATCTTGGTTCAGATTGGTTGCCGGCAAGAGGTCGTATCACTTTGTACTTCTTCTTTTTCATTAATAGAAATACTCATATTCTCGTCCATTCATGGTATGAATGTCATTTATTATACATTGGGTTACATTTGCTTATGATATTATGGACCATTGTTATTGATAATGTTAATGTCAATTATATATTATATGTACTTGTTGGATATTGGTTGTCAAGACTAATTTGTAGATTACAAGTGCATGGATTGAAAGATCCAATGGGGATCTACATCAAACGTTGGATCGAGGTTGGTTACATTTCTCTATTATCTTAACATTGTCATTTATAATAGCATTGCTTTGAGAATTGAGTAGATTTATAGTAGTCATCTGTCTGTTGTGGTATTCCCAAGCCATAATGAGTTTTCTCCAATACAGAAATGGCCACTCCACTGGTTCAATCCTCCATGAATGGCAAACTCAAACTAGAAGGAGTTTGGAAGGTGAACATAAATGGTTCACAACTACAAGGATCAATGAGTGCAGACTCAAGATAGGGAAAAAATCCACTAGAGTTCCTTTACTATTCTCTTCTTCCTCCCATCCATAAGCCATATGTGCTCAATATATAGTCCTCTCAAAGGTAGGTGAAAGGACACATCGAGGTGTTACTTGGGAAGATGGAGAGCCAAAGGTCACCCAATGACCGCTTTTTGGGAGTAAAAAGTAATTAATAGTGATTTTTACCATTTTACATGCTACCCGCGGGCTATAAGGATGCAACTCGCGGGTACGCCTACTATAGTGATGCAACAGGTGGGTAGGAATAAAAATATGAAAAATTGGTATCACTGAAGGATAAAAATGGATCTGAGTCACAGAAATGGATCCTACAGGCCAAAGAATACTGATGCTCACAGGGTGGAAGATTTATATGTAACATCACTTACTGCACAACCTCCTCATGATGGAACCTAGATTTGACACCTATCGGGTGGTTTTGTTCATCGTGACCACCATCTCATCTATCTAGCGTGCATCTCCTCGACAAGACGATAATTTAGGATCGTCGATCCTCCTAGGACAATCTGCACCGTTTCTTTTGTCACATTGCACTTATACTTTTCGAACTCTGACCCCCGACCATAGGATATTCCTTGACTTCCCTAGGTCGTCCACATGGTCAGTAACTCACCTTTATGCCTCGATGGTATCGCATGCTCCTGAAATGGTTTTACTTACCGCCTACCCTATCATGTGACGCTTCCTCCTACTGCCACCTATCTAGTGGTAAAGCTCCTTGCGACCGCCTGTGCCTCTATTCCTCGCGCAGCTTGGCTATGTGACAAACGATGATAGCCACTGATCTCCCTCTTGTGTCCATCCAATGGTGGGTACCTGTGCGATGGCTATCCTTCGAAATATTTGGGCTCAGACTATAAACTTTGGTTCCTTTGTGGCCATTTTGGTCGCAATTTAATGTTTTCTCATGCCATGCCTTTTCTCTTCCTTGTATTTAACATCCCAAATCAACTTTTCTCCTACCTTAGCACCTAGTCCTGAAAAATAAAGGGGATTTAGGATTTCTTTAGGGAAATTTTCGAGATACCCCTCTATTTCACCTCTATACTTATGCTGCAAAAACTAGGTGCTAACACACCCCCATCCACTTCCATGTTTTCCCAGGCACTTCATTACTTTCCCTAAACAATTCAAAATTTGTCCAATGATGATAAGATTCCCTAGGAAAGGGAGAAAAAAACCCGACAATGATATAGTCACCCAAGCAATCATAAAAATGCATCAATCCACACAAATTTACCTCGGCAAGTGATAACTTTTCCCATCATTGTTTTAAAACGTCCCAACAGTATAAAAGTATCCATACATTGATAAACAAAACCCACATGCACTTCTAAATTCACCTAGTGATGAGAAAAATGCCCCATGCACTTCTAAATTCACCAAGTGACGAGAAAAATACCCCATGCACTTCAATACTTGCCCCCAACACTTCAAAATTCTCTGAAAGATGATAAAAATGCACTAGGCACTTCAATATTTTCCCAGGCACTTCAAAATTCTCCCAAGGATGATAAAAAATCCCCATGCACTTCAAAATCCCCCCAAGGCACTTCAATACGTGCCCCATGCACTTCTAAACTCACCTAGTGATGAGAAAAACACCCCGCGCACCTCAATACTTTCCTCAGGCACTTCAAAATTCCATCAACGATGATAAAAACACGCATACACTTCAATATTTCCCACAAGTACTTCAAAATTCTCACGAGGAAGATAAAAACGCCCCCATCCACTTCTCTGTTTTCCCAGGCACTTCATTACTTTCCCTAGACACTTCAAAATTCGTCCAATCATGATAAAGATGCCCTAGACACTTCAATACTTTCCCTAGGCAAGGGATAAAAACACCTGACAATGATATAATCACCTAGGCAATCACAAAAATGCATCAATCCACACAAATTTACCTCGAGAAGTGATAAATTTTCCCATCATTGTTTTAAAACATCCCAACACTATAAAAGCATCCATACATTGATAAACAACAACCCCATTCACTTCTAATTTCACCTATTGATGAGAAAAATGCCCCATGCACTTCTAAATTCACCAAGTGACGAGAAAACACCCCATGCACTCAAATACTTGCCCTAGACACTTCAAAATTCTTCGAAAGATGATAAAAATCCCCTAAGCACTTCAATATTTTCCCATGCACTTCTAAATTCTCCCAGATGATAAAAATTCCCCACGCACTTCAATATTTTCCCCAAGCACTTCAAAATCCCCCCTAGGCAGTTCAATACATGCCCCATGCTCTTCTAAATTGACCAAATGATGATAGAAACATCCCATGCACTTTAATACTTTCCTCGACCAGTTCAAAATTCTCCCAACGATGATAAAAATGCCTATACACTTCAATATTTCCCCCACGCAGTTCCAAATTGCACCCAGGCACTTCAATACTTTCCCCATGCACTTCTAAATTGACCCAATGATGATAAAAATGCCCCATGCACTTCAAAATTCACCCATTGACAAGAAAAACGCCCCAGGCGCTTCAATACTTTCCCTGAGAACTTCAAAATTCTCCAAAAGGTGATAAAAATTCCCTAAGCACTTCAATATTTTCCGAGGCACTTCTAAATTCTCCCAAGGCTGATAAAACTCCCCTGTGCACTTCAATATTTTCCCCAAGCACTTCAAAATTGCCCCCAAGAACTTGAATACTTTCCCCATTCACTTCTAATTTGACCCAATGATGATAGAAATGCCCCATGCACTTCAATGCTTTCCTCAGCCACTTCAAAATTCCTAAAGAAAGTGGGAACTATAATAAAATCAAAACACTGTAGCAGGTGATCAAGGTGAAGCATGAAACTTAGTAGTTAAGATCTTCCATCAGTGCAAAAATCGCTTTGCAATGTAATCAATAGTTGGTTGTTGGAAAAACCAATGGTAATGAACATAAACATAATGAAATGAACCTTTCTGTATTACCCTTGAAAGGCCCAGGCAAGATTTATGGGAGATCATCAAAATGAGAAAAACATAGTACATAAGATTTACACAGCTCAATCTAGTTGTCTAAGATATCTAACATGCAATTATAAAAATTTTACAACACTCAAATTACATTGTAAATAAATATATTGAATAAAAAGTTTCATCTCTTCCCATACTAGAAAGAAGTAATTTTTTTGTCTCCAATAACTCCTTGAGAAGGCTTCCTACATACTTGGCTGAAAATTTTAGCAACATCTTCAGATCCCTGGACTGATGCATTGAATGCTTCTCTGATTTAGTCACATCTAGAATAATTTAATGACACTTGAGTTTCATCTTGGATTGATGGTTCATCACATATGATACATTTGCATTCTCTTCATGAACATAAATTTGGAGTAAAATTTTGGGCCGAGGAAAAAATACTATGAACACCTCTATGACATAACAAAATGGCCTTCAAAGGCCAATGAGGCCTCCAAAATTAATTCCCGAAATATGAAAAAAATCCTAAGCCTTATCTCCTTATTAGTATTATTAGTTGATAGGAATTCCTACTTGAACCCCATCCTCGAGTTGGGGAAATAATATGACAGGTACACAACACGTTTAAGGATGTCTTTGTAACAATATCTAGTAATTAGCATAAATAAATTCCTTGCTACAAAAAGGAAACTCACATTTCTAGATGCTTGAGCTAGATTGACATGTTTAATTTTTGTGTAGCATTTAGATAGCATCAAGCAAATTCACAAATCAGATTCTTATTGCTTTATGAATTTCCCCATCAACACTATTATCTATGATGCTTTATTTTTCTAAGGCCAATATTTCCATCAAATTTTGACAAATTGGACTTGAAACAAATTTAAAAAAATAACCTCCTAATGGTTAGTAGGTGACAAATGTGAGTTGCAGATCTGAATGTTGATATCTCCTCTATTACAAAATATATGTCATAATAACAAGCCAAGTGTTTCCACCAATGGTGATTATGTGTCACAAGAATTTGAATCTATTTAAACTTATTGGGTCTATTTTTGTTGTGTGCTAGTGAATAGCTTGTTTGCTACAAAACCTATAAAATCAATCATGTTGTTCATGATGCTCAACTAAAAGAGAATCCTTTACTATAAGAAGATACAAAATCCTATGTGAACAACAAACATCATTCTAACAAGTTGAAGAAGAAAGTGTGTTTCAAAATGATCAAGTCTCTCAACTAAACCCCCTAACAAGGTCAAGTGCATAGGAAAATGTTTACTCCAATTTTGTTTGGAAGACTGAGCTAAAGATACTCTACAAAATCATCAAAGGATACCACTATATAATCACAATTTTACTCTCTCAATTGTCACACTTCATGCTCTCACATATTTATGGCCTCACAAGATCATCTTCCTATAGAAAATGTCTACTAATTCCTGGCCTTTCTTGTGTATCAGAACAATAGCCCTAATTCTTGGCCTTTCTTTTGTATCAGAATAGTAGCCCATACAACCCAAGCATTGTAAGCTTGTAACATGTGGATTTGATAATAATTTGTAATGTACCTCCTCATGAAAAACACTAAAAATAATATGACTAAAATACAAATATTTCCTTAAAAGAAAAGGTTCAACAAACAACATCACACACTCTTGAAATTGAGGTAGTTTGAAATTTAAATTAGTTGTGTATACCCAAATCCCTTTAAATACAATTTTTGACAAAAATCATTTCATACTTTCCCATAATCCATGTAAAATAACTTCGTTCATATGTTTGATTCCCTATAGTGACTCACAGACCTTGATATTCTCAATTAGTTTTATTATCACATAAATAAGACCAAACTTAAGTTACTGTTCATGAAGACTAAACCTTCTTTGACTAGCAAATAAATGTACGTATAAAGGAATTTTTCATCAACTATATACAAGAGTTGACACCAGATAAGTGAGGGAAAACATCATAATGTTCTCTTGGCTAAGAGTAGAGAATAATGCATTTTGGTAAATTTCTAGGTTAGTAAAGGAGTTCGAAAACAATTATTCACTGACATGAATTACCTCCAAGCAATCCAGCTTATCATTGGGAAGACAACATACAAAAATACCCTAGAAAGAAATACACCCAACTAGAAAAGTAATTTTAGGCACCTTAAAAACAGGTTAGCAAACACGTAAGAGGATCAATTAGAGAGGGTGATCTTCGTTGCCCATATTATCATTAAAATATTGTAGTCAACATAAAAATCATTAAGATTACTACATGAGAGAGTTCATCAAACATATCAATTGGATCTCATAATTCATCTTAAAAAAGGTTCACTTAAGTTGGCTTGTTTGTGATTACACACTTAATCAAAGACAATATAGTGAAGAATAGCTTACTTTGAAAAAACAACTATCAGCAAATGAGATAATTTTATGAGTTGATAACATGAAGAGAAAATCTTGGTTCATTTTGTGCAGGGCATTACCAACTAAAGGAGGTTTCATAAAATGAGATTAACATATGAAAATTGCACGCTTTCAAGAACATTGGGAAAAATCAACAAATATTACTAAGAAATCATGAGATTACTATCTCAACTAACTTTTCTACACAATGATTTACATGATGTTCAAAAAAATAAATTGATGTATTTACACTATGGTTGGATGGATTTGGATGATATTCTTTCAAATTCTTGGTATTTTGATATTTCTAAGACAAAGGTAACATTTACTGGAATAGGGAACTTTTGTTTGATCCTAAGGGAGTTCAAGATTAGGTATATTCAAATATGGATGCTCCTGGATGTTTTATCTAGTTGATGTAACAAATTGACCATCAATAGGGTTTAAGAGAGTTTTGTTTAGAACCAATTTTCCTATCCTCATTGAGTCTATTAATTTAGAGTCTAATATCATTGACAATGAGGCCTTTAATCAAACTCAAATCGGACCTTTGTTTGTTCTATTTTTAGTTCAATTTCCTGAAGATAACTCTTGTCCAAAGTACTATCTTCTATCAATTTGTGAGAAGCAATTTGTGTATCTAAAATTATATACAAAGGTTCAATAAATGATTTAGCCTTCAAATCTCCTTAAGGTTTCCATGCCTTTTCTTTTAGTGCAAACATGAACACAAAAGATGAGACAATACAACAAACATGAGATAGAAAGAACATCCATGACCTACTGTGAAGTCAACTAACACATGCAGTGATAACATATACAGGTTGATTACTATATCAGGAAAAACATATTCCAAAATGATATAAATATACATATGAATGTATCCTAAAAATAATCTATTCATATTGGTTATTTCAACAGTAAGTAAAACCATATTTAACTTCACCAATCTTCAAGCATGATAGCTAGAAAAAATGGTTTATTGACCCAAGAGAATTGTAAGAAACTTGCAAGTGAAAAACAATTGCTTGAGAAAAAGGTAATTCACCTTGAAAAAGACAAGAATGATTGGGTAGGAAAGATTCATATTGTGACTTGTAATATTTATATTAAAATTATTAGTGCTTTTACATCTAGGATGGACTATAATTCTCAATGTTTATAAGTTGACTTGCAATCCAAAAATTTATACACTATGTTTGAGCAATAGTGAATACCACTTCATAATCGTGTTATTGACCTATACAAGAATCTAACCGAACACACAAAGGGGTTGAGCTTGGCACAATCCAATATTGCTTTAAGTACATCTAAAATTGAATTTATGCATGAAATCATGAAGGAATTATAGTAGCTTCGTGATTTGAAGGAGGCCACTATTTTAATTTACCCATGGATAATTCAAATTCATCCTTAACACTACAACATACAACCAAGAATGCACACAAGAAGTTCAGGAAAAATAATTTATAAGGAGAAACTAACCTCTACACAAACCACAGACCCAAGGAACACTGAACAAATGTTGATTAACCACTCAACCACTATCAAATTGCAATCAAAACAAAGGTTCATGCATATACCTTCATGTGGGAATTGGGTGAATCACCAAGGAATTATATATGGACAAAATTGTTCCCCATTAGCCCTCATTCCATGAAATATGGACCACTTTTTATAAAAGAAATATTTACATAACAAATTGGGGCCAAATTCGAGCTAAATAACTGTCGAAAACCTCTATTACTGCAAATTGAGCGGTAAAGGAATTTTCAATGTGGATTTGATAGGAAGTGGGAATTTGGGTGAATGTAATTGTATCCTCAAGTAAATGAAATATGTAAGATGAAATAACTGATCAAGGCCTCCATTATTGAAAATTGGGGTCAAAAGAAAGGGTTTAACAAGAATTTTACTAGAAATCGAGGGTGAGGGAAGGGTTTAATCAGAATTTTACTGGAAATCGAGGGGCAAATAAAAGAATTAACAAGAATTTAACTGGAAATTGAGAGGCAAAATGAATATTTTAAGAAAAGTTTAGAGGGCGAAAACACTTTTTCCCTCCCTCATTAATTTCTAGGGAAGGTGATTTGATTCCTTATTATTATTTGTTTAATAAATATAGGATGAAAGTATTAATTTTTTTTTTAATTAATGTTAAAATTCTCCCATTAAATATTTATAACCCCCTTAATTTCGCCCATGGGCTAAATTTCTCCCCTAAAATTTTCCTTGAAAATAATTGTAGCCGCCTATGGATGGTGTTTACATTGTCCTAGAAATATCATAGTGCAAAATTTCAAGAGTTGTGTGTGCTCTATATGACTTTCCCACTGAAAAGGATTCTCTATGTTTCTTTCCAAAAATGTAGCCTTCACATATTCTTTCTGTTTTTTCTATTAGTGAAAACCTTTCACCATATTCTTCATGTGTAATAGCTTTAGCCCACCAAAATTTAGATGTCCAAATCTGAAATGCCACAACCAAGATTCATCTTGAGCCTCTGATTGAAATGCTGCTTGAATTTCTTTACCATTGTATTTTTCTTCATTCGAGCAAGGCTTGTCTACCTATTTACCTTTTGCTTTGAATGCAACCCCTGAATCTTCATTCTTTGCTTCATGAACAACTTGACTTGTCTTTTCCTTCATATAAGGACTTATCCTCAAATGGAAAAAGTGATTGCTTGTCATTTTTACCTTAGACATCAGTTGTTTGCTTGGATACTTGTCCAAAATCACACAATAATTGTTTCCATGTAGACTGTGTAGCCCTTTTGTAACAACTATCCAATACTCATTAAACTATGTTTTCTGTGTAGCCCTTTTGTAACAACTATCCAATACTCATTACTTTGAAATAGTAAACATCAGGAATAGTTTTCTCCTCCCCCTGTTTGCTCAGGATACCAATAGTTCCTTTGCACCAAAAAAGTACTTGGATATTGTTTCCAAGTGTAGCATTAGTTTGAATTGATTTATCTAGACTAGAAAACAAGTCTAAATTTCCAAACATATTATTGTTGCAGCCTGAATTTAAATACCGTATATCACATGGGATTTCTTGTACAACATTACATTCAACTGGGGATACACATGCCAGAAACATTGTGCTGGTGAAAGTGTTAATGTTACCTGACTGGATTTGACCTTTCTTGCTCTACTCATGCTGTTTCTTTCTACATTTATATGCAAAATGTCAGAATTTTTTACAATAATGAGATTGTATTTTTTATTTATAAAATCTTTGGCTACTTGGCTATCTAGAATTCTAATTTTTACTTCTACCAGCACCATTTGTAGGACTGTTGCTGCGTCCTCCTCTAGAAGAACTTCTTCGTCTGCCTCTAAGATTAGATCTCCCCCTTCCTCTTCCATGGCTTATGGATGATTGTGTTGCAGATGCACCTTCTAATGATGTATTTGGTCTATTTATTCTATGTTCATGATTGATGAGAGAGGCTTGCAACTCATCAACGCTAAATTTGTTCAACTCTTTGTTTTCTTCCAAAGGCACAATTAAAGACTCAAATTTAGGGGGAAGGCTCCTAAGTACCTTCTCAAAAAACTTCTTATCATCTATAACTTCTACATGATATTTCATTTGATTTATCAGTCCAATAACTCGAGTATAAAATGATTCTACTGAATATGTATCTTTCATTAATAGAAATTCAAAATCTCTTCTAAGAATAGGAAATTTGGTAGTCTTTACTTTGAACAAACCTTTATATGAAGTTTGTAGTGTATCCCATGCCTCCTTGGCTATCTTTGCTACTCCTACTCTTGGATGTATGCTTTCATGCATTTCTTGATGTATGCAAAACAAGTCTTCTCCATCCTTCTTCTTTTGTTCCTTCAAGATATCCTTATCTGCTTGTGTGACAGAATTGTATGCTTCTTGATTTGCTTGTTCAACATAACTATTTTCAACTATCTCTCATACATCTTGACCTATGAATAGAGACTTCATGGTAAGGGACCAATATTCATAATTTTTTCCTGTAAAAATAGGAGTTTGCAGACTTGAAATTTGTGCACTAGAAGTGGAGGCCATTTTTTAAAATTTGAAAGTCATCTTCTTATAAAATAGAGTTGTTGCTCTTCTTCAACAAAACTTTGATAACCTGCTATGATACCAGATATGGGAGAAACTGCGCAGGTAGATATTTTACTGTGGAGTTTTAATGTTGATAGTTTATTGTGCAGGTTGATATTTACTACACAGCCTTTACATTCACCATGACACAAAAAAATTTGCTGCAAAGTAACTTTTTCTTTGAAAAATATGGGCAATAATTTAATAATTATTTAATATAACTTTACTTCACCTTTTTTTGAATAAAATATATTTACCGCGCAGACATAAAAGTAAATACCCTTTTGCTATGTAAAATTTTCTGAACCCATACACTTAGAACTTTGTGCGCAATATGTTAGGAAAAGATCCTAGATTTGTGCGTGGTAATTACAAGATTTACTTTTCACTCAACAATAAAATTTAACTTAACAAATGAATTTTTCATTCTTTATAAAAGAAGAATATTTAGGCATTCATGCTCCAAGAAATATGTGCGACATAAATATATCTTTTGCAGAAAAAACAAAGCAAGTGCAAATATATATTACTGAAAATGGCTGTAGATATTTTATACATAGCTCGTGTTCCCAAGCTTCAACAACTTAACATTCAGAAGCTTGATCTCCTAGACTTTACTTCTATGAACTCCAAAACTTACTTTGGATTCTCTAGATTCTTCTTACATTACAAAATGAATCTATTTTTCAAATACAAAGACCCAAAATTGGATTCTCTCGAATGCTACCAAAACATATTAAAGACAATAATAAAATTTTGACTGAAATCTACCTAAGAACTTGACTTTTGAACTACTATGCAATTGCTTAAATATGGTGAGATCTGAACACCATATCTTGGTAGGCTGATTGACATTGGAGTCTGACAATGACTTACTAAATGATTGACTGACCCGACCTGAGCTAGGTACGAAACAACTCATAATTAATATTTCCAACGTTACCTGCTTTAGGAAGATGGCTATTTCATTTTGATGTATTGACATAATAGGTTTGGGTACCATTGTTTCTAATGTTTCCCTGGTTATGATTTTTATTTAGGTTGGGTTCTAAGCCTCGTTATGAACCTAAGTTATGATCTTGGTTATTATGTGCTTTCTATAGTTACGAGCCTAGGTTATGAGCCTAGTTATTATGTTCCTCTTATAGTTATGGGCCTACGTTATGAGTCTGGTTACTATTAAAGTTGGCATGCTTTTTAATGTTAGCTTGATTATGGTTTTTAGGTTTGGTACTAATCTTAAATATGAGCTTAGGCTACGAGCTTGGTTATTATATTCCTTCTTGGTTTTTTTCTTGATAACACATATTGTGCATGTGACTATCTCAATCGTCGTGTTGTTAATGTCGTCTTCTCCTTAGCTATATAAAAAGACAACTTCCTATGCATACCTTGAATACTAGTTGTCTAGGATAATGTAATATCCTGAATTTCGGACTAACTATTTTTGTTGTTATATTGGGACACGACCCCAGCACATATGTTTTATTTTGAGTATTGGGAATAATCCCTAGCACCTATGACTTATTCTTTTATATATTGACATACTGGGCATGGACCCTGACTGACTTCTTTATTTGAGTGTATACTGGGAAAGGAAGCCCTAATGTTTTGATGATGTGTTTCAGATTTGATATGGGTACTGAGATGATCTTTTGGTTATTTACTGTGCAGAACTATGATCTTTACATGAATGACTTATGTGTTGTGTTGAGCGTGGACTCAGAAACACACCAATGACTTGCGTACTGGGCATAAGCCCCGATGTCCCTAGAGGAATGTTTATGTACTGGGAGTAAGACCCGAGGTACATTGAGTGTTGGGCATAAGCCATGGAGCACTCCAAGATTGATAAATGAATACCGGATCCGAGGCCACTTGAATATTCTAGATGTGCCTCACAACCACATTCTAGCACTGGTGTTGAGCAGGAAGCTATGGAATTGCAATAGCGTAACGCCCATGTGAAAGTGTTGAGTTGAAAAGCTCTGAAGCGCACTCATGGTTACTAAATATCAAAGTGTTGAGTCGGAAAGACTTTGAATAGCACTTTTACTTTCATCACATTTATTTAATTTGATTAAATGATTCATCTTTTATCTATCATCACATACTGCAGGAACTACCATGTTAAATGAGGGAATCCGACATGCAAAAGAGAGACTAGAGGCGCCTATCCAAGCGTACCAAAAGACTATCCAAAGAATTGGGCCTTACCCTTAAATTGTTAAACAAAGTATCATGTGAAGATACGCGATTAAATATTATTATTAATAATTTTAATAATTAATGATGTGATTATTTATTTATAAAAGACATTTATTGCATATAGTTTATGCATAGTGGGATGCCACATTATTTAATATTATTAATAAAGTATTAATATTTAGTGGGCAACCATATTTGTAAATAGTATTAATAATGTATTAATACCTAGGTTAGAAATATTATTATTGTAATTATTGTTATTATAATTATTATGAAGAGCTTAAATCAGAAATCACTTATAGTTAAAACAATTGAAAAAGTCCTAGTGCAAAAAAACTAGATATTTATTAAATAATATTTTTAAATATTAATTATTTAATTTAAAGAAACTAATTATTCCAACAGTCGTAATTCAAGACTCCCCTACATAAAGAGGGCTGATCCCAAGTTTTGGGGATCATCTATCTTTTTCATTATCATTCTCTTATGGTAATCAGATACAAGTTTTCTGCTCCAAGAAACTGAAGCAGTCTTATCTAATAATTCTAGATCTAAACCAACAATGAACTGAGGGCCTCTATATCTCATTGCATGTTGGAACCAGCTCGGGGGGATCTAGTTAGAACCAGGAACGGTCTAAGGGTCATGTTTGGGAGGAACATGGTATCCCCAAAGTTATCCAGCTAAAAAATCATCCTAACAAGTTAGATAAATACAACAGGTTCTGCATTAATTACTGTTTGAGTGTGCAAGCTTCTACAGGGAAGGATCAAGTGCTAAAGCACCCAAGCTTCTACAGGAAAGGATCAAGTGCCAAAGCAGCCAGGTATGTAGTATTAATTGTTTCCATCTTCCAGTTATAGTAGACATAGGCTTTTAGACTAGAATTGATACTTCAACATTGTTTAATTCTCATTACAAATATTATCAACTTAGAGGTTTTTCCAAGAAACTAGTGAAGGGTCTAGTAGGCCTAGCCCAGCTAATCTGTGCTAGACAACATCCCGTTAGAAAAACTTAGGAACCCTACTATTGATTTTCGGAGGACTTCTAACACTGTGCATTGTTCCCATTGTTTCCCATGTTAACTTCCAGGTTAGGGTTAATATGTTTTTAAATAATTATGTTTTCTATTTGAATCGTCTTATCAATTCGTAGTGTAGGGATTACTTCTTCCTTTTAAAACTTTTAATGTTATTCTCTTTATGCTTAAGAAGCATCAAAGAGAATGACAACAACATCAAGACAGACCTCGAATCCCTTAGCCACACTGCACATCAAATCATAGATTAAACAATAACAGTAAATTATTATTTCTATTCTTTCAAACCAAGGTATCATTCCACATTATCAATGTCTCTACGATTTCAACCAAATAGTCAGTCACTACATCGAAAACAACAACAGATATTTTTCTCATGGATCGAATCCCACTACCAAACAAGGGCATTCCACATCATTAAACTATATTACTTTTAGCCATCGAAATAAAGGTCACAAGATCGAATCTCACCAACGTTTTCAGGAAGACCATGCTATCTTCAAAATAGTCAAACATCGTAGTACTTTACACAGAAGCATTTTCACATTCAACTAAATAATTTTCGTTACCATTTAGCAAACACTTACAACCAGTCTTTCAACATAAATGCAAGGCAAGGGATCAAATCCCTCTATTTATTCTACACCAAGCCTTTGCTTTTATTTAAAGCAACTACCAAAAAAACGCAGCAAGAAGAACCAAAGTG
Organism: Larix kaempferi; assembly: GCA_027924585.1. Lineage (NCBI taxonomy): Eukaryota > Viridiplantae > Streptophyta > Pinopsida > Pinales > Pinaceae > Larix > Larix kaempferi. The sequence continues at coordinate 48,390 of BSBM01002320.1, forward strand.
AAAACCCATAGGCATGTAAGAAGACCAGACAAGGGTTTCGCTTCTCCTACCAACACGTCTTGTTCTGGCAGCTAATCTAAAACTAAGATTTGCTAACCCATTCAACAGACAAAGCCATGATAGTCACATGAAGGTTCTAAAACCCTTAACCATTATTTTCATATAGAGAAAACACAAAGATTATTTATCTTCATTACAGGTTCAAAGTCTAATAGAAAAACACAAAGGCCAACATTTCCCTATTCCTCAAACAGAGTCAATATCAGCTCATGATAAATGCATGCCATGGAAAAATCATGATTGTCCTGTATAAAATACTCAACCGACAACTTTCAGAACAAAGGAAACGATAGAAAACACATAAATCGAAACTACTCTTACCCATAAGAAAACGAAAAGACTAGACAACATACCAATCATTTATAGAATTATGCAGAAGGCCATTCCTTTTATTCGCACGTCCAAGGTTTTTTCAAAATGAAATATGCAAACATGTAAACCCCAGGTTTTATACTGGGCGTTATATTACAAACAGCTTCTACAAAGTTCAGCATTGAGCCGAATGGCCAAACCTTACACTAAAACCCTCCGGGGCCATTAAAACCAATACATACATTTCACAATGGTCCAGCCAATGACGACCTCCAGGAACCCAAAACTTGTTGCAGTAAACCCAAACCGGGCTCACGAAGTTCCTCATAGAAAATACAAACAATACCACTCCACAGAGGCGAGAGGAGGAGATAAGGAATGGTGAACTCTAAACTTACCATTTACAACACCATCAAATTCATGTACTGGCCATCAACTAGTAGCCACATAATAGAAGAATGCCAAACGATTACCTGCCAAACAAGTGAACCATACAAAGTCAAACCCTGAGATTATTATCGAATTCTATCTAAATAAAATAGCAAGAAACGTAGTATAAACCAAGGATGCTATTACCTTATTATTTTCAGTCACCATCTCTGCTTACGAAAACCCATATGGTGTGCTGACCATGAGACAAGCTCAAGTTAGTACATGAAACCCTCAAATGCCTCCAACATCAAACAAGGGAAAATGAACCTTCATTGGTGTAGAACCCAAGGGAAAACCCTCAGCATAGCTGGCAGCGTTGGCCATGTGTCATCGTAGAATTTGCATTTAATTCTACTACCAACCCCAAATATTTCAATATTAACCCTGATCTCTATAGTTGTAAAGTCACTCTTGATCAACAAGTATTATAAACACAACGAGTATTGCAAGGACCACAAACATTACATAGTGCCAACAAGTAATTTCAAGGTCAATAAGTATTGCAAGTTCAACAAGTATTACAAACCCCAACAAGGCTTTTAAAGTTCCAACCTACAAACATCACACACTTGAGACTTAAGTAATTGCTAGAAATGTGAAGTAAGCACCCTAGGTAGATGCCTCGTAGGTACACCTGCAAACCAAGTACAAATTGAATGCATTAGCGAAACTCTCTAAGTAAGTCAGAAGTTTCCATGTCTTACACCCTACCTCTCGGCAGCTTTGCCGAGGTACTTTTCCCCTTGAAAGACCAAGCATCTCATCATGGGCCTCAACCACCGCCAATAGGGGTCCATCCCACTTGAATTATTAGTTAGATTTTCATAAATATGCACACAAACTCTTAAAACAGTAAGAAGGAGATTTGTATTATTATACTCTAAACATTTGTACACTTGGGACAAAATTTTCATTTCTACTCATTACATCGCTTCCGCAAAGCTGTAGGAATAACAACCAGTAAGACCATGATACTTAGGAAATTGAGAGCCTTCAAATGTCGAAATTAAATACTGATGTAGTATGTACTTATCAGTGCTGAAGTTAATTTACAAATCATCATCTTTTAACTAGTTTATTACAGTAATGGAAAATTTTTAAATTTTACTATTTTTAGGGACATTACAGATAATTTATAAATTTTGGTTATGTCATGGCTAAAATACTTGAATAGTAGTTGTCTAGGATAATTTGGTCTAAATGATTCTAATACTCTTGGGAAAAAATTTAAATATCACGTCATGTTCTATTGTTTATTGTACCTAGTAGTTGTACTTTAAAATAATAATCGTGGAGTAGCATTATCCTAGTAAGATTGTGTATGTTGATGGATAAAGCATATTTATATAGAGTTATTAAAAGAAAATGTGTGCTAAAGTTAGCTATCCTAAATCCAATAAAACATCTCATATAGAAATAAAATGATTCATCCATGGTTTGGTTGAAAACATATGGGCTTTAGATTTGGGCAATGGAGTCACCTTTTACAAACTATGAAACATCATTCACAAAGATTCTGCAAATGCATTTATAGGGGCAAGGTAGCAAGCAACTAGTAGTCAAAGAGATTTTTATTTTTGTGGGATAGAAGAGAAAAGAAATAGTCCATCAATGTAAGACATACCCAGATGAATCCTACATCAACTTTAGCAGAATATGTTGGTGAAATACTTGGAAAGAACTAAGCATAGCATAATCTCTATGAATTCCACTTAATCATTACCCTTTCTCCAAGCATGAAGGAAATAACACAAAAATGGAGTTACGAAAGAAAGAAGACACAATTGCAAATGGAAAAAGAGAAAATATAGACTACCAGACCAATTACACAGGAATCCCTGTCAAAACGTAGGCTTCAGCTCTGCAAACTTTATTAAAACAGCTCAGAAATTTGTCTTACAGACTAATTCTCAAATTACCAAAAGATTTCAACATAAGATATTCAACCTCTTTTCATTCTATTACATCGCATATATATATGCCATAGAGGCATCCTGCAGTACTTCATCTTTCGCCTTAACGGAAATACTAGAAGGACACCTCATTACACAAAAAATTCAAAAAATTATTACATATGTGTCATGTCTCAAACAAACTGATTAAGACAAGGAATGGAATATCATAGACAGAGGATTTTTTAATCTTGGGTTCGCAAATGACCTTGCGAGTTGAAGAAATCTTCCACTCTCAATGAGCTGTCAATCTATGGTGCATCATCTGGTAGGATAGGTGTTGTTTCCATAGTGGAGAGTACAAAATCGTGGATTATTTCTGCACCTAGTTGGTCGCTCCACTTGATTTCGAGCTTCTCCTTCTTTGTTCTTTGCCAGTTTACTTTGTACACCTATCGTCCATCAGGTTTCTCATCTTTGCTGGTAGGATCAAAGTCTATGAGGTCGAATACCATAAGAGGTGGAGGGGTAGAATTTTCCTCCATCTCATCCCACACCTGCTTTGGCATGAACACCACTTCGCACTCCCGTCTCTTCTCCATGAACCAATCGCAATAGAGAAGGTATTCAAACCACCTGATGCACCATATTTCCTTTATACCGTCTTCAGATAGAATACGTGAGAACCTTATCCGTAACTGCTACGATGATGATAGTCGCCACGAATAACCATAATTTCCATGACAACACCATCAGTCTCTTTAATCAGGAGACCTTGACGTCCAAGGCTGTTGAGGTGACCTTCAGCATGCTCAGCGACGTCATCCCAGATAGACGACATAGCCAATGATGGTGCAAAAGTGCCTCCCATCATACCGGTAATCCCCTGGGATATCACCAAGAGGTCTTCTTGGCAGGTCCATTCTTCTGACATCCCTCGTGTAACAACCCTTAATCTGTTGATGTATATGTAACTTCGGAATATATTTCATCTATGTATTTCATATATATTTATTGTACCCTTACTAGAGATGTGTTATTCCTCTATAAGGAAGTGTCGTCATGTGAATTGAAAAGGGTCGCAAGTGTGTGTACTTGTCGATGGGTTATTAGACCACCATGTGTGGGGTCAGCCCTAAAATATATATTATATTATGGATGTATCTAGATAGACAAGTCGGCCCCATAGTGTAACTGGGCAAACACGTTAAGTATAAATAGAGATCAGGAGATCTCTATTTGGATCATTCGGAAAGACACACTTCTCTCACTTAGAAAGTGGAGCACTAGTGAGGAGGAGGATCATCTGCTACTAGGAGTCTATCTCAAGTGTATTTTGGTTGTACTTTGGTTGCGCCATTGCTCTCTCTATCTCTGAGGAAGTTGTGGGGTTTTTCACCTTAGGGTTTTCCCCACGGAAACTCTGTGTCTCTTGTCTCTCATGCTTTTGATTCTTGTGATGCTTGTCATGCTTATTGTGATTGTTATGCATTGATATACTGTATATGTTACTCTCTCAGTAAAGATACAAGAGTATTGTGAATTAATGCTCAAAATTTAATATGGTATCAGAGCTAACCTGAGAAGAAGACATTTTGTAGTGACAGAAACTTGAGTTTCTTGTTTATTGGGTTTCTCTCCACAGATTTTGGAAAAGCAGTACAGTAGATTGACTATGTCCAATCAGAATTCAATTCTGAGCATTTTCATATTTGGCCCTAAAAATTAAGGTTTCCACAAAAATAGGAATTTCTGGAATCTGAAGACATAGATGGAACCTCCTTGCAAAAATCGAAGTTTAGAGCTTTGGATCAAGATTTTTGGCTGGGTAGATCTCCCGAAAACTCAAACCCTAATTCAGGGCTCTCCGAGTGAACCCAGGAGGACAAAAAGACAAATCTGAAGGGTAAATCTTTGCTGATCTCAAATTTTGAACGCACCAAGCTGATCAGCTCATCAAGGCGCATCTTTCTATCCTTTCAGAAAGTTGAAATTCACATTTTGAATTTTTAGGGTTTTTCCAACAAACGCTAATCCGGGACCAGATCCAGTTTTCAACATTTCAAGTGGTAAGACCTAAATATTTTCTATTTCCATTTGAAGTACTCTTTAAGATGTCTCACCACACCAAGCTTGAGGATAAGCTTGAAGGGGCTGATAACTTCCGAGCTTGGAAGTATAGGATTGGGTTAATCCTGGAAGAGAATGAGTTAGACTCATGTATAAAAGAAGACATCCCTATCCCGGAGGATGAAGAGGCCAAGGTATTGCATAAGAAGAACTTGGTCAAGGCAAAGAGAATCATTGCTGATTCTATCAAGGACCATCTCATACCCCATGTGTCTTCTCTAAAGACACCCAAGGAGATGTTTGACTCTTTGACCAAGCTATTTGAAGGGAAGAACATAAATCAGAAGATGACTCTGCGGAATCAATTGAAAGGGGTCAAGATGTTGAATGGAGAAACCATTCAATCTTACTTCTCCAAGGTCTCTTAGATCAAGGAGCAACTTGAAGCTGTGGATGAAGTAGTGGACAATGGTGAAGTTGTTATGACCACTCTGAATGGCCTACCTAGGTCATGGGACTCCTTTATTCAAGGAATCTGTGCAAGAAAGAAATTGATCTCTTTTAGTAAACTATGGGAGGAATGCTCTCAAGAAAAAGCTAGACTTGTAGCTCATGAGGAAAAGATGGGAGATGAAGATCAAGCTCTTGCAACTCACAGCAAAAGAAGCAATCCCAAGAAGGAGCACTCTCGCTACAAAATATCCTATCAAAAGAATAAGAAGGATCTAAGATGCTTCACATACAATGAGAAGGGTCACTTTGCTTCAGATTGTCCCAAGAACAAAAGGGATAATAACAACAACTCCAGCAAGAAGAAGAAGGGAAGCAAAAGAAAGTTCCATGCTCATGCTGCCAAGGATGATGAACCTCCAAAGAAGAAGGCTAGGGCAGAAAGTGATGATAGTGATGATGACTCATCAAGTGAAGAAGAGTATGTTCTAATCTTTGCTCTCACAGGTACCATCTCCCATGGTTGTAATGATTGGTTGATTGATAGTGGGGCTTCCAAATATATGACTGGGTTTAAGGAATCTTTTGTGAATCTATCTCAACATGAATCACCCCATAAGGTGAAACTTGGGGATGATTATCAATACCCAATGAAAGGAAGTGGTGAAGCCTCCTACAACCTAGATTCTGGAAAATATTTGAAGATGAAAGAAGTCCTTTATGTACCTGGGCTCAAGAAGAAATTACTCTCCATTTCTGCATTGGATGCAAAAGGTATGAGGGTTGCAGTTGTGGATGGCCAAGTCCTAATGTGGCCAAAGGGAAATACCATAGATGATGCAGTAGTAATTGGAGAGCAAGAGGGAGGTTTATATAAATTGAAGGGACAACTTGAACATGCCATGGTGCATGGATCCATGGATCCAAGTGAACTTTGGCATAAAAGACTTCCTCATATGCATTATAGGGCACTTCCAATTGCAAGAAAGGCTATAGAGGGTCTTCCTGAAATCAAGACCAAACATGAAGGTGTTTTCAAAGGATGTGCAAAAGGTAAGAACATTAAGAAGGCTTTCCCAAGCAATGAAAGCAAGGCAAAAGATATCCTGGAAATCATCCACTCAAATGTATGTGGTCCTATGTCATCTAGTTCTCTAAGTGGGTATGTTTACTATGTCTCATTTATTGATGACTTCTCCAGGAAGACTTGGGTATACTTCTTGAAGAACAAAGATTAGGTGTTTGATAAGTTCAAGGAATTCAAAACCTTGATGGAGAATCAAACTAACTGTTCGGGTAGACAGGGTACTACCAAAGGACCGAACACCAAGAGCAACCACTTCACACAAACAGATCACAGATCAACACATCGATGTTTTGACGTGGTTTAAACCCTCTTGAGGGAAACACTCCACGGCCCCGGCCAAATAGCTTCTACGGGACAATTTATTATGCAAAGAAAGAAAGTTACAAATGAGCTTCTCATAATCGATCAACTAAACAATGACCCTCCATGCTCTTTAAATAGAGATCATGGACCAATCGGGTGTTAAGCCACAGATCAAGGTTAGGTTTGATCTAAGAGAAGTTGAGCCATGGGATCACTCTATGTCGGAAACATATCATGACCGTCGGATTAAGTATTTACAAATGCATACTAATGCATACTAAAGAAACACACTATCCCTAATGGATATATTACACAAGTTGATCTTAACTAACTCCTAAGTGTCTAAATATCCTAACATCCCGCCTTAAGAAGAACTTGGGATATGATTGAAGGATTTACAAAAGTGACACTATTAGGAGAAGGAAGGAGGCATTAGAGCCTATCCCACCTTAATGACAAGTTCCTGAACTCCTAACATAGATCGAAGTTTAGAAAACTTCGCTTCTCTAAGAGACTTGGTGAAGATGTCTGCAACTTGATCATCTGTAGGCCAAAAGAGCACTTCAAGAACCCGATCATGAACAAGATTTCTGATGAAGTGCATATGTAGCTCAATGTGTTTGTTGTGTTGATGTAGAACTGGATCTTTGGCAAGCTTGATGGCACTTTGATTGGCGCACCAAAGTGGAGTAGGCTGCTGCTGCTCGAATCCAAACTCTGAAAGGATCTGTCGAAGCCATAAAGCTTCCTGACTGGCATTAACTACTGCTCGATATTCTGCCTCTACTAAAGAAAGAGAAAGAGCTTGTTGTTTCTTACAAGCCCAAGTAATAGGTCCAGATCCTAGACTGAAAACATAACCTGCAGTAGACTTTCGATCATCAGGATCGCCGGCCCAATCTGAATCAGTGAAACCAACCAATAAAGGTTTCCCCCCTGTACTGTAATGAATCCCAAACTGAACTGTACCTTGAATATATCGAAGTATTCTTTTAGCTGCTTTCCAGTGACTTCCATGAGGTGTCTGCATATAACGGGCAACTCGACCAACGACAAAGGAAAGGTTAGGACAGGAATGAGTCAAGTATAAGAGACTACCAACAAGCTGACGATACAAGGTGGCATCGACTTCAGGTGAAGTACAAGTGGAAGAAAGTTTGACTCCAGACTGGAAGGGAGAAGGGGCTGGTGTACAATCTTCCATGTGAAAGCGACGAAGAAGGTCACAAGCATACTTAGACTGAGAAAGAAAGATTCCTTCTTTGGTTTGCAGGACTTGGAGACCAAGAAAATAATGCAAATGTCCTAAGTCTGACATTTCAAAATTTTGTTTAAGACTGGATTTCACATGGGTTATAAGCTTAGGGTCACTACCAGTAAGAATAAGGTCATCAACATATAGAACAAGTATGATGAGATGGTTTCCTACTTTCTTGGTATAGACATTGGGGTCAGAATGGCATCTAGAAAAACTAGTGTCAAGGAGAAAGTTATCCATTTTGGCATACCAAGCTCTAGGAGCTTGCTTAAGGCCATATAAGGATTTCTTAAGGCGGCAGACAAGGCTAGAGTTATTCTAAACATATCCAAGAGGTTGTTCCATGTAAATTTCCTCTTGTAAATCACCATGTAAGAAGGCAGACTTGACATCCATTTAATGGACTTCCCAGTTGTGTAAGGATGCAAGGGAAAGAACAAGGCGGATGCAGTTCATTTTTGAGATGGGAGCAAAGGTTTCATTATAGTCAATCCCTTCAACTTGGGAAAAACCTTTGGCAACTAACCTTGCCTTAAGTCTTTCAACACTTCCATCTGATGCATACTTAGTTCTGTAGACCCATTTACATCTGACAAGTTTTCTTCCTTTTGGAAGAGGTACAAGATCCCAAGTATCGTTCGCCATTAAGGAACGAAATTCTTCATCCATGGCTGCATCCCAATCTGGATTCCCTGAAGCTTCTGCAAAAGTTTCTGGATCATGATTCTTGGAAACTTGAGCCAAAAGAAAAGAGGCTCGCTGAAACTGAGAACGTGTTCGACGTTGATCTCTAGGATCACCGCCAAGATCATCAGCTACTTCACATGTTGAACAGACCCATCGAGGAAGCACTTGTGCTGGTGCAACTGGAGGAACATGAGCAGGCGGAGGTGGATTTTCATCCTCACTTTCATCATCAAAAACTGGAGTTGGAAACCTGTCAAGGAAGTTGGAAGAAGAAGAAGGAGGCACAAACACCGAATCAGGTTCGCAGGCCAAAGATGGCACAATCGCCGAGTTAGGCTCGCAGGCCAAGAGATTTTCATCAAATTTAACATCTCTTCTAATGATTATAGCATGAGAATGTGGTTGAAGAAGTCTATAACCTTTTACATCTTCAGAATATCCAACAAATATGCACTTTTCACTTTTGGGATGCAATGCTTTCCGTTTTTCATCCAGAATGTGAGCCCATGCTTCACTACCAAACACACGAAAGTGACTTACATCAGGTTTAATTTTACTCCATGCTTCTTCTGGTGTTATACCTTGTAATGCTTTTGTGGGGGTGCGATTAACTATGTAATTTGCACAATTTATGGCTTCAGCCCAAAATTGAAGACTTAGTCCCTTAGATTGGATCATACAATTAGCCATTTCTTTTAAAGTGCGGTTCTTCCGCTCAGCTACACCATTTTGTTGTGGTGTATATGGAACAGTGTGCTGTTGTTGGATGCCTTGTTCAGTGCAGAAAGTAGTGAACTGTTTGTTAACATATTCTCCTCCATTGTCAGATCTTAACTTAATAATTTGATGACCAGATTGTTTTTCAACAAGGGCCTTGTAGGCCAAGAACATGTTAAATACTTCGGTCTTAAGTTTTAGAAAATAAACCCAAGTGCGTCTGGTGTAATCATCAATGAAAGTTAAGAAATATTTGAAAGAAAAAAAGGAAGCAGATGGAAGAGGACCACACAAGTCACTATGCACAAGCTCCAAGGGAACCGAGGCGTGCCAAGAGGCACGTTTGTCAAAACTGTCCCGATGATGTTTTCCGAGTACACAACCGAAACAAACACCATCTCTGCAAGATACCATCGGAAGATCTGTCACCATATTTTCTTTACATAGTTGTTGCAATGAGCGATAATTTAAGTGACTAAATCGCTCATGCCAAAGTTTGCTCAAGTTATCACTATGAGCAACAAAAACTGAGGGGAAAGGTGATGACCCAAAGTTGTTAAACTTGTACAACCTGGTAATATCATCAACAATTCTGGTAGCTAAGACCTGTTGAGGATCTTTAAAATCCTTGATTACAACTTGGTGAGGTGTAAAGATCACAGTTTTACCTTCACCAGAATGAGTGTTCTGATAGACTGATAACAAATTGCAGGAAATTCTTGGAACACATAGTGCATCACTAAAATGACCATTATCTACTGGAACTGTTCCAGCTCCTACAACACTTAGAGATCTATCATCACCAACAAATATTTGTCTGGTGTTACATTCATGCATAGTAGAAAAGATGGCTTGATCCTTAGCCATATGATAAGATGCTCCAGAATCAATGAGCCATTCATTTGAAGTAGAAGAAGAAAATGCATTATAAGAATAACCAGAAGCACAAAGTGCATGTCTATGAGAGGCAGATTCTGAAGGCGAATCTAGGCTGATGTGGTGCTTCTTCATTGCTGCTTCTTCATTCTTCTTGCGTTTTGGCTTGGATCCTTTGTCATTTTTTAAAGAAGGAGCTGACTGAGAGGGTTTTGGACCCTTGTTTGACTTATTATTGCGAAAATTTTGTTTCTTGGGAGTCTTGAACTTTTCTTTCTGTTGGGACAATAAGGCTTTCCCAGATGTATCTGCATTGTTGATTATTCCAAGATGAATGAGTTTATCTTGTTCTCTAGTCAAGGAATCACAAAAGGATTCAAGACTAGGCTCTTGATAGCTAGCTGCATTCAAGGATGCTTTCATGGAGTAAAATGTAGATACAAAAACAGAATATGTAGGTCCAAGTTTGGAAAGAATATGATAAATGCATTGTTTGTCTTCCCTCTCAATCTTACATTCTGCACATAAGAGTTTAAGAGTTTTGTACTTCGATAAATAATCTTGAATGCATGAAAAGTCACTTGGATTTAAAGAAATCAACTCATTTTCGAGTTGGTGACCTCGAATTTCATTGTGTTTACCAAACACAGATTCCAACTTGTCCCAAGCAGCATTAGGTTCATCAATTCCAGATATGTGGAATCGCAAATCAGTAGAGATTGACATCCCAATCAATCCACGAGATTCATCACATCTATTTGCCCATTTTATTTTCTTATCATCATCAGTGGGTTCTTTTTCTTTCCCTGTTGTAATTCTGAAAAGTCCCCTACTTCGTAGAACATCCTCCATACGAGATTTCCATGAGAAATAGTTGGAACTGTTAAGTAGAATATCACAAAGGGCAGCCATATTTGTAAATTAATTGCTGTAAAAGTAAAAACCAATAGTCTGTATGTGAAGAACTCAAAAAAATAGGCGGTTTAAAAAAAAACGGCACTGAAAACGGACTCTGTATGATGAAGTTATGCTTGAACAAAGAAACTGTTGAAGATGTCCCCAATAGTGACATGGCAGCTAGAGAATGTCCAGCAAAAAAAGAACCCCCCTTTTGCCAAGATGAACCTTTTGACAATCACTTTACAAGAAAGTTGCTTTAAGTGAACCACTTTTGTAAAATAAGTGATTTTACTTTTACAATGATATTACTTTTAAATAGTGCAACAATAAAAAAACTTAAGTGACTCACTTATATTTTTATTTTTTTTTATTATTTAAGTAAGATGCATTTTTACAATAAAGTAACTTGAAATTAGAAATTGCATGCACTTTTTATTTTAAAAGTAACTTCCTAAGAATTGAACTCAAGACCTATTAAGGAATAAAGCAACTTTGAACCAAGTGAACTAGTTTAAAATGTATATAAAATATGGGAATGAGGAAGGGTTTTTTTTTTTTTTTACTCTTCTTGCTCGGTTTGCGTGCTTGCCCTTTTTCCTGCAAAACAAACAACAAATCGAAACAAAAAAAACTTTTCCACACTTGTGGATTTAGATCTTGTTAGCTTGCCCAGAAAGTCTACGTTTTCTCTCTGTTTCTGATTTGCCGAGATTGCGCAAGGTGCACGGCAAAGAGCATACGCAGCCGAGAAAAACCCTTTCCCTTTTTGTTTCTGATTTGCCGAGATCGCTCAAGGTGTATGGCAAAGAGCATACGCAGACGGGAAAACAACAATCCGAACCAAAAAAAATCTAACAGTAAAAAAAAATGAAATATGAGATTTTTTTTTTCTTTTCAAAAAACGAAATAAAAAAAATGCGTTACTGTAACATTATACCTTCAAATCTGATGAAATACGCGTTTCTGGAGCAACCGGGAATCGTTTTCGATCAAACAAAAACTATTTCCCAATGGAAGTGACGCTCCGAACGCAATGGAACACCTCCCACAGCCCAGAAATGCACAGAAATATCAGAACTAGAAACCCTTTCGAGTTTCGGCAACAGCAGTTCAAGATCTAGATCATAACTGAAAGCGACACTTTATAAAAGCTCTGATACCATGTTCGGGTACACAGGGTACTACCAAAGGACCAAACACCAAGAGAAACCACTTCACACAAACAGATCACAAATCAACACATCGATGTTTTGACGTGGTTTAAACTCTCTTGAGGGAAACACTCCATGGCCCCGGCCAAATAGCTTCTACGGGACAATTTATTATGCAAAGAAAGAAAGTTACAAATGAGCTTCTCATAATCGATCAACTAAACAATGACCCTCCATGCTCTTTAAATAGAGATCATGGACCAATCGGGTGTTAAGCCACGGATCAAGGTTAGGTTTGATCTAAGAGAAGTTGAGCCGTCGGATCACTCTATGTCGGAAACATATCGTGATCGTAGGATTAAGTATTTACAAATGCATACTAATGCATACTAAAGAAACACACTATCCCTAACGGATATATTACACAAGTTGATCTTAACTAACTCCTAAGTGTCTAAATATCCTAACACTAACAAGAAGATCAAAACATTCAGATCCAACAATGGTGGAGAATTCACCTCAGGTGACTTCAAGAAGCTTTGTAGTGATTTAGGGATTAAGAGGGAGTTGACTGCTCCTTATAATCCTCAACAAAATGGAGTTGCAGAAAGGAAGAACAAAACTATGATGGAAGCAGCAAGCGCAATGCTGCATGACCACGATCTACCTATGCATCTATGGGAAAAAGTAGCTAGAATAGCTGTATATGTGCAGAACAGAACACCCCACAAGATATTGGACAACAAGACACCAGAAGAGGTCTTTTCTGGTAAGAAACCTAAAGTTAGCCATCTCAGAATATTTGGTTGTCCAGTATACACTCATGTCTCAAAGGAAAAGAGGACTAAACTAGATCCTTCAGGAAAGAAGGGTATCTTTGTGGGTTACAGTGAAAGCTCGAAGGCTTATAGAATATACTTTCCAGGGTTCAAGAAGATTGATGTCATTAGGGATGTAACATTTGATGAAAACTCATCATTCATTAAATCAAGGAAGGAACCTGTCGAAGTCTATGAAGAACCTAAGGAAACTAGATTTCAAGACACTACCATGACTGAAGCAATTCCAGAAGTTGTTTGTGAGTTTGAAGATCCGCAAGAGCCTGTAGATCCACCCTGTGAGGATAACTCTCACAAGAGAAAACTTGCATGGGCTAGAGAGCTCATTCAAGATACAGAAAGATTTGGCATTCTAGAAGAAGAACACAGAGCAAAGAAGAGAACCAGATCAAATACTAGCTATGTTGCTTTACTCTGTGACATTATGAACAAAGAGCCTTCCATTTATGAAGAAGTAGTGGAAAAGAAAGAATGGAAGGATGCCATGGTTGAGGAATACCAATCAATAATAAAGAATGATGTTTGGGATGTTGTCCCAAGACCTAAGAGAAGTCTGTTGTGACTTCCAAATGGATCTACAAAATCAAGCATGCTACAGATGGCAGTGTAGAGAAATACAAAGCAAGATTCGTAGCTCGTGGCTTCTCTCAGAAAGAGGGAATAGATTATGAAGAAACTTTTGCACCTGTAGCCAAGTATACTTCCATCATAACAGTACTTGCCCTGGATGTAACAATGAAATGGAAAATACACCAGATCGATGTCAAGATTGCTTTCTTGAATGGTGTAGTTGAAGAGGAAGTATATGTGGAGCAGCCACTCGGTTTCGAAATACATGACAGGGAGTCATATGTGTGCAGATTGAAGAAAGCCTTGTATGGCTTGAAGCAAGCTCCCAGAACTTGGTATGGTAGAATGGACAGTTTCCTATCTAGTTTGGGCTTTACCAAGAGTAAAGAGGATTCCAACCTTTACTACAAGGTTGATGAAGGGAATCCTGTGATTCTACTCCTGTTTGTGGATGACTTATTTGTAATAGGAGATGACAGATTGATTGCATATACTAAGAGGAAGCTTGCTGCTGAGTTCGATATGAAAGATTTGGGAATGATGCATTATTTCCTAGGTATGGAGGTGTGGCAGAGTGCAGGTGGGATCTTCCTTGGTCAAGGGAAGTACACAGTAGCTATCCTGAAGAGATTCGGGATGATGGATTGCAAGGCCATGGCCACACCTATGGCATTGAATCTAAAGCTTCTATGTGATGTTTCATCTGAGCTGGTTGATGTCTCTATGTATTGTAAGATGATTGGGTCCTTGATGTACCTGACGAACACGAGACTAGATATTTGCTTTGCTGTGAACACATTGAGTTAGTTCCTGATAGATCCGAGGAGTGTTCACCTGGTTGCTGTAAAGCATGTTATGAGGTACCTGAAGGGTATAGTGGATTATGGGCTCAAATATGAAGCGAATCAAAAGTTTAACCTGCAGGGTTATGTTGATTCAGATTGGGCTGGCAGTGCTGCAGATAGGAAGAGCACATCAGGGTGCTGCTTCAGCATGGGATCAGGTGTGATCTCTTGGTTTAGCAGGAAGCAGTCCTGCGTAGCATTGAGTATAGCTGAGGCAGAGTATGTTGCAGCGTGTTCAGCTAGTTGTGAGGCAGTATGGCTATGGAATCTACTGTCTGAGTTATTTGATCTCCCGTTGGATGCTACTGGTATCTTTTGTGATCAATAGAGTTGTGTGAAGCTGTCCAAGAACCCAATGTTTCATGACAGGTCAAAACACATAGAGGTGAAATATCACTATATCAGGGATATGGTGCAGAGAGGAGCTGTGAAGCTTCTGTATGTTGCGATGGACGAGCAGATTGCAGATGTGCTGATGAATCCACTAGCCAAGGTGAAGTTCGAGTACTTCAGGGAGAGGCTTGGTGTTCTTCAGATCGAGGACACTTCGAGGAAGAAGTGATGGATACATTTGCTGAAGCCATTCCAAGCATGTTGGAAGTAGGATCCTTCACATGGCTGTGGATGTAAGCGTTGGATGATGAGCATCAAGATGATGTTCTAGTTTCTGCTTCGTATGATCAGTTGGATCATTTATATGTATATGTATGTACGCATCATGTTGGATGCTGGATATGATCAGTTGGATCAATTATATGTATGTATGCATGATGTTGGATGCTGGATATGATTAGTTGGATCATTTATATGTATGTATGCATCATGTTGGATGCTGGATATGATCAGTTGGATCATTTATATGTATGTACGCATCATGTTGGATGTTGGATATGATCAGTAGGATCATTTGTATGTATTTTGTATATGTATCATTATGGATGCTTGGACCATGTATATGTATATGTATTAGGTGGATACATTGTATGATCAGGTGGATCATGTATGGTGATATGTATCATGTATTTGTATTTGTATCAGAAGGATACACTGTATGATCAGGTGGATCATGTATGATGATATGTATCAAGTAGATACTTGGTATGCTTCAGGTAGATACATTGTATGATCAGGATGATCATGGATGACGAGCTTCAGGATGTTGCTCCAGATGACATGCAACAGGATGCTGCAGTGATGATGATTAGGATGATCATGTGTACATTAGGATGATGTATGGTGAGTATCAGGTTGATACTCTATGGCCGTGGATCAAGTTGTGTAGATGAGCATATAATTTAGCCCTGGGAGATTTGCAGATAGTCTTTCTAGGTTTTGCCTATGGCATGTAATCTGGCCCTAGGATATCTGGAAAATGCTCTTTCGAGGTTTTGCTCTGTGAGGACATATAATTTGGCCCTGGGAGATCTGCAGATAGTATTTCGAGGTTTTGCCTATGGCATATAATTTGGCCTTGGGATATCTGGCAGATGCTCTCTGGAGGTTTTGTCATATGGCATATAATTTGTCCCTGGGAGATCCGATAGGTTGGGCTATGTGCCCATAATAAGTCCTGGGATGCTCTTGCGAGGTTTTTCCATGACCACATATAATCTATCCCTAGGAGATCCTATAGGTAGATCTGTGTGCTCGTAATAGCCTGGGATGCTCTTGCGAGGTTTTGTGGTGACCACATATAAACTGTCCCTGGGAGATCCTATAGGTAGAGCTATGTGCTCGTAACAGCCTGGGATTCTCTTGCGAGGTTTTGTGGTGAGGTCACATATAATATGGCCCTGGGAGATCCTATAGGTAGAGCCGTGTGCTTGTAACATCCTGGGATGCTCTTTCAAGGTTTTGTGACGCACATAATAAGTCTTGAGAATTCCACAGTATGGCCAGTGATAACGAAGACCTGCAGGTGGTGGGCCTACATCCAGTATGAAAAAGGTCTGGCTCTATAGAACTTCCTATGATGAGTAGAGTCAGAGATTGGTTGAGATAGCAATAGTAGAGACGATGATGATGATGATGCATCGATGACGATGATCCTGAGAAGAAGACTTGTCTAGCAGATCTGTGTCGAGAAATACCTTCCTAGTTAAGAGGGAGTGTTGATGTATATGTAAGTTCGGAATGTATTTCATATATATTTATTTTACCCTTATTAGAGATGTGTTATTCCTCTGTAAGGAAGTGTCGCCATGTGGATTGACAAGTGTAGCAAGTGTGTGTACTTGTTGATGGGTTATTAGACCACCATGTGTGGGGTCAGCCCTGAAATATATATTATATTATGGATGTATCTAGATAGACAAGTCGGCCCCATAGTGTAACAGGGCAAACAGTTTAAGTATAAATAGAGATCAGAAGATCTCTATTTGGATCATTCAGAAAGACACACTTCTCTCACTTAGAAAGTGGTGCACTAGTGAGGAGGAGGATCATTTGCTACTAGGAGACTATCTCAAGTGTATTTTGGTTGTACTTTGGTTGAGCCATTTCTCTCTCTATCTCTGAGGAAGTTGTGGATCTTTTCACCTTAGGGTTTTTCCCACGGAAACTCTGTGTCTCTTGTCTCTCATGCTTTTGATTCTTGTGATGATTGTCATGCTTATTGTGATTGTTATGCATTGATATACTGTATATGTTATTCTCTCAATAAAGATCCGAGAGTATTGTGAACTAATGCTCAAAATTTAACATAATCTCATGCTTTCGCACATGCTCCGAAAGACATGGGTCACATTACCCTTACAACCTTAAGAGCCAACCTCCAATCGACGCTAGGGACTTACTCCCTTTTACGCCTCCTTTACAGATTCTTTTGGGCATCCACACATTCGTCAACTTCCTCAGTAATAAGCATCGAGCACCTTTGGGATGCTCATAACCTCCAGAAAACTTCAGCCTTTTCCTTAGTATGGCAGGGAACGATGTCTTCTCTACCTACTTGCTTCAATCCCTGCCCTTTACCTGGAAACTAGGCCTGAAGCCACTAAGACCAGGGAAAAATGTTACCTGTGGAAGGATACCTTTGGTTAGAAATTCTCCCATATTGGGGCCTAATATTGAACCGCCTATGCTTTCGGATAGACCAACCGCTACTTTGGGCGTTCGAGAAGTCACAAGGATTATCCCTAATGCCGAGGTTGGGCCCATGGTGGGAAATTACAAAGATCCAATGACCTTTGGGCAGACTTTGGCAGAACAAGGCAACAACTGTTATCCCTGAGATGACCTCCAGGCCCATCTTACCGAGGTCTTGAGATATAGCTTCTTCGTAGGCCATCATAACCCGTACCGAAACTGATACAGGGCCTACGGGGAGTTTCCCTGTTAAGGCGTGACCTCACAACTCCTAGGCCTCAATCCAACTACCCGGTGACCAAACATCGAGCTCCTACACCCAGGTTAGAGCCTCATTCTCTGGAAAGAACCTCCTCCACTCAAACAGGCTTCAGAAAGGGTAAAGAAAAAATGCAAACTTTGAAAGATGTTTTCACATATATAACTACATCTCTGTAACATCAACTCATCTTGGTAAGCTATCCGTTAGTTCTCAACCGTTGATCTATCACGTGCTAGCTTTCCTTCGTCAGATCTGTTACCCCTTTACCACTTGATTTGACGTTCAGTCTTTCCTCACCGTCGGATCTGGATTAACTTTCCATCTACGCCGTCCTTTCCTGTCCACATTTTCCCATAAAATGGGCCTCGCATGCACCCAAATGGTCCCTACCATGCTTTTCCTCTTCTATGCGATGGCTTCTGAAACTGACATCTGGCAGGCGGGAAAATATTATCGCATTCATCCATCTCCTATCCGATGCGCTGCTTTTGCTGTGGGGGCCGTTGATGCGTATCCCTACAGCCCTCCGAACTGTGCATTCTTTTATCAACCCATGCCATTGCATGTGCCTATTTTCACCCATCGCCTTTTGGTATGTCTCCTTGCGACAACGCCTGCTACTGACACCTGACCGGTAGATATGGTTCATCGCATTCACCTTTCCCTTATCTCCCTCGCAACTTAGCTATGCGGTATTCCATGTAAGGCCGTGGATTGGATTCCTGTGCGTAATCTACAGCGTAGATTGGCCTGGTGTTTAGATTCACATGTTTGACTGGTGGACTATAGGATATAAAATATGCTTCTTGTTTATTCATACCTATACTTCAACATTTTCTCATTCCTCGCACCTCTAGCTTTTCCTTAGATCATTTAGTCCTTCCCATTAGCATTTACCATTGGAGCATGGAGGATATCTCAGTTTTCCATACCAGGTACATTTTGACCCTCCATTCTTTCCATTCAACTGTATATCACAGAAAAATATATGGGTGTTAACAAACCGTGATGACTAATGTATTAAATGTTGTATCAAGATCAAGGAAAAATGATATACTCCACCGTCCTCATATAATAGATAAAGATATGGAAATTTATGGTGAGGTATGTTATTACCTTGACCAACAAAATTTCTGGATTAAAAACTGTAAGCATAAGAGTAATGATTTCATTTTGTTTTGGTATTATGTGTTTTGTTGACATACTGAAAATTGAATTTGGGAATGTAAATTCTTTTCTAGAAATTTTCTCGATGTATAGAGAGATATATATACATACATAGATTGTTTTACAATAGTCTTTATGCAAGTTGAAAATAGTTAAATAGGTGAATAGGATGACCATTGGAATTCTTGAAGAGGTTGTAAACTTATCAAGTGAATGAGCTATTATACCTCATAAGAAACCAAATTTAATGAGAAGAGAACAATAAATGCTATGTGCTAACATTTCAGTTTCATGGCCATAAGATATGATTGATGAAAATGATAATGAAAATAAGAATTTTCATTTTAGTTCATCATGTATGGATATTTGAAATGAATCTAATCAAGTGTGAAGGATGATGTTTTTATGTTTAGGAAATTATTTCTTACAAATTTTGACTATGTCATGAAAAGTTGTACTAACAAGTGATTTTGATAGATTGTCAATACCCACAGGACTTTTTGGAAGACACGAGCATGGTAAATTATGCATAAAGTATGGTAAGCGTATTGTAAGAATTTGAATAAAGATCAAAGACTCATGTAAAGATATATTTAAAGCATGAGTAGGAATTGATAAGTAAATAGGTGAACCTATTTGACAATTTTATGTTCCGTGTTGTAGTTAACCAAAAATGCAAGAAATGATAAATGATCATTATTAATAAGTCATAAAATAAAAAACGACGGTATCGACACCAAGTGGAAAAATTGATGATCTAGCTCTACTTTGCTAAAATAAGTTTTCCTGGACTCAAGTGAGAGGTCTTGAGTGGAAAAAGAACTTTTCCTGGACTCAAGCAGGAGGCTGAGTGGAAAATAAATTCCTGGACTCAAGCAAGGGAGCTTGAGTGGAATTGTGAAAGAGTCTGTGATCATCAAAGGCAAGAACTAGGTACCTATTTATAACATTTGGAAGATAGGATGTTGTCTGATATTTTTTGAGAAGGAAATTTTTTTACGAGCAATCAAAAGAGGAGTAATCTCAAAAGCTTAGCCCGTAAGACCACACGTAAATTGGTGGCACAACTCAAGGGAGAGTTCTATGTTGAGTAGAGGGTTGTTGAAGTTCCAAACTCAAGGGAGAGTTTGGTGTTCAACAAAGTGTTGTTGAAATCTTCCATCTTCATGATGTAACAAAGAAAACATATATTAAAGACAAATTCCAAGTAACTAGCCTATTGAATTCCCTAATGTGTGAATGTTGTGAAAGTAAATAAAACTTGAGTAGGAAAATTTCCCTAAAGGGCGAGGATGAATTATGAATTTGAAGTTTACTGCTTGAAATTATGTGAGATAAATGTTACTAAACTGTGAATGAAGGAGATGCCTACCTCAAGATAAGGACTAGCTAAAGTGTCGAAGTATTGGAGGTAAATGACGTCCTCCAAAAGATAAGTAAATTTTGTATAATTACTTATGAATTTGTTTTAGTTATATTGAAAAATAATCATGTGTGATGCCTCCTTATGATGATAAAAGCACAAACAAAGGCTAGAAAATGTTTCGTGAATAGCAACAACGTTATGTTGCAAAAATGACTCATTGCTTATGTTCTGAGTTGAATTAATAAATGTTGATATGTTTCACTGAACAATTTTGGAAGAACTGGTTTTGTTGCACACAAGTACCGGTTATGAGCGATAACGACTTTCGAGAATCTTGAAATTTCAGAGATGAAAAAAAGGAAGATAACGAAGCAAACAAAAGAAGGATGTGAAAAGGAACTCAAGAATGGAAGACAAGTTTTGAAGAATATGAACATCCAGGACGGTGTTATCTTTAAGGGGGAAAGGATGTACCATCCCTCTTGTACATGTACTTTTTGTAATTGATAATGTAAATGTTATACTGGTTCTGGTGATGAGCTCAAGGCCAAGGCCCCACCAGTAGACCTCACAAGTTGTGGTAATTATTTCTAAGTTGAAAATATAAATTCTAGGACTTAGGAGATTGAAGGTTGTGATGCAACTAAATGACAGGAAAATGAATCCACTAGGGGGAGAGGTTAAAGGTGATAGATGTCATGTAAAAAAACTAATAATAACGACTAGGTGTCATTATTCGTTTATAAGGGAATAAAGGAATGAATGGGAACCCAAGAGTCTTGATAGTTGAAGTCATCTTAGTGACACATGCAAGGGATGGAAGGTGAACAAGGATGTTCATTTGTTTAGTCTAATTTTTTTTTTTGGTACTATCCTAAAGTTGTGCCAACAAAGTATGCAGTGTGCAATAGCTAGAAGTTTAGCTCTCGTCTTGGATCCATTTATTTATCATTAAAAATAAAAGTATGTATACTTGTTATGGTACGATATGCCATGAGTTATCCCTTATAAAAATTTAGATAAATAATGGATTATCACTTTTAGGATAATCAACCAAGGAGTAAAAGTAGGGGGTCTCTAAACTCCTCCTATATTGATTAAACACTTTCATTATAGTTGAAAATAATTATGATTGAGGATGTATATATATATATATGCCTCAAAATAAACTTATACAACTATCATAACACTTAGTGTTATATTTGAACCATTTTATGCGTGAACCTTCCTTGCTATGGTTAAAACCTTAGGAGGATAAAAACGCGGGAAATCTTGTTCGCATCTTCCTTTTTATCTTTGGTTATTATTCAAAAAAAAAGGGGGACCCTTCATGGAAGAATTGGGCATCACAACATGGGGGAACACAGCCCGAGAAAGTTGGGTTATGTTCCTTATGCGGGTGGAAATCCACTATAATATAGGGGAGGCTGCGAGCTCCACTAGAGGGGCCACTCTAAGATCTGCGAGTTTCCTTGGGCATTGAAACCGAAGGTGAAGAAGCGCCTTTCCTCTAAAAAAGACTGCCATTTGTCACCTGAGGATGAGATTTTATAGATATAGTTTATTTATACTTTCAGGGGAAGTGGAAGGAAGGACCTGCCTTGGGGACATAATCTACTTTTTTGTATGTGGAGTAGTGGGAGGGGAGGACTCTTCAAGAGCTCGATCCCAGTCATGTTGTATTTTATTGTGGTAGGATTTTATATGGATGATATATGTGGGGGCCTCGGAAAATAAGGGGAAAGAAGGACGACTCTCCAAGAGTTCGATCCTGCGATTTCTCTAGAGTTGCATTGTTACCGCAATCGTGGTAGAGGACACCTCCACAAAGAGATTGATCTATTGATAATTATATAATGTATGCTAGGGTTACCACCATATTGGGAATCACTTCATGAATTTTGGACTGGGTAATCATTTTTGTTGTGGATAGAGTCCTCTGCAACTATTATTGTTGACTCATATTTCCAGAATAATGCCAGGGACAGAGCGTAAGCTCTTGAGGTGCATAAATATCAATTTGATTTTTTTTTTTTGTCTTTAAATCAATGCACAACCTCTCTAGTAAGGGAGTGATTCCCATTTAATAATCACTATCTTTATGTTTATACATAGGATATTTCATGAGAGACTGAAGCAGAACGACCTTCAGGTGGGAAGGCCATCCCCAGGGATTTCCCTGGTACTAATTTATATTTCATCTTTTATTTTTACGCAAAACTCTATCGATCGAGGAGGACTGACCCTCCCCTGTAAGGGACTGATTTCTTTTGCGTACTGTTATATATATAGATTTTATTGTTGCGCTAAATTTTTGAGTGTTGGAAACCTCAGAGATAACACCTATGCTTATAGATTAAGTTTTGATGTTTTTTGTTTTACCATGCATGTCTACCTAAGAAAGATGGGTCTCCTTAATAGATCTGTCCCATGCAATGGTCTTAAATTTTGTGCTTTAGTTTAAGAATCTCAGTGATCCCATTTGGAAGACTCGACTAGTTTGTATGCTTTTTCCGACAGATTGTATCTGTGTTTTTATTAAGGGTAATCACTCACTGAGATTTAACCTTACATTCTTCTGTTTTCGGATTATTGTTGAACAGGGAGATTTTATTTAAAAGGAATTAACCCAAATGTATACGTTGTTCTTCTTTTTATGCTTGATTTCGTATACAGTTGAAGTGGATATCGGGTCTACGAGTTGCGAGTTCTTTCTTTTAATTCTGTAAATTTCTACATGCGATCTCTATCATATAGAGTTTCACCCTGAACAAAGTCACAACACATGATCCCTATGTAGGAAAGTGAGAAGAACTTCTTTTTTTTTCGTGATTCTGGAGGTCGTGAAGAGCTACACTATCCTTAGGGTATATAGCTTATGCGTACAACTAAGCTAACCCGTCCTCGTCTGTTGTTTCATACTCTGAGCAATGCACAGCTCTGTCAAGAGTTGTGTTACCCCTTCGGTAATTTATTAACTTCTTATATTATTTTAACTTCATAGGAAAGGAGGATCTCTTGGAGAGGGAGTTCGATCCACTGAGTCCTAAGTTTGTTATGATATATGGGTTATATATATGGGTAAGATTTATTTCCCAACTAATAGGAATATATCCTTTCTAACTAAGGTTATCACTAGATAAAGAAGAACATTGCGGTGTATAGTAAGAGAAGGGGGTAAATCCTTCTAAAATTGTCGAAATAGTAGCTTTGGATTGTGAAGCTATTATATGTGTATTATGAGTGGAGGAAAGGTCAGAACTAAAATATTCATGTAATAAAATTTATTAGGGATACCTATATAAGTCATTATGCTTGACTTGATTTAAGGTTGAAGTTTTATGAATTAGTAGAGGGATTTGATTTTTAACCCTAGTGGATTCATTTCCAGCTCGGGGTGGCCTCTCGGTGGCAATAATATACACCATAGAGAGAGCTAAATGGTTGGGAGGAAATTTGCAGTCAAATCTTCAGTCATTTATTTGACCTTACTTAGATAAGTATCATTCTCAATTGTATTGTATTTGAAGTTGTCTATTGGCACTTCTCTTGTAGTCATTTTCATTCTTATATGTGAATGTTGTAAAATGTTGAATTTAATACTGATGTGTGACATTGGGAGCACACTTATACCTATGTTTGTAAGATTAAAAAATGACCATAGTTGTGTTTTACTGAAAATGGATTTTGATGCTTTAAAACATAGGAATAATATACAAGAGGTACACATAAAGGTTGTCCAAGAAATGTTCTATTATTATGACTCAATATGTTATAGAGCACATGATTAATATAGTATAATAGTAGAGGGTGAATTAATGTTCATATTTCTGGTGTTTCGCCCCTTTACATAATTGTTCATATCTACTAATACGGATGATGTTTTGTAAGTATGTTAAGTGGATATAGTCTTGTTCATATCTACTAATAAGTATGATGTTTTGTAAGTATGTTAAGTGGATACATTCTTGTTCATATCTACTAATAAGTATGATGTTTTGTAAGTATGTTAAGTGGATACATTCTTGTTCATAACTACTATTAAGTATGATGTTTGGTAAGTATGTTAAATGTGAATATTGTATGGTGGCATTCTCATTATAATATTCATTATCATGGGCATGGGGTTATGTTGAACTTATAGGAATTTATTTTCCATTGACCACTAAATGAATGCTTCAATAGCTGGTTTAATGATATTTTCGTGATGGTAAATCTATTGGTTGCAATGCATCTAAAGTAAAGTTAAGTAGGACACCAAACGGGTTTGAGGTTATGTATCGAGTATTTTCATTAATAAAAGTTGATGAGTCTTTATCCTTGTGGCTTTAATAGGTATGTATAAAAATAAAATAAAATTATGTGTCCCTTTTCCTAAAATTGCTAAGTGGTATCAGAGTATGGCTCAAATGCTTAGATTTAAGGGCTTGTCGTTTGCTTTCTGATATTGATTGGGAAAGATTATTTTTACTGCTGGTTCATAAATTTCCATTTAGTTGTAGAAGAGGGCTGATCTCAAGGAGCACGGTCCCCATGGCATGTTTGAATTCCATTGTATGGCTTGTGTGGTAGTATTGTCTTTAAAGATTGTAAAGCAATTCATTTTGATAGTTTTGTTCCGAGAAAGAACCTTCTCTTATTTTGATAGAGGAAATATTTTTCCCTTTTGTTGCATGTGTGAGTCTCAGACTGCACACAAACTACTTATTTGATTCTTAAGTAAGGTTTGCTGAATGTCAATATGATGCTTAATGATTATCTAGATCTAAAAGATTGTAGAATATCGAGTTATAGATTTTTCATTTCTATT
Organism: Larix kaempferi; assembly: GCA_027924585.1. Taxonomy (NCBI): domain Eukaryota; kingdom Viridiplantae; phylum Streptophyta; class Pinopsida; order Pinales; family Pinaceae; genus Larix; species Larix kaempferi. The sequence continues at coordinate 73,531 of BSBM01002320.1, forward strand.
TAAAAGGATGCACTACTGGTTTAGATCTATTGATTCTTTATAAAAAAATAATTAGGTATGATGTTCGATTCCTAATAATCCATGTAGTGAATCGCTTGAAGTACTATGTATTTGTTTACAAAGTTTGGGGTTTTATTTTAATTCAAACTTGTGTATGCTGTCATTGTTGGATCAGATCTCTTGTACAAGCGATCACTGAAATCTGTGTTTTATTTGTATTTGATAATGGATGTATAATATGCACTCATCTCTATTGATATATATAAATGAATAAGCTAGGGAAAATGATTTGATTTAATACTAGTCGTATAATTATTTTTGCGAAAAGTCGATTATCTTACATAGATTAATTCTCTGCTGTATAAATTTGATTATTGTAAAAAAATTATAGAATTGATCTCATGTAACGATTTCCTTATAACAGATTAAAATTCTGTCCATATTTTTTATTTTTAGGAAGAAATAACCTTGAAAAAACTTGTGATATATTATGAGCAGCAATGAATCCTCTCTCGCCTCACTCTTAGTAGTGTTGAATAACAATATGTCAAATTTCAAATTGTAGATGCTGCGTAGCGTACTACGTTTGGACACTCTTGGCCTGTTCAGAATCTTATGCATGTGTCGATCCTATTGAAATATAGTTGATGATCAAATTTTAAGAATGAAATATATAAGAGATGATCTCATTAGATATTAAAGCACATAAATTGCAATAACTAATGGGATATAGTTGATTTGAAGTTGAGCAAAAGTTGATTTAGTCGGTAAATGGACTTATTGATAATATAGTAATAATATGATGCTGTGACTGGCTATCTATGAAGTTGTCGCAGATAAAGAGTACTTTGTGAAGAAGATAAATAATGGAACCAAGAAGAGAACCAAGTTTCCATTACGTGACTAGTATTGAATACTAAATAATGTGATCATCATTAGGGATCCATGAATGAGGAAAGAAAACATCGAGATGGAAAAGCACTTAGTGGCAAGGTTGATGATTCAACCCAAACATGTTGAAGTGATTTTCGTGGACTCAAGCAAGAGAGCTTGAGTGGAAGAGAAAGTATTTTTCATGGACTCAAGCAAGAGAGCTTGAGTGGAAAAGAAATAAATTTAGGCCCGCAAGGAATGATAATCAAATATTAATAATAGCCTAGAACTAATATGAATTTAAAATTCTTGCATCATAATATGAATTATTGGGATATTTTTTCAAATATTTCTATGTCCCTAGTGGAGTCGTTTCCAGATCAGGAGTCGTAGTAGTATTGAAAGAGGAATGAACATTGATTGGAACGTTACAACCATGCATTCCGTCAACCAATACTTCTTAATCTAGATAAGTAATCTTTTAACTATTGTCTTTATTATTCATACACAATTGAAGTCTATATATGATATTTTATTATGAATTGTTGAAGTTAGGATATTGATTATCATTATGGTGATATTATGGGTCTAACATAAGGTCCAATAAAGGTTCTTGTCAGTTATGTATGTGTATATAGGTTGAAATTTGTAATGAGGAACATCCTTAGCCCCATGCTTTTGTGTTTACCATGGGGGGGGCACAATGTTGTGTTCACTAAACTTCTTGTAATTTTAAAGTGAATTTTTTAATAAATTATTTCAGTGTAATGTACTTTAAGTTGTCTCAAAATTTATTTAATGTATTATTAATTATGAGATGTAATTAATAAAGGAGCATTGAATATAATCCATTAGATCAAAATCATCTTAACCATTGGATGAAAAGATAGTTAGGGGTACCCCCATGAAGCTGGTACCCAAAAAGGCCGCAACAGCAGCGCGTGAGCGGAAAAAACAAAGCGATGCGCACATAGATCTAAATACGTGCACGGGTCCCTACTTCGGCAATGCTGAATTTCCACATGCTTGATCCCACGAGGGAAAAAGGTGTGTGCATGTGTCATTACTACGTACGCACAAAATGGAGCACATGCATCAATGATGTGTGCGCTCCCCTATTTTTTTATAAAAAAAAATAGAGCTCACAGGTTTGTCATTTTAAACAAACTCGCGAGAGCACAGAGGGAACCCGTGAGCTCACAAAGGAACCCCACAAGCACATCGTGGAGCACACAAGCCCCCCCCAACACCAACAAATCGTCGCTACACTATCTTGCCAACGATTTGTCCAGGTAGGTTCTTAACAAAGCATGAATTGTTTGTTATTTTTGTTTTCCATTTCAATTTTAATTTAAATTTTTTTTACAATCCATTAAAAAGCCAAGAAAATTTCATTGTAGGCCATCTACACCTAACAAGATGACAAACACAATTGAACCATCAGATGAAACCAATGAAACCCGACATTCAGAAGACAACATTGGAATGGACAATGAACCAAATGAAAACCCCGAAGACCAATTACACCATGATTTAAATGAATTGAGGGTATTGAGCCATGAATTGAAGAGCACCAAGGAACCCTCTCGGGTTTCCTTGGATTCATCATTGCAAAACATTATCGAATCCATCAATATTGCACACATTGATATCACAAATCTGATCCAATACAGGGCTCGAATGAGGGAACACTACTCCACTGGGATGTCCAAAGAATAGATAAAAGACCTCAACATCACAAAAGCCCAATTGTATAGAAAATTCATAATTCCCTCGACAGGACAACCTCTAGATGTGAAGAGGAAACGACTTTGTATGGACTAGTGTATTTACCATCCATGGAGAGATAACTGGAAAAAGAGATGGTTCATGGTGTTTGATAGGCCCCCGTGCAACAATTTGTAGGTTCCACAGTATTTCATTCAGAAATTATGGGTCGAGTTTGAGCTAGGTTACCATGTAAACTATTTTGAAAGCACTGAGTTTCAGGGTGTCGATGATGGATCTTCCCAGGATCGACCTCAGGCCCACCCCAACCAACTTAGAGGACCTCCTGCACCTAGAAGAGAGAAAAACCCCCCTCCTCAACCACCCGGGTTTTGTAGCAACCTAGATGAGATTGATGGCTCAGTTGGGCATGTCACACATCATTTGCTTAGACATACCACATTTGTGGCTATTTCTTCACAAGGCCGGGAGGACATCGATCAGACAGACACAACTGCACCGTCTATGGGTGGTGGTCGGGACATGCCGGGTACAGGTGGAACCTAGGAGGATCCTTCTAGTTCTACTGGAACAATGCCACATCATTGTTCTCACTATGGTGATTCTTTCCATGGTCCTACGCGGCAGCATACCACAGGGAGCTACATGGATTAGGTTAGCTATTTTTTTATTTAATGTTCAAGTATTTGTTGTATTTTATTTGATATCATATTGTTTAATATATTTAACTTTGAATTACACATTGTTGACTTTATTTGTTTTAATGTACAGTTATTCAGGCTCGAGTCTCCATCCTCTAAGTTGGAGGACATAGGTTCCTTTGACCTTGACCGAGTCATGGTAGCAGCAGAGGAGATTGCGACACCATACACACAGGTAACTTCTTTACTTTGAATAATTAGATCCTGTTACGAGTAATTTGTGTTCCGTAATTACAAATTAATTAGCACTGAGTAATTACCATATTATCATCGTATTTTACAATTGTGTTTATCATATTGTCTAAATTATTTGAGAGCTATAAATTAATATAATCCAACCAAACAAAATTGAAACCTTCTAAAACATGAAAACCTAAGAAAACTAGAAATATCTGTTCATGTTCGCTTTAGGAATCCTAGACCTCTAATGATTATAGAAATGGAAAAGAAATTTCCAAAATGTTTCATTCTTACTTGACCAATGATGAGCTCGCAACTGGGGTTTTGGTGATGCCCACGGTGTCCGTCATCTTTAGACTACCACCAATGCTTGTTTTCTCTTCCTATCCTTTACCAATGCCATATGTGTTATTGATGCTTTGCCATTTTTCACCATGTCATCCAAGTTATCTTTTCCATGTACTCTCCTTGTCCAAATCATCTTCAAATGACCACCGTATGGGTCATTTGACTCTTGGCTCAATAGGTGTGCCAATGGCTCCAATGCCCATCACTTTTTCCACCAAATAAACCTTTGTTGCCATGTCCTTATGCCATGTGTTCTTCAAGATGAAAGTTTTCCATTAATGTTGTCATCAATGACAATAATACACAACCATATTCATCAAGCTCTCTTCAATCTCCCAAAATCTTCACACATTGCTTCCTTAAAAATGAAACTTGTCTTCTATTTATACTCTTGTCTTCTATTTATATTTGTATCATTAAGATGATTAAATAAATCAAATATGATTGATTTAATTATGGCCATGCCATGTCACCTTCTTGTCCTTAGCTTGCCATGTCCTTCTTCCATGCTTGTCATAAACACATGCCATGCTTGCCACGTTTGATGGTTTCCATGTTTGTCATACTTGTCACCTTTTCCATCCCTCAAGCCATGTCACCATCTCCATCGTGCTTGCCATAATGTGTATGCTCCATGTTCTTAACTCTTCCATGTATTTGTCATTAATGTATTGTCATCAATGTCATTATCAAGTCCTTGTCATCAATCCCTTGTCATGTCTCCACTTCTTCAAGTCTTCTACACGTGTCATGCTTGCTTGCAACTTGTCAAGTCATCAAAGCTTGTCATGTTTACCATTTTTCCAGTCAAGTATTTTCCATGTCATCACTTACCCCTTTGTCCTTAAGGTGTTGTTATCAATGAAAAACTTGACCATCAAACACTTCAAGCATAAAATTTCAACATTCTTTTCCAAATTATCATGGGCCCAATCCATTGTGGGTCAAAGGACACAAACCCCACAACCATGTTCTTTACCAAGTCTTGAACAAATGGACTGCACCAATACAATAAAAACGTTATATAATATCCAAATCCCATCAAACCACTATCACCTAAATTGAATATAACTTAATTGCAGTAATGTTTTTAAGTACCATCATTTTCATTCTCATTTGCATTGTGTTTAATATTGTTAATATTGTTTTTATAAATTCAGTCTCACTATAGTGTTCGCATAGGTGTCCGCAGGCTCCAGTGACCATCCATCGCCACCGGGGATCAGCAGATCTCCACGTGCGCAGGTATCATGTTTATTAAAGCATAAATTTAATTTCAAATATGATGACTTGTCTGTGTATATTTATATTTTTCTATATTAAACTATGAGGTTATAAATGTGTATGCAGGTGTGAGCACCTTATCCTGGAAATGGCCGCATTATTCCTCCCTCCCCGACCTTTCAGCCACCTTATATGCCAGTTGTATCCCCTGGAATACATGCCCCATTCCATGCATCCCTCCCCAACCCATTCCATCCAGCGCCCCCCCTCTTATATAGCACCACAGTTCCATCCAGATCTGCCTTACATTTCATATCCAACTCCACCTCCATATTAGTTTCCCATGTTCCCACCCTCCCCCATCCGACCACAACACCCCAACCATCCACAATCACCCATCCCCCCACCGCAACACAGACCTCGTGCCCCCCACATTCCCCCACCACACTCGCTTCCCCTTCCAAGGTGCCCCGACCCATACTACAACTAGTTGGGGTTTATAGCCCTAAACATGCACATCCACTTTGCCCACCCGAGTACATGCCCCCTTCTGCCACCCCCCCTTCTTCCACTCTGCCCCCCAGTGGTGTAGCCACCGTCGATATGGCTACGTCTTCCCCTATACCATCCAACCTAGCATTGGAGCAAGTTGTCCAACTGATTGCTCCATCCTCCATCCCTGAAGAGCAGCTGGTTATGTTCACAATGAGATTGACTAGTTTATGAAAATCTCGTTCAATTTTAACGAAAATTACTATATGTATCTAATTTCATCATTTATCTGATTGTTCTAAATGTTGTAGGGTGGCATTGCTGAGATACTAGGAGTACGGAGGAGGGAGACCCCCTCATGACTTACAGTCTCGCATGAGGTGCATTATCTAATATTTGACAACTATTTTTACTTTTAAATTATGTTTTATGCTTGTATAATTGCCAGGAAAATTTGACATATTATTGTTGTCATTTCAAGGCTCAAGGGGACGTGCTCCAAAATGCCCGAAGGACCCCGCTTCCTCTAGCACAAAGAAGAGGAAGATCGATTTTGGAGATGCACCTGGGAGCTCCGAGGATGGGCAAGAGGATTGAGATACCCTCCTATGTACACTAGCCATGATGTGGTATTTTCAGCATGAGTTTCCATATTTTGTATAGGGCAGCATGGGCCATATTTTGTACAGGGCACAAGTTACCATATTTCGTATAGGGCATGAGTTTCCATTATATAGACGCTGGGAATGATGTTCCATTTTCCCAGAAAGTGTACATGATTGGATAATTTTTGCATATTAATAGATGGATCTACACTTGTCTATCGGACTTTGTCTTTGATTACATTTTTGCATGCATGATTTTTTCTTCGATAACAATGTTATGGAATAGTTTTCACATACATATAGATGTTATTTATACATACCAAGTGACCTCAATATGAGTCCCTTGTATTTGAATGGGTCTTTCATCTTCTACATTCAGCAACAACATACTTAACCAAGCAAACTAAGGAGTGATATTTACATTACAAAGTGTTGTGACTTTAGGGCTACAGAAAAATAAATAGAAGACGGTGACTTCTTCCATACTTAACCTTGTAATGGTTATAATAGTCAATTATAACAATCATTGCATCACATATTATATCAAATTAACCTAGATATATGAGAAGTTCATATGTGTGCTGGGATGGAAGGGTTAACCATATCACCTGATTTAGTTCAAACATGAGGGGTGTGCATAGGTGCAATTGGATTGAGCAATAAAAGAGAATTGTTAATGTAGTTACATATGGATCGTTCTTTGTGTGTTAGTATGTGCCTTTAATGAAATCATGGTTAATGTGTTGAACTACTACTTGCACAAGTTGGCATAGACCCTTAGTGTTGATAATGTCTTCAATGTTTTGGTAGTATTGATAATCACTCTTTGTAATTTAAGTATCTTGTATTTTTTGAGGTTAAGACACATATTAAACAAAGTCATCTCAATGGTTCAAGACATCATTTTACCCCATGATCCATCGAAGATTCATTGGATTCATATGAACCTCATTGTCATCACCTCAACCATGGTCAAGACTCCAAGATCATTCCTTAGTAGTCAAAACCTCATGTTGGCACCCATATCACACTCTAAGATAAAACATTCTTTTAAAGGGCATGTCTAGGGGTTGAGGGAATCTCGATGGATAATATCCTTAAAACATTTATATTCGATTTGAGGCCTCATATGTCCTCACCTTATCATTGTCAATACCTAAAGACCCATCCTTAGTGCACAAAAGCTCCAAATGGAATCCAAATCCAAAACAAAGGCCATGTATCCTGTCTAGAGAGCTTGTGTAGTGATTCAAGGACTTGTTGATGGCTCATGATCACACATATATTCATTTAGGTCCTAATAAGATTTATATTTTTTAATCACCATGCTTGAGGTCTAGAGACCGATCCCTTGTGTTGAAAATCCTCTATTGGCATTGTTGTAGTAGCTTTATTCAACTAGTCAACGAGGATAAAGAGTTGAATGGATGTACACATTGTAAAAATAAATATTTGTTAGGAATTAATAAAAGGATAATTATTGATGACTCTAAAGTTACATTCTCCCCTTTCTCACTTTCCATTTATGTGTATGAATATGAAGATATATCTAGGATACTGACACATAATGACACTTGGATAGATATATTGGGAAAATTTTAGATGAATGCCTAGATCTCTACACAAGTTAAAGAAAAAAAAAGAAAAACTCCTAACATTGGGAACAAATAGCCAAAACCAACAATGCAACTAGAACACAATGACCAAGGGAACTTCAAAATGCAACACCACTCCACAAAATAAGTTTCTTTAGACTTACCTTAGTTGGTATGAGAGAAGCTTCTTTAGAGACCTAGAGACCTACTTACCACTTCTCTCCTTCGGTATGAGAGATGTTGCTTTAAACCTACCTCACTCATGTCAATGCTTGAGATTTTGGAGGCTGACCTGCCACCCCACATTTCCTCTTCAACATTTTTAGTTCTCTTGGTTTCTTCCCACCCAAACTTTTTTCATGTTTTGGGTACCTTGAGGTATATCCGCAACCCAAAAAACTCTTATATTATGATGACTATGTTGGTTATTGGATTCAACCAACAAAATTATATTTAACAATACACATATTCATAGTCTTGGTTCCCCATGCTCAATGCTCACTATATTCAACAATACAGTTATCTTAAATTTAATTCATGAATTTTTAAATATTTCATAATTAATCAGCTATTTGTGAGCACCACATTAGACAAAGCCATACTAGTAATATAGAATGTACATTAGAGAAATGACCTAATTCAATTTCCTTCTATACCTCTAGCCCTAACCCTCACCCAAACCCTATAGTTAAACCATCTTCTTCATCATCACCATCACCATCACCATCACCATCACCATCACCATCATCATCAACATCTTCATCATCATCACCATCATTGTCATGATGAACATCTTCATCATCATTGTCATCTCCAGGTTCCTCATCAACATCTCCATCATCACATATTCTTCGTCATCATCATCATCATCTTCATCACCATGACCATGATCATCAACATATTCATCATCATAACCATCTTCATCATCATTGTTAACTCTAACTTTAACCCTAATTCAAATTCCTTCTATAACTCTAACCCTAACCCTCACCCAAATCCTATCACTAAACCATCTTCTTCATCATCACCATCACCATAACCACCACCATCACCATCATCATCAACGTCTTCATCATCATCACCATCATCCTCATCATGAACATCTTCATTATCATTGACATCTCTAGGTTCCTCATGAACATCTCCATCATTACATCTTCTTGGTCAACACCATCATCACCATCATCACCATCACCATCATCATCAACGTCTTCATCATCATCACCATCTTCATCATCATCATTAACTCTAACTCTAACCCTAATTCAATTTTCTTCTATAACTCTAGCCCTAACCCTCACCCAAACCCTAGCACTAAACCATCTTCATCATCATCACCATCATCACCAACATGAACATCTTCATCATCATTGTCATCTCTAGGTTCCTCATCAATATCTCCATCATCACATCTTCTTCATCATCACCATCATCATTACCATCACCACCACCATCATCATCAACGTCTTCATCATCATCACCATCTTCATCATCATAATTAACTCTAAATCTACCCCTAATTCAATTTCCTTCTATAACTCTATCCCTAACCCTCACCCAAACCCTAGCACTAAACCATCTTCTTCTTCATCACCATCACCATCACCATCACCATCACCATCATCATCACCACCATCATCAACGTCTTCATCATCATCACCATCATCATTATCATCATTAACTCTAACTCTAACCCTAATTCAATTTCCTTCTATAACTCTAGACCTAACCCTCATGCAAACCCTAGCACTAAACCATCTTCTTCTTCATCACCATCACCATCACAATCAACGTCTTTATCATCATCCCCATCATCATCATCATCATCATCATCAACTGTAACTCTAACCCTAATTGAATTTCCTTCTATAACTCAAACCCTAACCCTCACCCAAACCCTGGCACTAAACCATCTTCTACACCATCACCATCACCATCATCATCAACGTCTTGATGATCATCACCATCACCATCATCATGAACATCTTCATAATTATTGTCATCCCTAGGTTCCTCACCAGCATCTCCATCATCTCATCTTCTTTGTCATCATCATCATCATCTTCATAGCCAACATCATCAATGTCTTCATCATCATCACCATCTTCATCATCATTATTAACTCTAACTCTAACCCTAACTCAATTTCCTTCTATAACTCTAACCCTAACCCTCACCCAAACCCTAGCACTAAACCATCTTCTTCATCATTACCATCACCATCACCATCACCATCACCATCATCATCAACGTCTTCATCATCATCACCATCACCATCACCATCACCCTCACCCAAACCCTAGAACTAAACCATCTTGTTCATCATCATCATCACCATCACCATCACCATCACCATCACCATCACCATCATCATCAATGTATTCATCATCATCACCATCATCATCATCATCAACATCTTCATCATCATTGTCATCTCTAGGTTCCTCACCAACATCTCCATCATCACATCTTCTTCATCATGACCATCAGCATTAGCATCAATATCACCATCATCATCAATGTCTTCATCATCATCACAATCATCATCATCATCATTAACTCTAACTCTAACCCTAATTCATTTTCCTTCTATAACTCTAGCCCTAACCCTCACCCAAACCCTAGCACTAAGGCATCTTCTTCACCATCACCATCACCATTACCATCACCATCATCATCAACGTCTTCATCATCATCACCATCATCGTCATCATGAACAACTCCATCATCATTGCCATCTCTAGTTTGCAAATTCTACCCCAATGTGAAGGCCATGCAAATTTGCTCAAGTGAGTCATTTCTATTTCGGAGGCCCCCACGCGTGTGTGGCTTCCATGGACAAGTCCATAATGGCCACATGGACCTATGGGATCCGAAGGAATCCAAAACCACTCGCTTGTTTCAGTTCTGTGGCCCCGTAGCAAATCCCCAAAGTGTCCCTGAATGGCCCCAGGGTGCTTAACTAGAATGCCTGTAGCATCAAAACTGTGGCTCGATTGGCGAATCGGTGGTGGCCACGCATGCCCGGGGGCCTTTGGACGAGAAATGGCCCCCTTTAGAAAATTTGGAATGGCCCTCAATGAGCAAAACTCTAGCTCCGGAGATGGCCCATTGGTAGCGTTTCCCGTTCTTTGAGGCACGTTGTGCGGGGTCCCCTAGGCGCCCCGGATCCACCGGAATCGACGGATTCACCAACGGAGCCACGGTTTTGATGCTACGAAATTCTAGTTAGGCACCTCGGGGCCATTCAGGGACACTTTGGGGATTTGCTCTGGGGCCACAATACCCAAACCGGCAAGCGGAACTGGATTCTGTCTGTTCCCATAGGTACAACTGGCCATTGTCGATCTATCCACGGTGGCCATGCACATCCGGGTCCTTGGGACAAGAAGTGGCCCCCTTGAGAGAATTTCGAATGGCCCTCACTGAGCAAAACCCCACCTCTGAAGATGGCCCATTGGCACTGTTTCTAGGTCTTCGAGGCACGCTGTTGGGGGTCCCCTAGTTGAAACCCAGCGTCCCAGACCCACCGGAATCGACGGATTTGCGAACGTAGCCACAGTTTGGCTGCTATGGGCATTCTAGTTGGGCACCCCGGGACCATTCAAGGACACTTTGGGGATTTGCTCCGAGGCCACGAAACCCAAACCGACAAGCGGAATTTGATTCTGTTGGCTCCCATAGGTCAACGTGGCCATTGCGGACCTATGCATGGTGGCCATGCACGCCCGCGGGATTCCAGACAAGAAATGGACCCCTTGAGCTAGTTTGGATTGCCTTCACATTGGGGTCAAATTTGCAAAATTGTTGACCAGGTAGATATGGATAGCCTTACCAGCTGGAACCTTCCTAGACACACTTGCACGACTCCCCGGAACCCAGTTTTGTTGCACAGTTGCTATTTTATGCCCCTAATAGGTATCAAGCAGGTGTCCCTGAAGGCCTTTTGTATGCGAGATGGAATGAGCCATAGAATGACGACCGTGATGAGGATCGAAGAACCGTTGACTCCATTGGATTCAGGACATCGGCATAGTGCTAGGGTTTCCCCTCTCCTCCGGTCCCGTGGCCCAGGTGTCATCTTGTATGTCCATTTTGGAAAATAGGGTTTTGCTTAGTACGGGAGTGTGCAATTTTTGCACATTGGGGTCAAATTTTAAAAACCGTCGACCGGGCATGTATGGATAGCGTTCCCAGCTGGAACCTCCCTAGACACACTTACAAGGCTCCCTGGAACCCGATTTTGTTGCACGGATGGAATTTTATGCCCCCGACAGGTATCCAGCATGTGTTCCGAAAGGCCTTTTGGATGTGAGATGGAACGAGCCATAGAATGACGATCATGGCTTGAATAGAAAAACCGTCGACTCTGTTGGATTCAGGATGTTGGGATAGTGCTAGGGGTGCCCCTCTCCTTCAGTGTCGTCGCCCAGGTGTCACCTTGTACGTCCATTTTGGAAACTCGAGTTTTGCTCAGTACGGGAGTGTGCAATTTTTGCACACTGGGGTCAAATTTTCAAAACCGTCTACCGAGCACGTATGGCTAGCATTCCTAGTTGGAACCTCCCTAGACACATTTGCAGGACTCCCCGAAACTCGGTTTTGTTTCACGGTTGAAATTTTATGCCCCCGACAGGTATCGAGCAGGTGCCCCTAAAGGCCTTTTGGATGTGAGACGAAACGAGCCATAGAATGAGGAGTGTGGCTTAGATCGACAAACCGTCGACTCTGTTGGATTCAGGAAATGGTGATAGTGATAGGGGTTCCCATCTCCTCTCGTTTTGTGGCCCAAGTGTCACCTTGTATGCCCATTTTGGAAACTAGGGTTTTGCTTAGTATGGGAGTGGTCAAATTTTCAAAATCATCGACCTGGCATGTATGGCTAGCGTTCCCAGCTGAAAAATCCCTAGACACACTTGCATGACTCCCCGAAACCCAGCTTTGTTGCACGGTTGGAATTTTATGCCCCCGACAGGTATCGAGCAAGTGTCCATGAAGCCCTTTTGGATGCGAGACAGAACGAGCCATAGAATGATGACCGTGGCTCGGATCGACAAACCATCGACTCCATTGGATTTAGGACATCGGGATAGTGCTAAGAGTGCCCCTCTCCTCCGGTACCATGGCCCATGTGTCACCTTCTACGTCCATTTTGGAAACTAGGGTTTTGCTCAGTACGGGAGTGTGCAAGTTTTGCAAATTGGGGTCAAATTTGCAAAATCGTCGAGTGAGAGTTATAGAAGGAAATTGAATTAGGGTTAGAGTTAGAGTTAATGATGATTATGAAGATGGTGATGATGATGAAGACTTTGATGGTGATGGTGATGGTGACGGTGATGGTGATGTTGATGGTGACGGTGATGGTGATGGTGATGGTGATGGTGATGATGAAGAAGATGTGATGATGGAGATGACAATGACGATGAAGACATTCATGATGATGATGATGGTGATGATGATGAAGACGTTGATGGTGATGGTGATGGTGATGGTGATGGTGATGGTTGTTGATGTATATGTAACTTCAGAATGTATTTCATCTGTGTATTTTATATATATTTATTGTACCCTTATAAGAGATGTGTTATTCCTCTATAAGGAAGTGTCGTCATGTGGATTGACAAGTGTCGCAAGTGTGTGTATTTGCTGATAGGTTATTAGACCACCATGTGGGGTCGGCCCTGAATTATATATATTATAATGTGGATGCACCTAGCTAGACAAGTCGGCCCCATAAGGTCACTGGGCAAAACGTTTAGTATAAATAGAGATCAGAGATCTCTATTTTACTCACTTGAAAAAGTAAATCACTCTCACTCAGAAAGTGGCGCACTAGTGAGGAGGAGGATCATGTCAAAACCCACAAATTTTCAGAAAAATTTAAAATTTTTAAGATAGCAATAATTGTTATTAAATGCAGTCCTTTAACTGTTTGTTTAAATTACATGATTTTAAACGTGTCTGAACGATTTGTTGTTGTACTTAAATGTGATTATGGTTAACTCGTTTCTGTTACTGATTGTTTTATTATTTTGCAACCTCAAGGGGAGTTGTCATAGCAGACTGGGCTTACTTGGCTTCCGAGCTAATGCATCGAACTGTTCTTCTCTTTACAAATATACAGGTAACGTGCGGTCGCGACAATTAAATCTTTAAAGTATTATAATCCAATTAGCAGTTCCAAAATCACTCAATATAAAGTCTAAGCATGCTAACTCGGTTTTCAGGTGTCTGAAGGTAGCACTCTGCCTACGAACTTCTCTGTTCTTACTGTTATTAAATTAGAAATTACTAGAAAAACAAAAGGGTACTGTATTCCTGAAAACAACTCTGTAGGATAGATATTATTGATGATGTTACTGTATTACAACATCGCCTTATGATTAGCACTGTGAAAAGTAACCTACTGGTTTTCGCATTATCTAGATATTCTAACCTATACAAGTCTCCTCCTAACATCTCAGGATTGTATGAGTTGGACAAATTATTTTTATGTCAATGATTCCGAATTTATAAGCTTATATTGAGTGGACTTGTCTAAATGTTTATAAGAAATCTGAGATAGTTGAATACTTGTTATTGTATCGTAATGGTAAGTGAGATGATCTAGTGTAATTTTGATTCCAAGTTAGAATCTATGTATCTGAAATCCTTCAAGTGAAAATCACCTAGAGAAAGACTAAATGTTAACATCTCAATTCATTACTCGTAACTTAAGGTGAAGATCTATGTCTTGCACATGAGGTTATGGTAATTGGAAATGTCGTAATAGGTTGTTATCAACCCAAAAGGCGCTTGTATTGCACCCCTATCTTTATTAACTTTTCTAAAGCAATTATCTATCTTCTTTATGTATAGAATACTCCAAGACTGGGTTTTAAAATGATATTTAAAAATGCAATGGATTTATAATTCAAATTAGGATCGATATTGACAAGAATTGAAAGCATTAATGTATTGTTTTGTTTTTAAAAAGGATCATAGGAAAACTATGCATTTGCAACTATCAATACCACCAATCAATAATCCATATTACTCTTACTATGATTTTTGTTTGGCATCAAGGTGAAGTTCTTATTGAAAATGTTGAATGCTAATAACAATTGCTAAATTATTGGGTCGTAGGACAAAGTGATGTTACTCACTATACATCGTTTGATAGCAAGGTTCAAATCATGGATTATGTATCAATCATAGGGTATCACGACCCTAGGGAATATCCATATTATCATTCATTTGGCACAATGATGAAGTTATCGTCATGAAACGAACTATGTAAAAGTTACCCACTGCATGAGAATTACTAAAAGGATACGTGGCTAATTCACATCCAAGTATTCATGACATAAGAGGTTTACTAACCCTACTCCTTACCATTTCTTCCCTCGCCTTCGGGCTCAGCCGCTCTGTGGATTTTTCCTGTCCAAAATTTGCTGAAACCATGGTGGTATCTGCTCCCACACTGTTATAGCTCGCTATGCTTGTCCATTTATAAGGTTCAGGAGTCATTTTTTTTCTTTTTAACAGTTATAGTCTTCTTTGTGAAAACCCTAGTGTTCTATCCTTTCTGTTACTAGTTTCATACCAGTCACGGCTTCCATTGTTTGTATCCCCTTCACTTATTTCTGAAACCACCTTCATCGTGTAATGTATCCTTGAATTCGCCAACTCCTTCTCTGGTGGCCATGGTAGGGTTCCCACTTAATCGGCTCGTGACTTCAAGACCAATCACTGTGGTTGTATCTTCATTCAAATTTCTGGTGAGCTATTACAGTTGGCTTCGTAGTGTTATTTTCTTAAATTGAAATAATTTTGTTTCGTTTTGTTGAAAAATAGATAGGTGACTAATACGTTGTTTTCTGTCCTAAGCAGGTATTGAACACTCCAGAAGGTGTACAAGACACAGCTCTCGGCATTTGGCTCCTCCGGGTAAGCCTGGTCCTTACCATGGCATTTTTCTCCTTGGGGTTTTGTTTGGGCGACTAGGGTTGGGTCTTCGAAGGACATGAATCTATGGCTGTCGTCGTTCTGTTGAGTCTTTTAAAAGCTTGACCCTGCAAGATCTTGACAGGTTTTATCCCTGTCATAGGATATAGGCATTATGGCTTCAGCCGACTGTCAATTAATGGTCTCTCTTTAGGTGTTGTAGGGTTCTTACAAACGAGTTGTTATATATTAAAGTGTAGAGAACAAGGCTAGGAGCCTGTTCTGAGAATGGGGTTACGACCACGTGGTTTTACCTTCATTACTGTACTTACGAAGGATTTAGGGTGTACCACCCAGGTTTTATTTAAATTTTACTTAATATAAAAGTTGCCTATAGAATTGGCTTGTTTAATGGCATTTCTTACTTCGTTGTTCTATACTATGTTTTTTTTTTTTTTTTTAACCACTTCTACAGGAGTTTGTGCACTCGGCTTGTCAGTAAAACGATGTTATAACTAACAAGTAAAGGTTTTGTTCCTACGTCTTTCCTGTGTAATTTAAGATTTAGAAATGACTTGGTACAGTCATTCTGTATAATGAGCTGGTGCATGTTGTGTTCTTTAACTTTCTATAACATGCTTTCGTCGAATGACAGGGTTGCGGCCATAGATAAATTTGTTGTATGGATTTGAATGTTTGCAAAAATCGTAACATTCGAAAATATAGGGTTTAGCTAAAATTTTAACTGTTACATTTGTTTAACTGATTAATATAACAAAAAAAAATAGCTATGTCGTCACTGTGAAACAAGAAAAAGGCATTGTGATGAGAAAGAAGCTCGACACTGAGCTGTAAAACTATTCTATCTGTTTTGTTTGATTTAGGATTTCTCTGCTAAATAAATTTTCATTGTTAAAACATTAGAATGATCAGTTTTCCATTTAAACTCCTCAGTCGTGATGTCATTTATTGATGTGTTTTAAGATTCTGTCGTGTTAGGGAGCTTAGGGTAAGATATTATGATGATGTTTAAACATGGCAACGGAGTTCTGTAGGGTTTCTGCATAATCGTTTTGTTTGATAATAAAAGAATGGAGAAAATTTAACTAGATCTTTGTGTATTAATTTGTTAACTTCTGACTGGGGTTTGCACCCTGAGATAAAGATTTTATTTGTGCTTACAACATCTCCTGTAAGATCTATCGACCAAGATATAATTTGTTATATTATCTTTGTTTAGGTGTACTGTTTGTCTCCTATGACTGTATACTAATTTTTTTTTTTATAACATACAGAATACAAATACTTGATATGCCGACCCTATTTGTCTGTTAAACAAATATAATTAAACTAGTTTTACAATTATAACTTATACATCCTTTCATAAAGTATGAGTAGTTTTTCCGTACAGAATTAAATACTTTAATATAAATAAAACAGAGATTAAATCATACTAACAATACAGAAGACACAGTAACTTTTAACAATCTTACTACTATTATTCTAGGATATTCAATCTACTACTTAATTTATTACTACTCAAACATATTAACCATAAATACAACATACATTCATTTATCCTTAATAAACATAGAGGAGTAATTAGCAGAACCTGTCTTGATTGGTGGACAACAACATCAATGGGAGGCTGTTCCTCCCTACCAACTCCTGGAGAGTGCCCAGACAACACTTCTCAGGACACCCGAGCTTGCTCTGGTCTCCCTGGATGGAACTAAGTGCATCAAAACAATTCACTCAGCCAAAACAGCTAAACTGGAACCAAGTTACTGCAGCCTTTCTCTCAAACAACTTCCTTACTGTATAATTCCCTCTTCCTCAATGGGACTCCTGAATGACATTCACCTGAATGTATTCTCCCTCAGAACAATTGAACCCCCAGCTTAGTTCATTGAGTACTATTTAAAAGATTGCCTAGGTCTTTGTTTGGTTAACTGTCATTAATGAGCCACCTGCTCAGATTCCACTTTCTTGGGGAATCATGACCCCAAAATATAGGGAAGTTGCCACCTGCAACTTAGGAAGTGTTTGAGAATGCTGCCACTTGTCTTTTGCCTTTCCACCTAGTTCCATCCACTAGTTAGACCAGTAACCTCTTTTAACATCTCTCCCATGCTGTTGTCTCCATAATTTATTTATTAATAATAAAATATTCAGAATTACATTCCATTTCTAGTGACTCTGTTGAGTCACCAATTTCTACTAAGCATTAAATTTTAACATAACATCTTAGAAATATGATAAAATAATTACATTATTTTCACAAAATTGGGGTATGTGACATACACACCCCCTTAAAATGTAACATCGTCCTCGATGTTACTTATTCTTCATCCTCAACTACCTACTGGAATAGATTTGGGTATGCTTCCCGCATCTTACTTTCCAGTTCCCAGGTAGCTTCTTCAGGACTAAGGTGCTTCCATTGCACCTTCAGCTATCCAATGGTGCGGTTTCGCAGAGTAATTTCCCTCCTCCTGAGGATACAATCCGGTTCCACCAGAACTTCCCCTTCTGGTTCTACCTGTACAATGTTCCAGTCAATAACCTGAGTAAGGGGTTTTATGAACTTCGTCCAGAATTAACAGTTTAACTTTAGGTACATTTGGAACATACAGCCTGTCCTTGAACAATAAAAATCCCTCTTTGTTTAGGCTATAACCCTTTATTAAACTTTCTGTAGGTTCATCTTTAGCTGTAACTTGTAACTTTTGATAAATTTCATCTGATTTTATCCCTTCAGCCAACTGTTCATTCAAATCAGACGTATAAGTGCTGCTAGCTGATACAAAATTCAGCCTTGCATTTCTTCTCAAAGCATCAGCGACCTTATTTTCCTTTCCTTTTATGTGCTGAATTTCGAAATCATATCCACTTAAGAAGGCCAACCACCTGGCTTGTCTTGCATTTAAATTAGGCTGATCTAAAAGGTATTTCAGACCCTTATTATCAGTCGTTAAAGTAAATTTTCTGCCTATTAAGTGGTGTCGCCACATCTTTAAAGCATGGATAACAACAACCAATTCCAAATCATAAGTGGCATAATTATTTTCGTGAATCTTCAGCTTCCTGGACTCATAGGAAATGACATGCCCATCCCGAGTCAACACTCCGCCTAAACCATCATTACAAGCATCGGTGCAGACTACAAAATCCTTATTAGGATCTGCTATTCTTAAAATAGGCACGGTTGTTAATAAAGTCTCAATTTCTTAAAGCTTTCTTCGCACATCATGTTCCAATCGAACTTCTTACCTTTCTTTTGCAAGGAAGTGATTGGGTTGGCTATTTTTGAAAAGCCTTCAATGAATCTCCGATAGTAACCGGTAATTCCCATGAAGGACCTAACATTTGTTACGTCTTTTGGTACTGGCCAATCCTCAATTGCCCGGATCTTTTCAGGATCAACTGAAATCCCTTCCTTTGTGACTACATGTCCTAAGTACTGGATTTCATCTTTGAAGAAGTAACACTTACTGAACTTTGCAAAGAGCTGCTGCTCTCGTAGTTCTTGTAAGACTATCCGTAAATGTTCTTTATGGTCCTCTTCATTCTTAGAATAAACTAAGATGTCATCGATGAATACGATAACAAATTTATCTAAGTACTTATGCATTATGTTATTCATTAGACACATAAAGACGGCTGGGGCGTTAGTAAGCCCAAATGGCATTACGACAAATTCGTAATGTCCATACCTTGTTCTGAAAGCTGTTTTGAAAATGTCTTCTTCTTTAATCCTCACCTGATGATAACCCGATCTCAGGTCTATCTTAGAGAACACTGTGGATCCACGTAGCTAATCAAACAGATAATCTATGCGAGGCAATGGATATCTGTTTTTAATCGTCATCTTGTTCAGTTGACGGTAATCTATGCAAACTCGCATAGTTCCGTCCTTCTTTTTAACAAAAATTACTGGTGCTCCCCAAGGGGACACACTGGGTCGAATGTAATTCTTATCTATTAACTCCTTTAACTGAGTTTTTAATTCATTAAGCTCCAAAATATTCCTACGATACGGAGCTTTTGAACTGGGTACAGTGCCTAGTACAAGTTCAATTGTGATATTCAGTTCTCTTTTTGGAGGTAATACTGGGATTTCCTCCGGGAAAACATCAATAAAATAATTTACTACAGGGATATCCTCTACTGTTATCTTGCTACCTTCAGACTTATCTGTCTCATCTGTAATAGTGATAGCATAGGCTTTGTACCCTTTTTTGACTGCCCTTTAAGGTTGTAAAGCAGAAATCTGCCTGACTACTATTTTCCTAGGAATACCCCTAACAGTTACAGGCTGTCCATTATTCTTTACACACCTAAAACTTTTGTCAAAACAGTTTAAAACTACCTTATGCTGTTCTAACCAGTCCATACCAATAAGCATGTCATACGAGCCAAGTGGCAGAATATTTAATTGAACAGTAGTTTGAAAATCATTCATATCTAAAGTACATTTTTTAACATAACAATTCATCTTCCTTTTTTGCCCAGTGGCTAGTTGTACTGACCAAGAGTTATCAAATCTTTCAACAGTCAGATTACATTTTTCTACTATACGTGGTGAAATATAACAAAGGCTAGCACCTGTATCTATTAAAATAGTTACAGGGGTTTTGTTAATCATACCTCCTACTTCCACAATGGAAGTTTGATAGTCAGCTTGGCGGTTCTCCAACGCTGCATTTATTCGAGGCATAGTCCCTGCAAAGTCTCCAACAGTCATTTCTTCTTGTATAGTATGAATATTGTGGATTGCTTTCTTTCGATTTGGGCAAACTGAAGCATAATGTGGGCCATTACACTCCCAGCACTTAATAGGCTCCTTCCGTTCAAAATTCTTAGTGTAATTTCCGTGATTGTTAGGAACCTCCTTGCTGCCCTTAAAGTTACTGGAGTTATTAGCAACTCCATTTTTTCTTCCCTGGAAGTTTTTACCATTAAACAGGGTTCTGTTCTTGTTATTTTTGAAACTTTTCTGGGGTACAAACTCCTTTTTCCTGTACTCAGGTTGATTGCTGTTCTTTTTAGCTTTCCAGCTGGCTATCCCTTCTTTCTTTTTATTCTGTTCATAACAGAAATTAGCCTTTCGCATAGCCTCTTCCAGTGTTTTGGGGTTATCATATTCAATTCTGTCCTTGATATGATATGGCAGGCAGCTAAGAAACCACTGTATTTTTGGTTTCTCTTCGACAAAATACGACACATACCTTAATAGACTCAAGAATTTACTGTTTAAGTCATTCATAGTCATAGATCCTAGCTTCAGTTCATAAAATTCCTTGGCCCTTTCTTCATAGTATTGTTAAGACAAAAATTTATTTTTGAAGTACCTTTTAAAAGTACTCCAATTGACTTCTTTTTCTTTGATCCCCTTGACGCTTTTCAGGTCTTGCCACCATATGTCCGCCTTTCCAGAAAGGTTGTAGATGGCCATTCGTGCCTTCAGCTGATTTGAATAGTTGTAAATCTGGAAATATTTTCTCATCCCGGATAACTAGGATTCTGCCTCTTCTCCTGTCTCGGATTCTCCATTGAAAGTTGGGGGTTTTATTTTCTTAAACTCCCCGGAAATCTGTTCAAAAGGTCGGTACTTTTTCTTTCTGTTATGCAACTCAGCTTCACTGCTGTCACTAGTAGTGCGATAGCTGTGTTGTTCCCTTCTCTCTTCAGATGATGAACTGCTGTCAGATTTAGCTGGTTTCATCCTTTTAGACCCCTTTTGATGACTAGCTTCTTCTGAGTCAGCTCTTTTGCTTCTTCCTTCTGTCTGAAATTTTTCTAATAATAATTTATTTAGCTGCTCTTGAGTTTTCAGAATCCTTTCATTATCCTTCTTGACTGTTTCTATCTCTGTCTTTAAACCTTTTATGGTCTGCATCAGTTCTGAGCAGTGAGCAATTACCTCCTCTGTCACAGGTTCTCTCGACATCTGTCTTGTCGCAGTTTTTGGAGATGCTTTCTCACCATATTCTCCTAGCTTTTCCATACGTGCCTGTTAGATTCAGAAAAAGGAAATTTTCTGCTCTGTTTTTATGAAACAAAAATATAAGTTAGTACATTATATATATAATTTTTTTCTTCTTTCATGGTCACCGTTTTGCAGAAACTGGTTGAGTCACATCCAGGCCTAGTGTATGAACCATGCTCTGATACCACAAGTCAAAACCCAAAAATTTTCAGAAAAATTTAAATTTTTTAAGATAGCAATAATTGTTATTAAATGCAGTCCTTTAACTGTCTGTTTAAGTTACATGATTTTAAACATGTCTGAACGATTTGTTGTTGTACTTAAATGTGATTATGGTTAACTCCTTTCTGTTACTGATTGTTTTATTGTTTTGCAACCTCAAGGGGAGTTGTCATAGCAGACTGGGCTTACTTAGCTTCCGAGCTAATGCATCAAAATGTCCTTCTCTTTACAGATATACAGGTAACGTGCAGTCGCGACAATTAAATCTTTAAATTATTATAATCCAATTAACAGTTCCAAAATCACTCAATATAAAGTCTAAGCATGCTAACTCGGTTTTCAGGTGTCTGAAGGTAGCACTCTGCCTACAAACTTCTCTGTTCTTACTGTTATTAAATAAGAAATTACTAGAAAAACAAAAGGGTACTGTATTCCTGAAAACAACTCTGTAGGATAGATATTATTGATGATGTTACTGTATTACAGCATCGCCTTATTATTAGCACTGTGAAAAGTAACCTACTGGTTTTCGCATTATCTAGATATTCTAACCTATACAAGTCTCCTCCTAACATCTCAGGATTGTATGAGTTGGACAAATTATTTTTATGTCAATGATTCCGAATTTATAAGCTTATCTTGAGTGGACTTGTCTAAATGTTTATAAGAAATCTGAGATAGTTGAATACTTGTTATTGTATCGTAATGGTAAGTGAGATGATCTAGCGTAATTCTGATTCCAAGTTAGAATCTATGTATCTGAAATCCTTCAAGTGAAAATCACCTAGAGAAAGACTAAATGTTAACATCTCAATTCATTACTCGTAACTTAAAGTGAAGATCTATGTCTTGCACATGAGGTTACGGTAATTGGAAATGTCGTAACAGGTTGTTATCAACCCAAAAGGCGCTTGTATTGCACCCCTATCTTTATTAACTTTTCTAAAGCAATTATCTATCTTCTTTATGTATAGAATACTCCAAGACTGGGTTTTAAAACGATATTTAAAAATGCAATGGATTTATAATTCAAATTAGGATCGATATTGACAAGAATTGAAAGCATTAATGTATTATTTTGTTTTTAAAAAGGATGATAGGCAAACTATGCATTTGCAACTATCAATACCACCAAGCAATAATCCATATTACTCTTAATATGATTTTTGTTTGGCATCAAGGTGAAGTTCTTATTGAAAATGTTGAATGCTAATAACAATTGCTAAATTATTGGGTCCTAGGACAAAGTGATGTTACTCACTATACATCGTTTGATAGCAAGGTTCAAATCATGGATTATGTATCAATCATAGGGTATCACGACCCTAGGGAATATCCATATTATCATTCATTTGGCACAATGATGAAGTTATCGTCGTAAAACGAACTATGTAAAAGTTACCCACTACATGAGAATTATTAAAAGGATACGTGGCTAATTCACATCCAAGTATTCATGACATAAGAGGTTGACTAACCCTACTCCTTACCATTTCTTCCCTCGCCTTCGGGCTTGGCCGCTCTGTGAATTTTTCCTGTCCAAAATTTGCCGAAACCATGGTGGTATCTGCTCCCACACTGTTATAGCTCACTGTGCTTGTCCATTTATAAGGTTCAGGAGTCGTGTTTTTTCTTTTTAACAGTTATAGTCTTCTTTGTGAAAACCCTAGGGTTCTATCCTTTCTGGTACTAGTTTCATACCAGTCACAATTCCATTGTTTGTATCCCCTTCACTTATTTCTGAAACCACCTTCATCGTGTAATGTATCTTTGATTTTGCCAACTCCTTCTCTGGTGGCCAGGGTAGGGTTCCCACTTAATCGGCTCGTGACTTCAAGACCAATCACCGTGGTTGTATCTTCATTCAAATTTCTGGTGAGCTATTACAGTTGGCTTCGTAGTGTTATTTTCTTAAATTGAAAGAATTTTGTTTCGTTTTGTTGAAAAATAGACAGGTGACTAATACGTTGTTTTCTGTCCTAAGCAGGTATTGAACACTCCAGAAGGTGTATAGGACACAACTCTCGACATTTGGCTCCTCTGGGTAAGCCTGGTCCTTACCATGGCATTTTTCTCCTTGGGGTTTTGTTTGGGCGACTAGGGTTTGGTCTTTGAAGGACATGAATCTATGGCTGTCGTCGTTCTATTAAGTCTTTTAAAAGCTTGACCCTGCAAGATCTTGACAGGTTTTATCCCTGTCATAGGATAGAGGCATTATGGCTTCAGCCGACTGTAAATTAATGGTCTCTCTTTAGGTGTTGTAGCGTTCTTACAAACGAGTTGTTATATATTAAAGTGTAGAGAACAAGGCTAGGAGCCTGTTCTTAGAATGGGGTTACGACCTCGTGGTTTTACCTTCATTACTGTACTTACGAAGGATTTAGGGTGTACCACCCAGGTTTTATTTAAATTTTACTTAATATAAAAGTTTCCTGTAGAATTGGCTTGTTTAGTGGCATTCGTTACTTCATTGTTCTGTACTATGTTTTTTTTTTTTTTTTTTTAAACCACTTCTACAGGAGTTTGTGCACTTGGCTTGTCAGTAAACCGATGTTATAACTAACAAGTAAAGGTTTTGTTCCTACGTCTTTCCTGTGTAATTTAAGATTTAGAAATGACTTGGTACAGTCATTCTGTATATAGAGCTGGTGCATGTTGTGTGCTTTAACTTTCTATAACATGCTTTCGTCAAATGACAAGGCTGCGGCCATAGATAAATTTGTTGTATGGATTTGAATGTTTGCAAAAATCGTAACATTCGAAAAGATAGGGTTTAGCTAAAATTTTAACTGTTACATTTGTTTAACTGATTAATATAACAAAAAAAAATAGCTATGTCGTCACTGTGAAACAAGAAAAAGGAATTGTGATGAGAAAGAATCTCGACACTGAGCTGTAAAACTATTCTATCTGTTTTGTTTGATTTAGGATTTCTCTACTAAATAAATTTTCATTGTTAAAACATTAGAATGATCGGTTTTCCATTTAAACTCCTCAGTCGTGATGTCATTTATTGATGTGTTTTAGGATTCTGTTGTGTTAGGGAGCTTAGTGTAAGATATTATGATGATGTTTAAACATGGCAACAGAGTTCTGTAGGGTTTCTGCACAATCATTTTGTTTGATAATAAAAGAATGGAGAAAAGTTAACTAGATCTTTGTGTATTAATTTGTTAACTTCTGACTGGGGTTTGCACCCTGAGATAAATATTTTATTTGTGCTTACAACATCTCCTGTAAGGTCTATCGACCAAGATATAATTTGTTATATTATCTTTGTTTAGGTTTACTGTTTGTCTCCTATGACAGTATACTAATTTTTTTTTTTGATAACATACATAATACAAATACTTGATATGCCGACCCTATTTGTCTGTTAAACAAATATAATTAAACTAGTTTTACAATTATAACTTATACATCCTTTCATAAAGTATGAGTAGTTTTTCCATATAGATTATAAATACATTAATATAAATAAAACAGAGATTAAATCATACTAACAATACATAAGACACAGTAACATTTAACAATCTTACTTCTGTTATTCTAGGATATTCAATCTACTACTTAATTTATTACTACTCAAACATATTAACCATAAATACAACATACATTCATTTATCCTTAATAAACATAGAGGAGTAATTAGCAGAACCTGTCTTGATTGGTGGACAACAATAGCAATGGGAGGCTGTTCCTCCCTACCAAATCCTGTAGAGTTCCCAGACAACACTTCTCAGGACCCCCGAGCTTGCTCTGGTCTCCCTCGCTGGAACTAAGTGCAGCAAAACAATTCACTCAGCCAAAACAGCTAAACTGGAAACAAGTTACTGCAGCCTTTCTCTCAAACAACTTCCTTACTGTATAATTCCCTCTTCCTCAATGGGACTCCTGAATGACATTCACCTGAATGTATTCTCCCTCAGAACAATTGAACCCCTAGCTCAGTTCATTGAGTACTATTTAAAAGATTGCCTAGGTCTTTGTTGGGTTAACTGTCATTAATGAGCCACCTACTCAGATTCCACTTTCTTGGGGAATCATGACCCCAAAATATAGGGAAGTTTCCACCTGCAACTTAGGAAGTGTTTGAGAATGATGCCACTTGTCTTTTGCCTTTCCACCTAGTTCCATCCACCAGTTAGACCAGTAACCTCTTTTAACAGCTCTCCCATGCTGTTGTCTCCATAATTTATTTATTAATAATAAAATATTCAGAATTACATTCCATTTCTAGTGACTCTGCTGAGTCACCAATTTCTACTAAGCATTAAATTTTAACATAATGTCTTAGAAATATGATAAAATAATTACATTATTTTCACAAAATTAGGGTATGTGACATACACACCCCCTTAAAATGTAACATCGTCCTCGATGTTACTTATTCTTCATCCTCAGCTACCTGCTGGAATAGATTTGGGTATGCTTCCCACATCTTACTTTCCAGTTCCCAGGTAGCTTCTTCAGGACTAAGGTGCTTCCATTGCACCTTCAGCTGTCCAATGGTGCGGTTCCGCAGAGTAATTTCGCTCCTCCCGAGGATACAATCTGGTTCCACCAGAACTTCCCCTTCTGGTTCTACCTATACAATGTTCCAGTCAATAACATGAGTAGCATCATGAACATACTTTTTCAGAACAGAATTATGAAAAACATTGTGTACTTTTAAATTAGGTGGTAATGCTAGATGATAAGCAACTTGACCGATTCTAGATAAAATTTCAAACGGACCACAGTAACGTGGCGCTAATTTTGCACAACTTCCCAGTCTTAGGGAGCTCTTCTTTGGCCTTACCTTGATGAACACATGTTCACCTACCTAGAACTCTTTAGGAGTTCTTTTCAAATCTGCTTGACTCTTTTGCCGATCCTGGGAAATATTCAAATTTACTTGCACTTGTTTCACAATCTGTTCCATCTCTTTTAATAAGTCAGTTCCTAACACTAATCTATCTACTGGATTACTCCAAGAGATAGGAGTGTTACATTTACGTCCATACAGAATTTCAAAAGGACTAAACTTAGCTGACGATTGATAGTTGTTATTGTATGCAAATTCTGCTAAATGTAAATAGTCCTCCCACTTACCTGGTTGATCCTTAACATACATTCTTAGCAGATATTCTAATACCTGATTAACTCTTTCAGTTTGTCCATCCGTCTGAGGATGGAAAGAAGTGCTGAAATTCAGAGTTGTGTTTAATCCTTTAAACAAAGATTTCCAGAAATTTCCTGTGAATTTAGGATCCCTGTCTGAAATAATAACTCTTGGGACACCATGTAATCGAAAAATCTATTTCAGAAATATATCAGCTATGTCTGTAGCCTTGTAAGTGGTTTTAACAGGAATAAAGTGTGCTGATTTACTCAATTTATCTACTACCACCATAATTGAATCATTTTGATGCTGATTTTTGGGTAATCCCGTAATGAAATATAAGTTGATTATTTCCCACTTCCAACTAGGAATTGGAAAAGGTTGCAATAACCCAGCTGGATGCTGGTGTTCTTTTTTTACCTGTTGACAGTCTAAACATCTAGCTATATACTCAGCTGTTTCAGATTTCATATTAGGCCAAAAATATTCTTTTCTCAACATGGTGACAGTCTTCTGGTAGCCTGGATGCCCTGAGTAAGGGATTTTATGAACTTCGTCCAGAATTAACAGTTTGACTTTAGGTACATTTGGAACATACAGCCTGTCCTTGAACAATAAAAATCCCTCTTTGTTTAGGCTATAACCCTTTATTAAACTTTCTGTAGGTTCATCTTTAGCTGTAACTTGTAACTTTTGATAAATTTCATCTGATTTTATCCCTTCAGCCAACTGTTCACTCAAATCAAAGTTATAAGTGCTGCTAGCTGATACAAAATTCAGCCTTGCATTTCTGCTCAAAGCATCAGCGACCTTATTTTCCTTTCCTTTTATGTGCTGAATTTCGAAATCATATTCACTTAAGAAGGCCAACCACCTGGCTTGTCTTGCATTTAAATTAGGCTGATCTAAAAGGTATTTCAGACCCTTATTATCAGTCGTTAAAGTAAATTTTCTGCCTATTAAGTGGTGTCGCCACATCTTTAAAGCATGGATAACAGCAGCCAATTCCAAATCATAAGTGGCATAATTATTTTCGTGAATCTTCAGCTTCCTGGACTCATAGGCAATGACATGCCCATCCTGAGTCAACACTCTACCTAAACCATCATTACAAGCGTCGGTGCAGACTACAAAATCCTTATTAGGATCTGCTATTCTTAAAATAGGCGCGGTTGTTAATAAAGTCTTCAATTTCTTAAAGCTTTCTTCACACTTCATGTTCCAATCGAACTTCTTGCCTTTCTTTTGCAAGGAAGTAATTGGGTTGGCTATTTTTGAAAAGCCTTCAATGAATCTCTGGTAGTAACCGGTAATTCCCATGAAGGACCTAACATCTGTTACGTCTTTTGGTACTAGCCAATCCTCAATTGCCCGGATCTTTTCAGGATCAACTGAAATCCCTTCCTTTGTGACTACATGTCCTAAGTACTGGATTTCATCTTTGAAGAAGTCACACTTACTGAACTTTGCAAAGAGTTGCTGCTCTCGTAGTTCTTGTAAGACTATCCGTAAATGTTCTTTATGGTCCTCTTCATTCTTAGAATAAACTAAGATGTCATCGATGAATACGACAACAAATTTATCTAAGTACTTATGCATTATGTTATTCATTAGACACATGAAGACGGCTGGGGTGTTAGTAAGCCCAAATGGCATTACGAAAAATTCATAATGTCCATACATTGTTCTGAAAGCTGTTTTGAAAATGTCTTCTTCTTTAATCCTCACCTGATGATAACCCGATCTCAGGTCTATCTTAGAGAACACTGTGGCTCCACGTAGTTGATCAAACAGATCATCTATGCGAGGCAACGGATATCTGTTTTTAATCGTCATCTTGTTCAGTTGACGGTAATCTATGCAAAGTCGCATAGTTCCATCCTTCTTTTTAACAAAAATTACTGGTGCTCCCCAAGGGGACAGACTGGGTCGAATGTAATTCTTATCTATTAACTCCTTTAATTGAGTTTTTAATTCATTAAACTCCAAAATATTCATACGATACGGAGATTTTGAACTGGGTACAGCACCTGGTACAAGTTCAATTGTGAAGTCCAGTTCTCTTTTTGGAGGTAATCCTGGGATTTCCTCCGGGAAAACATCAATAAAATCATTTACTACAGGGATATCCTCTATTGTTATCTTGCTACCTTCAGACTTATCTGTCTCATTTGTAATAGTGACAGCATAGTCTTTGCACCCTTTTCTGACTGCCCTTTTAAGCTGTAAAGCAGAAATCTGCCTGACTACTGTTTTCCTAGGAATACCCCTAACAGTTACAGGCTGTCCATTATTGTTTACACACCTAAAAGTTTTGTCAAAACAGTTTAAAACTACCTTATGTTGTTCTAACCAGTCCATACCAATAAGCATGTCATACGAGCCAAGTGGTAGAATATTTAATTGAACAGTAGTTTGAAAATCATTCATATCTAAAGTACATTTTTTAACATAACAATTCACCTTCCTTTTTTGCCCCAGTGGCTAGTTGTACTGACCAAGAGTTATCAAATCTTTCAATAGTCAGATTACATTTTTCTACTATACGTGGTGAAATATAACTAATTCTAGCACCTGGATCTATTAAAATAGTTACAGGGGTTTTGTTAATCATACCTCCTACTTCCACCATGGAAGTTTGATAGTCAGCTTGGCGGTTCTCCAACGCTGCATTTATTCGAGGCATAGTCCCTGCAAAGTCTCCAACAGTCATTTCTTCTTGTAAAGTATGAATATTGCTGATTGGTTTCTTTCGATTTGGGCAAAATGAAGCATAATGTGGGCCATTACACTCCCAGCACTTAATAGGCTCCTTCCGTTCAAAATTCTTAGTGTAATTTTCGTGATTGTTAGGAACCTCCTTGTTGCCCTTGAAGTTACTGGAGTTATTAGCAACTCCATTTTTGCTTCCCTGGAAGTTTTTACCATTAAACAGGGTTCTGTTCTTGTTATTTTTGAAACTTTTCTGGGGTACAAACTCCTTCTTCCTGTACTCAGGCTGATTGCTGTTCTTTTTAGCTTTCCAGCTGGCTATCCCTTCTTTCTTTTTATTCTGTTCATAACAGAAATTAGCCTTTCGCATAGCCTCTTCTAGTGTTTTGGGGTTATCATATTCAATTCTTTCCTTGATATGATATGGCAGGCAACTAAGAAACCACTGTATTTTTGGTTTCTCTTCGACAAAATACGGCACATACCTTAACAGACTCAAGAATTTACTGTTTAAGTCGTTCATAGTCATAGATCCTAGCTTCAGTTCATAAAATTCCTTGGCCCTTTCTTCATAGTATTGTTCAAACAAAAATTTCTTTTTGAAGTACCTTTTAAAAGTACTCCAATTGACTTCTTTTTCTTTGATCCCCTTGACCCTTTTCAGGTCTTTCCACCATATGTACGCCTTTCCAGAAAGGTTGTAGATGGCCATTCGTGCCTTCAGCTGATTTGAATAGTTGTAAATCTGGAAATATTTTCTCATCCTAGATAACCAGGATTCTGCCTCTTCTCCTGTCTCGGATTCTCCATTGAAAGTTGGGGGTTTTATTTTCTTAAACTCCCCGGAAATCTGTTCAAAAGGTCGATACTTTTTCTTTCTGTTATGCAACTCAGCTTCACTGCTGTCACTAGTAGTGCGATAGCTATGTTGTTCCCTTCTCTCTTTAGATGATGAACTGATGTCAGATTTAGCTGGTTTCATCCTTTTAGACCCCCTTTGATGACTAGCTTCTTCTGAGTCAGCTCTTTTGCTTCTTCCTTCTGTCTGAAATTTTTCTAATAATAATTGATTTAGCTGCTCTCGAGTTTTCAGAATCCTTTCATTATCCTTCTTGACTGTTTCTATCTCTGTCTTTAAACCTTTTATGGTCTGCATCAGTTCCGAGGAGTGAGCAATTACCTCCTCTGTCACAGGTTCTCTCGACATCTGTCTTGTCGCAGTGTTTGGAGATCCTTCCTCAGCATATTATCCTAGCTTTTCCATACCTGCCTATTAGATTCAGAAAAAGGAAATTTTCTGCTCTGTTTTTATGAAACAGAAATATAAGTTAGTACATTATATATATATAATTTTTTTTTTCTTTCATGGTCACTGTTTTGCGGAAACTGGTTGAGTCACATCCAGGCCTAGTGTATGAACCATGCTCTGATACCACATGTCAAAACACACAAATATTCAGAAAAAAATTTAAAATTTTTAAGATAGCAATAATTGTTATTAAAAGCAGTCCTTTAACTGTCTATTTAAATTACATGATTTTAAACGTGTCTGAACGATTTGTTGTTGTACTTAAATGTGATTATGGTTAACTCCTTTCTGTTACTGATTGTTTTATTGTTTTGCAACCTCAAGGGGAGTTGTCATAGCAGACTGGGCTTACTTAGCTTCCGAGCTAATGCATCGAACTGTCCTTCTCTTTACAGATATATAGGTAACGTGTGGTCGCGACAATTAAATCTTTAAAGTATTATAATCCAATTAGCAGTTCCAAAATCACTCAATATAAAGTCTAAGCATGCTAACTCGGTTTTCAGGTGTCTGAAGGTAGCACTCTGCCTACGAACTTCTCTGTTCTTACTGTTATTAAATTAGAAATTACTAGAAAAACAAAAGGGTACTATATTCCTGAAAACAACTCTGTATGATAGATATTATTGATTATGTTACTGTATTACAGCATCGCCTTATGATTAGCACTGTGAAAAGTAACCTACTGTTTTTCGCATTATCTAGATATTCTAACCTATACAAGTCTCCTCCTAACATCTCAGGATTGTATGAGTTGGACAAATTATTTTTATGTCAATGATTCCGAATTTATAAGCTTATCTTGAGTGGACTTCTCTAAATGTTTATAAGAAATTTGAGATAGTTGAATACTTGTTATTGTATCGTAATGGTAAGTGAGATGATCTAGCGTAATTCTGATTCCAAGTTAGAATCTATGTATCTGAAATCCTTCAAGTGAAAATCACCTAGAGAAAGACTAAATGTTAACATCTCAATTCATTACTCGTAACTTAAGGTGAAGATCTATGTCTTGCACATGAGGTTATGGTAATTGGAAATGTCGTAACAGGTTGTTATCAAACCAAAAGGCGCTTGTATTGCACCGCTATATTTATTAACTTTTCTAAAGCAATTATCTATCTTCTTTATGTATAGAATACTCCAAGACTAGGTTTTAAAACGATATTTAAAAATGCAATGGATTTATAATTCAAATTAGGATCGATATTGACAAGAATTGAAAGTATTAATGTATTATTTTGTTTTTAAAAAGGATGATAGGCAAACGATGCATTTGCAACTATCAATACCACCAAGCAATAATCCATATTACTCTTACTATGATTTTTGTTTGGCATCAAGGTGAAGTTCTTATTGAAAATGTTGAATGCTAATAACAATTGCTAAATTATTGGGTCGTAGGACAAAGTGATGTTACTCACTATACATCGTTTGATAGCAAGGTTCAAATCATGGATTATGTATCAATCATAGGGTATCACGACCCTAGGGAATATCCATATTATCATTCATTTCGCACAATGATGAAGTTATCGTTGTAAAACGAACTATGTAAAATTTACCCACTGCATGAGAATTATTAAAAGGATACGTGGCTAATTCACATCCAAGTATTCATGACATAAGAGGTTGAATAACCCTACTCCTTACCATTTCTTCCCTCGCCTTCGGGCTCGGCCGCTCTGTGGATTTTTCCTGTCCAAAATTTGCCGAAACCATGGTGGTATCTGCTCCCACACTGTTATAGCTCGCTGTGCTTGTCCATTTATAAGGTTCAGGAGTCGTGTTTTTGATTTTTAACAGTTATAGTCTTCTTTGTGAAAACCCTAGGGTTCTATCCTTTCTGTTACTAGTTTCATACCAGTCACGGCTTCCATTGTTTGTATCCCCTTCACTTATTTCTGAAACCACCTTCATCGTGTAATGTATCTTTGAATTCGCCAACTCCTTCTCTGGTGGCCAGGGTAGGGTTCCCACTTAATCGGCTCGTGACTTGAAGACCAATCACTTTGGTTGTATCTTCATTCAAATTTCTGGTGAGCTATTACAGTTGGCTTCGTAGTGTTATTTTCTTAAATTGAAAGAATTTTGTTTCGTTTTGTTGAAAAATAGACAGGTGACTAATACGTTGTTTTCTGTCCTAAGCAGGTATTGAACACTCCAGAAGGTGTACAGGACACAACTCTCGGCATTTGGCTCCTCCGGGTAAGTCTGGTCCTTACCATGGCATTTTTCTCCTTGGGGTTTTATTTGGGAGACTAGGGTTTGGTCTTCGAAGGACATGAATCTATGGCTGTCGTCGTTCTGTTGAGTCTTTTAAAAGCTTGACCTTGCAAGATCTTGACAGGTTTTATCCCTGTCATAGGATAGAGGCATTATGGCTTCAGCCGACTGTAAATTAATGGTCTCTCTTTAGGTGTTGTAGGGTTCTTACAAATGAGTTGTTATATATTAAAGTATAGAGAACAAGGCTAGGATCCTGTTCTGAGAATGGGGTTACGACCTCGTGGTTTTAACTTCATTACTGTACTTACGAAGGATTTAGGGTGTACCACCCAGGTTTTATTTAAATTTTACTTAATATAAAAGTTGCCTGTAGAATTGGCTTGTTTAATGGCATTCGTTACTTCGTTGTTCTGTACTATGTTTTTTTTTTTTTTTTAAACCACTTCTACAGGAGTTTGTGCACTCGGCTTGTCAGTAAAACGATGTTATAACTAACAAGTAAAGGTTTTGTTCCTACATCTTTCCTGTGTAATTTAAGATTTAGAAATAACTTGGTACAGTCATTCTGTATAATGAGTTGGTGCATGTTCTGTGCTTTAACTTTCTATAACATGCTTTCGTCAAATGACGGGGCTGCGGCCATAGATAAATTTGTTTTATGGATTTGAATGTTTGCAAAAGTCGTAACATTAGAAAAGATAGGGTTTAGCTAAAATTTTAACTGTTACATTTGTTTAACTGATTAATATAACAAAAAAAAAAAGCTATGTCGTCACTGTGAAACAAGAAAAATCCATTGTGATGAGAAAGAAGCTCGACACTGAGCTGTAAAACTATTCTATCTGTTTTTTTTATTTAGGATTTCTCTGCTAAATAAATTTTCATTGTTAAAACATTAGAATGATCGGTTTTCCATTTAAACTCCTTAGTCGTGATGTCATTTATTGATGTGTTTTAAGATTCTGTCGTGTTAGGGAGCTTAGGGTAAGATATTATGATGATGTTTAAACATGGCAACAGAGTTCTGTAGGGTTTCTGCACAATCGTTTTGTTTGATAATAAAAGAATGGAGAAAAGTTAACTAGATCTTTGTGTATTAATTTGTTAACTTCTGACTGGGGTTTGCACCCTGAGATAAAGATTTTATTTGTGCTTACAACATCTCCTGTAAGGTCTATCGACCAAGATATAATTTGTTATATTATCTTTGTTTAGGTTTACTGTTTGTCTCCTATGACTGTATACTATTTTTTTTTTTTATAACATACAGAATACAAATACTTGATATGCCGACCCTATTTGTCTGTTAAACAAATATAATTAAACTAGTTTTACAATTATAACTTATACATCCTTTCATAAAGTATGAGTAGTTTTTCCGTACAGATTATAAATACATTAATATAAATAAAACAGAGATTAAATCATACTAACAATACAGAAGACACAGTAACTTTTAACAATCTTACTACTATTGTTCTAGGATATTCAACCTACTACTTAATTTATTACTACTCAAACATATTAACCATAAATACAACATACATTTATTTATCCTTAATAAACATAGAGGAATAATTAGCAGAACCTGTCTTGATTGGTGGACAACAACAACAATGGGAGGCTGTTCCTCCCTACCAACTCCTGGAGAGTGCCCAGACAGCACTTCTCAGGACACCCGAGCTTGCTCTGCTCTCCCTGGCTGGAACTAAGTGCAGCAAAACAATTCACTCAGCCAAAACAGCTAAACTGGAACCAAGTTACTGCAGCCTTTCTCTCAAACAACTTCCTTACTGTATAATTCCCTCTTCCTCAATGGGACTCCTGAATGACATTCACCTGAATGTATTCTCCCTCAGAACAATTGAACCCCCAGCTCAGTTCATTGAGTACTATTTAAAAGATTGCCTAGGTCTTTGTTGGGTTAACTGTCATTAATGAGCCACCTGCTCAGATTCCACTTTATTGGGGAATCATGACCCCAAAATATAGGGAAGTTGCCACCTGCAACTTAGGAAGTGTTTGAGAATGCTGCCACTTGTCTTTTGCCTTTCCACCTAGTTCCATCCACCAGTTAGACAATAACCTCTTTTAACAGCTCTCCCATGCTGTTGTCTCCATAATTTATTTATTAATTATATAATATTCAGAATTACATTCCATTTCTAGTGACTATGCTGAGTCACCAATTTCTACTAAGCATTAAATTTTAACATAATGTCTTAGAAATATGATAAAATAATTACATTATTTTCATAAAATTGGGGTATGTGACAGATCATCTGCTACTAGGAGACTATCTCAGTGTATTTTGGTTGTACTTTGGTTGAGCCATTGCTCTATCTATATCTGAGGAAGTTGTGGTGTTTTTCACCTTAGGGTTTTCCCCACGGAAACTCTGTGTCTCTTGTCTCTTATGCTTTTGATTCTTGTGATGCTTGTCATATTGTGATTGTCATGCATTGATATACTGTATATGCTATTCTCTCAACAAAGATCCTAGAGTATTGTGAATTAATGCTCAAAATTTAACATGGTATCAGAGCTAACGTGAGAAGAAGACATTTTGCAGTGACGAAAACTTTAGTTTCTTGTTTATTGGGTCTCTCTCCACAGATGTTTTAAAATCACTATAGTAGATTGACTCTACTCATCAAGGTGCATCTATCTGTCCAATCAGAATTCAATTCTGAGCATTTTCAGATTTGGCACTAAAAATTAGGGTTTCCACAAAAATAGGAATTTCTGGAATCTGAAGACACAGCTGGAAGCGCCTTGAAAAAATCAAAGTTTAGAGATTTGGATTGAGATTTTTGGCTGGGTAGATCTCCGGGAAATTCAAACCCTAATTCAGGGCTCTCTCTAGTGAACCCGAGAGGACAAAAGATCAAATCTGAAGGGTAAAACATGCTGATCTCAAATTATGAATGCACCAGGCTGATCAACTCATCAAGGCACATCTTTATATCCTTTCAGAAATTTGAAATTCACATTTTGAATTTTTAGGGTTTTTTCGACAAACCCTAATGAGGGACCATATCCAGTTTTTTGCATTTCAAGTGGTAAGATATAAATCTTTTCTATTTCCATTTGAAGTAATCTTTAAGATGTCTCACCACACCAAGCTTGAGGATAAGCTTGAAGGAGCTGATAACTTCCGAGCTTGGAAGTATATGATTGGGTTAATCTTGGAAGAGAATGAGTTGGACTCATATGTCAAAGAAGACATCGCTATCCCAGAGGATGGAGAGGCCAAGGTATTGCATAAGAAGAACTTGGTCAAGGAAAAGAGAATCATTGCTGATTCTATCAAAGACCATCTCATACCCCATGTGTCTTCTCTTAAGACACCCAAGGAGATGTTTGAATCTTTGAGCAAGCTATTTGAAGGAAAGAACATAAATCGGAAGATGACCCTACGGAACCAATTGAAAGGAGTAAAGTTTCAGAATGGAGAAACCATTCAATCTTATTTTTCAAGGGTCTCCCAGATCAAGGAACAACTAGAAGCAGTGGATGAAATGGTGGAGAATGGTGAAGTGGTGATGACCACTCTAAATGGCCTACCCAGGTCATGGGATTCCTTTATTCAAGGAATTTGTGCAAGGAAGAAGTTGATCTCCTTCAACAGATTATGGAAGAATGCTCTCAAGAAGAAGCTAGAATCATAGCTCGTGAGGAAAAGATGGGAGGTGAAGATCAAGCTCTTGCAGCTCACACCAAAAGAAGCAAGCCCAAGAAGGGGCAATCTCGCCACAAGAGATTTTATCAAAAGAATAAGAAGGATCTAAGATGCTTCACATGCAATGAGAAGGGTCACTTTGCTTCAGATTGTCCCAAGAACAAAAGGGATAATAACAACAACTCTAGCAAGAAGAAGAAGGGTAGCAAAAGAAAGTTCCATGCTCATGCTACCGAGGATGATGAACCTCCAAAGAAGAAGGATAGGGCAGAAAGTGATGATAGTGATGATGACTCATCAAGTGAAGAAGAGTATTTTCTAATCTCTGATCTCACAAGTACTATCTCCCATGGTTGTAATGATTGTTTGATTGACAGTGGAGCTTCCAAACACATGATTGGGTTTAAGGAATCTTTTCTGAATCTATCTGAACATGAATCACCCCATAAGGTGAAACTTGGGGATGATTATCAATACCCAATCAAAGGAAGTGGTGAAGCCTCCTACAACCTAGATTCGGGAAAATATTTGAAGATGAAAGAAGTCCTTTATGTACCTGGGCTCAACAAGAACTTACTCTCCATCTCTGCATTGGATACAAAAGGTATGAGGGTTGCATTTGTGGATGGCCAAGTCCTAATGTGGCCAAAGGGTAAAACAATCGATGATGCAGTAGTGATTGGAGAGCAAGAGGGAGGTTTGTATAAATTGAAGGGACAACCTGAACATGCCATGGTGCATGAATCCATGGATCCAAGTGAACTTTGGCATAGAAGACTTGCTCATATGCACTATACCACACTTCCAATTGCAAGCAAGGGTGTAGAGGGTCTTCCTGAAATCAAGACGAAACATGAAGGTGTTTGCAAAGGATGTGCAAAAGGTAAGAACATTAAGAAGGCTTTCCCAAGCAGTGAAAGCAAGGAAAAAGATATCCTGGAAATCATCCACTCAGATGTGTGTGGTCCTATGTCATCCAGTTCTCTTAGTGGGTATGTTTACTATGTCTCATTTATTGATGACTTCTCCAAGAACACTTGGGTATACTTCTTGAAGAGCAAAGATGAGGTGTTTGATAAGTTTAAGGAATTCAAAACCTTGATGGAGAATCAAATTGACAAGAAGATCAAAACATTCTGATCCGAGAATGGTGGAGAATTCACCTCAGGTGACTTCAAGAAGCTTTGCAGTGATTCAGGGATTAAGAGGGAGTTGACTGATCCTTACAATCCACAACAGAACGGAGTTGC
Organism: Larix kaempferi; assembly: GCA_027924585.1. NCBI lineage: Eukaryota > Viridiplantae > Streptophyta > Pinopsida > Pinales > Pinaceae > Larix > Larix kaempferi. The sequence continues at coordinate 111,703 of BSBM01002320.1, forward strand.
AGAAAGGAAGAACAGAACAATCATGGAAGCAGCAAGAGTAATGCTCCATGACCAGGATCTACCTATGCATCTATGGGAAGAAGCAACTAGAACAGCTGTATATGTGCAGAACAGAACACCCCACAAGATATTGGACAACAAGACACCAGAAGAGGTCTTTTCTGGTAAGAAACCTGAAGTCAGCCATCTCAGAATATTTGGTTGTCCAGTATAAACTCATGTCCCAAAGGAAAAGAGGACTAAACTAGATCCTTTAGGAAAGAAGGGTATCTTTGTGGGTTATAGTGAAAGCTTGAAGGCTTACAAAATTTAATTTCTTGGGTTCAAGAAGATTGATGTCAGCAAGGATGAATATAAGTTCAAGGACAGGTAATCTAGGAAGCAAAGATCAAGAGGGAGCACACTCCAGCAGCTCCTGCAAGGATGCAGATTTTCAGAGGGAGTTGACCATATTCCTACATTCCACAATAGAAAGGTGTAAAAGAATCTACTTCAGCAGATCCTGCCAAGAAGCAAAGACTCAGAGGGAGTCCACCCAACAAACAAACAAAGATAAGTATTTCAATTATCATTTCTTGCCTATTTTGTTTGTTTAAATAATATTATGCTTATGTTACTAGACTTAGGAGATGTATTGTGCATATTAGAATGATTGCATGAATGAACAGTATACTACTAATATGCATTTGATGGGTAAGTGGCCTATGGCACTGTACAACATTCCAGGGCTACTTATCTAGAATGAAACCTCTTTGCTGACATGTTGGGAGTAGTGCAAACTCTTAACAATGTTCCGGTAGAGACTGGAAGGCATCTAGAAAGTTGTGGAACATGGATAAATGTTGTATTGAAGCATTGGATAAGATAACTGCATGACTGCATGACATATTTATTTATGTGTAAATAATTTGTTTTGAAAATTATGAGATGTTTCTAATCATGCAATTTAACTTGTTTTGTAGGAAAGACCGTATATCTTCACCTACAAAAGGACTACAACATTTGTTCTAGCAACAAAGATATCTATTGAAGATGTTGAAGATATTGAAGTTCCCAGGATCTGGGATGAAGAAATGGAATGCCATGATCCGTTGATCATGAAGAAGATGTTTGGGATACAGTCCCAAGACCTTACAGGGAGTCACATGTGTGTAGATTGAAGAAAGCCTTGTATGGCTTGTAGCAAGCTCCCAGAACTTGGTGTGAAACAAAGAGGAAGCTTGCTGCCGAGTTCAATATGAAAGATTTGGGATTGATGCATTATTTTCTAGGTATGGAGGTGTGGCAGAGTGTAGGCGGGATCTTCCTTGGTGAAGGGCTGTACACAGTAGATATCTTGAAGAGATTCGGGATGATGGATTGCAAGGCCATGGCCACACCTATGGCATTGAATGTGAAGCTTCTATGTGATGCTTCATCTGATCCGGTTGATGTCTCTATGTATTTTCAGATGATTGGGTCCTTGATGTACCTGACGAACACGAGACCAGATATTTGCTTTGCTGTGAACACATTGAGCCAGTTCCTGACGGATCCGAGGAGTGTTCACCTGGTTGCTGTAAAGCATGTTCTGAGGTACCTGAAGGGTACAGTGGATTATGGGCTCAAGTATGAGGTGAATCAAAAGTTTAACCTGCAGGGTTATGTTGATTCAGATTGGGATGGCAGTGCTACAGATAGGAACAGCACATCTAGGTGCTGCTTTAGTATGGGATCAGGTGTGATCTCTTGGTTTAGCAGGAAGCAGTCCTGCGTAGCACTGAGTACAGCTGAGGCAGAGTATGTTGCAGCCTTTTCAGCTAGTTGTGAGGCAATATGGCTACGAAAGCTACTGACTGAGTTATTTGATCTCCCGTTGGATGCTACTGGTATCTTCTGTGATAACCAGAGTTGTGTGAAGCTGTCTAAGAACCCAGTGTTTCATGACAGGTCGAAACACATAGAGATCAAATATCACTATATCAGGGATATGGTGCAGAGAGGAGCTGTGAAGCTCCTATATGTTGCGATGGACAAGCATATTGTAGATGTGCTGACGAAGCCACTAGCCAGGGTGAAGTTCGAGTACTTCAGGGAGAGGCTTGGTGTTCTTCAGATCGAGGACACTTTGAGGAAGAAGTGATGGACACATTTGTTGAAGCCATTCCAAGCATGTTGGAAGGAGAATCCTTCACATGGCTGTGGATGTAAGCGCTGGATGATGAGCATCAGGATGATGTTCTGGTTTCTGCTTGATATGATCAGTTGGATCATTTTTATATGTATGTATGCATCATGTTGGATGTTGGATATGATCAGATGGATCATTTTTATGTATGTATGTATGCATCATGTTGGATGTTGGATATGATTAGTTGGATCATTTATATGTATGTACGCATCATGTTGGATGCTGGATATGATCAATAGGATCATTTGTATGTATTTTGTATATGCATCATGTTGGATGCTTGGACCATGTATCTGTATATGTATCAGGTGGATACATTGTATGATCAGGTGGATCATGTATGGTGATATGTATCATGTATTTGTATTTGTATCAGGTGGATACATTGTATGATCAGGTGGATCATGTATGATGATATGTATCAGGTAGATACTTGGTATGCATCAGGTAGATGCATTGTATGATCAGGATGATCATGGATGACGAGCTTCAAGATGTTGCTCCAGATGACATGCAGCATGATGTTGCAGTGATGATGATCAAGATGATCATGTGTACATCAGGATGATATATGGTGAGTATTAGGTTGATACTCTATGGCCATGGATCAGGTTGTGCAGATGAGCATATAATTCGTTGCCTTGGGAGATGTGCAGATAGTCTTTCGAGGTTTTGCCTATGCCATGTAATTCGGCGCCCTAGGATATCTGGCAGATTCTCTTTCGAGGTTTTGTCCTATGGCATATAATCTGTCCCTAGGAGATCCGATAGGTTGGGTTGTGTGCCCGTAATCAGTCCTGGGATGCTCTTGCGAGGTTTTTCCATGACCACATGTAATTCGTGCCCTGGGATATCCTATAGGTAGATTTGTGTGCTCATAACAGCTTGGGATGCTCTTGCGAGGTTTTGTGGTGACCACATGTAATTCGTGCCTTGGGAGATCCTATAGGTAGAGTTGCGTGCTCGTAACAGCCTGGGATGCTCTTGCGAGGTTTTGTGGTGAGGTCACATATAATATGGTCCTGGGAGATCCTATAGGTAGAGTCGTGTGCTCATAACAGCCTGGGATGCTCTTTCGAGGTTTTGTGACGCACGTAATAAGTCCCGAGGATTCCACAGTATGGCCAGTGATGACGAAGACCTGCAGGAGGTGGGCCTACATCCAGTATGAAATAGGATTGGCTCTGTAGAACTTCCTATGACAAGTAGAGTCAGAGATTGGTTGAGATAGCAGCAGCAGTGACGATGATGATGACGATGCATCAATGACGATGATCCCGAGAAGAAGACTTGTCTAGCAAATCTGTGTCGAGAAATACCTTCCTAGTTAAGAGGGAGTGTTGATGTATATGTAACTTCGGAATGTATTTCATCTGTGTATTTTATATATATTTATTGCACCCTTATAAGAGATGTGTTATTCCTCTATAAGGAAGTGTCATCATGTGGATTGACAAGTGTCGCAAGTGTGTGTACTTGCCGATGGGTTATTAGACCACCATGTGGGGTTGGCCCTGAATTATATATATTATAATGTGGATGTACCTAGCTAGACAAGTCGGCTCCATAAGGTCACTGAGAAAAAATGTTAGTATAAATAGAGATCGGAGATCTCTATTTTAATCACTTGGAAAAGTAACTCACTCTCACTCAGAAAGTGGCGCACTAATGAGGAGGAGGATCATCTGCTACTAGGAGACTATCTCAGTGTATTTTTGTTGAGCCATTGCTCTCTCTATCTCTGAGGAAGTTATGGGGTTTTTCACCTTAGGGTTTTCCCCATAGAAACTCTGTGTCTCTTGTCTCTTATGCTTTTGATTCTTGTGATGCTTGTCATATTGTGATTGTCATGCATTGATATACTGTATATGTTATTCTCTCAGCAAAGATCTTAGAGTATTTTGAATTAATGCTCAAAATTTAACAATGGTGATGATGAAGAATATGGTTTAGTGCTAGGGTTTGGGTGAGAGTTAGGGCTAGAGTTATAGAAGGAAATTGAATTAGGGTTAGCATTAGGCTTAATGATGATGATGATGGTGGTGATGATGATGAAGACGTTGATGGTGATGGTGATGGTGATGATGAAGAAGATGGTTTAGTACTAGGGTTTGGGTGAGGGTTAGCACTAGAGTTATAGAAGGAAATTGAATTAGGGTTAGAGTTAGAGTTAATGATGATGATGATTGTGATAATGATGAAGACATTGATGGTGATGGTGATGACGAAGAAGATGATTTAGTGCTAGGGTTTGGGTGAGGGTTAGGTCTAGAGTTATAGAAGGAAATTGAATTAGGGTTAGCGTTAGAGTTAATGATGATGATGATGATGGTGATGATGATGAAGACATTGATGATGATGGTGATGATGATGAAGACATTGATGATGATGGTGATGCTGATTCTGATGCTGATGTTGATGCTGATGGTGATGGTGATGGTGATGGTGATGGTGATGATGATGAAGATGGTTAAGTGCGAGGGTTTGGGTGAGGGTTAGGGATAGAGTTATGGAAGGAAATTGAATTAGGGTTAGAGTTAGAGTTAATGATAGTGATGAATATGGTGATGAGGATGAAGACATTGATGATGATGGTGGTGGTGATGAAGATGAAGATGATGGCGATGAAGAAGATGTGATGATGGAGATGTCGACGAGGAACCTAGAGATGACAATGATGATGAAGATGTTCATGATGTTGATGGTGGTGTTGATAATGAAGACGTTGATGATGATGGTGATGGTGATGGTGATGGTGATGGTGATGATGATGTTGATGATGATGATGAAAAGTCCCTCTAAGTGGTTATCTATAGGAATAAAGCATCAATATCCAACCATAAATGAGCATGTTTTAAAATAAATTGCTAGGATACATATCTAAGAGTCTAGAAGATCTCTATGTATTTTTCCATCAAATTTGGTCAACGAGATTCCAGTATCTAGTTAGAATATAGTGGAAACCCTAGGTTGATGACACGATGCTTAGATAAGGGAAAAAAGCCAAAATCTATCTAGATTTGGGTGAGAATTGAGCATGGGGAACCAAATCTATGAATATGTGTATTTTTAAATATAACGTTTTTGGGTGAAGTCAATAACAAACATAATAATCATAATATAAGAGTTTTTTGGGTTGGGGATATACCTCAAGGTACCCAAAGCATGAAAAAAGTTTGGGTGGGCACAAAACCAAGAGAACAAAAAATTTTGAATAGGACATGTGGGGTGGGAGGTCAGCCTCCAAAAATTGAAGCATTGACATGAGTGAGGTAGGTTTAAAGCAACTTCTCTCAGACCAAATGAGAGAGGTGGTAGGGCTAGTTTAGGTTAGATTAGTGTTTCTAGGGCTATTTTAGGTTTCTAGGACTAGATTAGGTTTATAGTTTTCTAGCTTAGTTTTCTAGTGTTAAATTAGTGTTTCTATGGTTAGTTTAGCTTTCTAGGATTTCTAGTGCTAGATTAGGTTGGTAGGGTAGGGTTATATTAGTGTTTCTAGGGATAGACTAAGTTTCTAAACATTAATGAAAAAGGGTGAAATGATGACATGGCAGATGGATGTATCTCTATGTATCTATATCTATATATGTATGTATCTATCTCTATGTATCTCTATGTATGTATGTATCCATGTATGTATGGAAAATACATGTATGTATGTATGTATCAACAAAAAATGCATGTACCAGCAAAATAACATAAAGCTACACAAACCTCGATGTAGAACATAACAATCGTTGATGCAATTATTTCTCTGATGTAAAGTTGACTGGCCTCATTCAATAAATCGATCTGGATCCTCTCTGTTTCTAATTGTCTCCATCAATATCTCCTGCTTTGAATGAGGCGGGTAGTAGCATACCTTGGTTGAGCTCTTTCTTGACATTGTCTCAAGATGGATGTTTGTGGAAAAGATCAAGTTTGTGAAGTGATACACGACTGAACCTGGTTTGTAATCCATGAATACATGCCCACTAGTCTTTCTTGACTTCCCATCTAGTGTATGATATTACCCCTTAACCACCATTGAGCCAATAGGAAATTCAATGCCTTCATAATCGATTAATGATGCATAGAGGGTTTGCTTACCTTGGATGCACCGTTCCAACCAATAATCTGCACCCCATTCATTTCCTTTTGGGGAAACAACTACGGATATGTGTCCTGGTTGTACAAGATATGAGATATGGTCGTAGTCTGTCGAAATCGCTGACTGACCCTCCTCTAACTGGGTTGTTTTAACAACTACACATTAGTCTACCCCAAGTGACACACGATCCCATTCATCAACCCAGTCCATGAATTCACATTTATCCCATTCGCCACTATTGCAAGGGATGCAAAAGCATGCAAGCTTTCGTGTCCATATCTCACATATGGTGTTCTTTGAGCTTTGAACTAAATGAAATCCGCGTGTTACTTGTACTGTGCCGCAACTATAGGAACGCGATCGGTCTATGTCAACCACCTGCCAAAAATTTCTTACCACACATCTTGCCACTGATGATTTTTGTTGATCTCTTGCTTGGTCTGACATTGTTGCAGAGCACCATTGAACTATGGATTCTGCATCTAGGATATGAGGTTCCCTGTCAAACCTCATCTCTTCCCTTCGTAGTGCAGTCCTGATACATGCACCGGCTCCATCATGCTCGCCTTTGCCTTGCCTGATCTCAAAATAGTTCCAGATATGCAGCACATTATAAGTCTTATGCAAAATACTCATCCATTGGAATAATCCGACATTTTTGAACTGGCCCACAAAACCATCCGACCATATCCAATGCTGATCCATATGTATATCTCTCTCCAATTGATCATAGAAAATTTGAAAACAATGTTGCACATAATGCAAATCATGGGTTCTATCATCACTTATGTAAAAGTTTTTCTCCTTCAGTATTATCCTCTTTTCATTGTTGCTCTCTGGCCCATGCCTATACATAATATGTACCATGATGCTGACTTGGTCTGAATGGTGGTATTGACTCTGGATTTCATTTTGTGGCTGAAGGGTGTAATTTTCTGCAAAATCCACAATTTACACTATGGTTCCAACAGGAAATGTGTCCCTGCATTTTTTGTACTGCTCATCTTTCCATCGTGCTACATGCACATGTTGAACACACTACTTTGTGTTCTCGTAGAAATCCATCAAGAAGCCACATACCGGTACCTGTTACCATGAAAACAAGGGAAATATTACAATGTGGCATTTGGAAAAATTTATATGTCATAAATTGAATGTTTAATATGAAAAATATGCAATTTCATTTGTACCTGTGACTTCACTATTGCAATCTTTTTACTTTCCCTGGGACTATCTAATTGATACGTTACATACTTGAAGCTCTGTATCTGTTATAGCTTGAAATGACACCTCTCCATCTGTGATGACACTTGCTTCCCTTGGTTGCATGACGACACTTCTTGAGAACAAGTTCAGTCGCACAACAGGACATTTGTGGATGGAGGAGTCATTTGGGACACTAAAAATGGTTGAAATTACCTCATTCTTGACCCATTTGATGTATATGACCCTTAGGAACATTTTTCCAGACCAAACCATCTCTTGAAAATGAGCAGAAAAGCCTGTTTTTGGCAATTTTTCAATATGAGCGCTGGTGCACAGGCATGATAGTAGCATGTATAACCTATTGAGCGCGACTACACTGTTATAATAGTAGCGCCCATTGCCATGTATACGTGACTTTGTCTACTATAGAGTAGCGGACACCCCTGTTTTGGTCAAAATCTCGAAATTCGAGTATGCTAAGTTGGTTGGGAAACCTCTTGAGCGGTTATAACTTCTTTTCCTCTTCCTCATTGACTATATAAGGAGGGTAGAAGGGTCATGTGATGAGACGAAGCCCAATTACAAAGTTATGCTGGAGGAATGGAGACCCTCATCCCCCTCTCTTGTGCTTCAGTTTTGGTAAACCCTAGCACAATTGATTAGAGGTTGGAATCCTTGGAGAACGGAAGCAGGAGACCTTGAATCTAGGTTTCGTGAAGTGCCAAGCTTGAAGGAAGGTATAACATTATGTACTTGCTTTCATTCATTAATAAAGATCATACGTTCTTCTCTTTCCAAATATGACCCATTAATGTATCTCAGATTTGATTACTGTTTGATTATAGTTTGATGTCTCTTTCTATTATGAATATCAGTCTTATATGTGTAGTCAAATGTATTTGAGAAAGGTATAAAGTTGTTTTGCAGGTCTGGGCATTGCGACACTGGATAAGCATTGAAGAGCGAGGGAAGCAAAGCTAGGATCAACCTTCTGAATGAGGTGCCTACATATCTAAACCCTAATCTCTTCGTTTATTTGTTGTACTTGCAGAATGCTTGTAAGTCTATCTTTATCACCGTAAGTTGGTAGTTTCTCCCCTTAACTATAGGTGCATTTTCCCCACAACAGAATGGTGACTCCGCTGGGGAAAGCCTAACTGCTTAGGGGTATCCAAGGTCATTTCTTCAGTCTTGTTTGATGGTCTTTTTTCATTTTCTTGATTAGGATCAGTTTGTAGGCTCTGTTTGACCCTACTAGGCTATTACAGACCCTTCCCATCCCTTGCAAATCCTTGTGGACCCAGGTGTGGTGGTTTTAACCCCATTTGTCCAACTTTTTCCACTTGTATGCTACTATTTGTACCACACAGTAGCGCCCATACACTAATTTTCCTTTGCACAGTAGCGCCCATACTGCTATGAGCACTAGTTTCCTTCATACACAGTAGCGCTCAAAATCTGGGTTTGATTTTTTAGGTTTTTGGGTTGTGGACCCAAATCTGGGGGCTGTGGCTGCATTTTTTGGGGTCCATGATGACCCTAGGTCTGAGTTAAACCCCTGTAAGTGGTCTCCCATCCTTGTACGGATCTTACATTCATCATTTGGACCTCTTTTGATCAATTTGGGCTTGTTTGGAAAGTTTTGGGGCTTGTTGACCCAAGTTGGGGGGTTGTGGACCCGTTTGGTGTTTTGTACCCTAATTTGTGTCTGACTGAACCTGCTTACCCCATTTCCGCTGGATTTGAAACCTCTTGAGTCTTCTTGACCATGTTTGTATCTATTTGAGTGAAATTTCTCTTTTAGGTTGGTTTCTTATCCTCCCTTATGCTTTTAGTTTTTCTTTTGTAGTGAAAGCTCAAGTGTTTTGGCTGTTGTTCAAGACCTTGTTTGCATTGTTTATGTGCAGACCTGACTTTACCAAACCATACTTCTTAGTAGTTCATTTGCTTCATTTGGGTCTAAAAGTAGTTTTTGTACTCTTTTCCCAATGGTTGGCATGCTTACATCAATAAGAATTTGAAAGTCATATTTGGTAGCTTTTACTATTTCATAAAGAGGACCTGAAAGTTTCTTTGCTTTGCTTTGATAGTAGGTTAGTTTCAATTTTGTTTCTTACCTTTGAAAAGCATAAAGAATTTTGATTTATCTTCTGAATAGAGTACCTTGCAAGTGGCTTAAAAGATTTTAGAGTGCTTTGCATAAAAAAGAACAAGTTTTCTTTTGCATACATATTTGCTTGAGTAGTTGCATTCTTAGGTTTTTAGTTTAATTTTGTACATTTAGACTTTGTTTTTACCCTTTTTTTGTATTCGTAATATTAAAAATTGTATTTGCACATGCATTCTAGATCATAATTTGAAGACTTGCATTGAAAAGAAAAGATCTGTTGGTGGTAAACATTTCATTTTCAGTACTCTATCTCTATTATAACCACTCTCACACACCCAATACCTTTTTTGAGTAAGTAAGTAACCTTTAAAATGAACCCTAATAAAATGTACTAGTAACATTTTCTTTTCTAGGTTACACTACACCAACTAGTCTTGGTTAGGATCTTGGGTTTGAAACACCTTAAACCACCAAAGATCACACATTACGCAAAAATCGTAGTAAGACTATCACAGGTAAACCCATTTCACTCAAAACTTGCCTGGGATCTATGCAGTAGGTCATTGCGAGATCAGATTGTTGGGAATACTCCTCCTACTTTCTGTTCGAGCATACGCCAGGATCGGATTGCGTATTGGAGACTCTTTCAAGTTTCGGGCTTAGCTACCCTGCCCACGCTTTCTGATTCGACCGGTGACTGTTCCCCTAGGAGTTTTCGGTGTTGTGGTATCCTTAGTATCTGACTCTAGGTTCATACACAGGTGACAGCAGAGGGTATATCTACTGTACCTAAGACAGATGTGGGAGGAAATCCCTTGCAGGTCTTTGAGAGGGCGGTTGGGTGATTCCAGCGCTTGCACCCTTAGTCATTGTATTGTGGACCCCGAGTAACTGTCTTTCTTCCTTCGTTGATCTGTTCTGGGCCCTCATCATCCCATACTCTTCTCCGGAAGGCATCTTTGTTTTCCTTGTTTTATTTACCTAGGACCGCTACTTGTTTTAGTTTTCCTTAGAGAAATTCTTATTCATTTGAGTAGGAAACTATGTCTAGCATTCCTGTGAGTGCCAATCAAGGTACCCCTGTTCCGGGGGATCCTTGTGCTGTTCCATTCATTGGAAACATTGGTGCTCCCTTAATGGATACTCTGAATCTTCCTGGATTCACTATTGGGCTGTCGGTTTGGTTGTTTTCCACTCTGAGTGCCTTACATGCTCCTGACGCTTCTTTTGTGAGCACCTCAAATCAAGAGCATCAGAACCCTGTGCCTCCCTTTCCAGTAACATCTTCTCCTCCTCCTTCTACCTCATGTCGCGAAAGTAGCAATACTAATAGCCAGCAGTGTAAAAGGAATAGATGGAGGAAGAATAGGAAGAAGATGCCAAAACAAGGGGGCAGCAACCTAGCCACTGCAAGTCATTCTGTGGGAAAGCACCCTGCCTCTACAATTCATACAGGGGGCACCTACCCAGCCTCTAGAGGTCATGCTGGGAGAAAACGTTTAGTCACTGAAAATCATACTGAAAGTTTGTCTTCAACCACTGTCAATCATGTTGAGGACACGTCATCGATCACTGCTAGTCATATTAATGACAAGTCACTAGTTCCTGTGAGTCATATTGGAGACACCGGATCAACCACTGCAAGTCATGCTGAGGGAGTTGACATTGTCGACAAACCAAACAAATAGAAGCTTAAGTTCTCTTGTAAGTTTTGAAAGGGATATCACCTTACTTACTTGTGCCTTGTACTTCCATAAGTGCAAAAAGTGTGGTCCTTAGTTCAAAATTCTAATGCTTCTGAGCAACCAGCCTCTGTGAGTCATGCTGGGGGTAAGATGTCAGCCAATGCTAGTCATGCTGAGAGTACTGACATTGTAAAGGAGTCTAAACCTATAGGACAGAAACCAATTTTTCCTTGTAAACTTTGTAAGGGAGATCACCTTACTCACCGATGCCCTTCCATTCCAGAGGCACGAAGAGTGTGGTCCATGTCTAAAGGAACCTCTATTCCTGAGTTGTCTATAGATTCCCTGTAGTCAAATCAACCTTTGGTTGATAAAGTGGTTGAACCAATGCAATATTTGGTCGACCCCACTCTTCCTTCGGAGAGTGAAGTGATCGAATCGATGCAATCTTCGACCGATCCCATCAGTCCTTCAGAGATTGATGCACCTACTACTGAAGTCTTCTGCATTACCAGTTTGGATGTTCCTGAAAAAGGGGGCACTTCATCCATGCCATGTGAACCCCTACCAAGCCCTAGGACCATTTCCTTTGATTGGAATAGTCTAGTCGAGCCTCGTCTTCCTTCTTCGACACCTTTCCAGATAAAGGTTGATATCGGGAACCATACGGTTGATCGATGCATTGTTGATGAAGGTGATTCTGTTAGTATCTTATCCGCTTATGCTTGGAGAGATTTGGGTTTCCCTAATGTTATTCCAGCTGTTAATTGGCCGTTGACCTTCGATAAAAGACCTAGTGAACCGTTTGGATTCCTCCGTCAGGCACCTGTTACTTTGGGTGGAAAAACAGTCTTAGTTTATTTTATGGTTTTAAAGGACCCTATGGACTTTGATATGATCCTAGGGCATGATTATGTTTATTCTATGCATGCTGTGGTGTCTACGCTTTTTCGTGTGATGCATTTCCCTCATAACGAAAACATTGTCACCATCGACCAACTTACATTCGTTGATCCTCCTTATTGCCCAATTGTAGACCAGTTGGATCCCTCGTCATTAGGCACGACTATGTCACATGGGAATGTTGTGGCATATTATTCCTTGAGTTCAACTACTACTGAGAAGAAGTCTTTGAGTTCATGCTTACCTTCTCGGGACTTCGTCCCAGATTTTGACCAAGTGACACCTCCATCTGAATGTTTAGATATGTGTTTTATCTGGGATGATATACTTCCTTCCGATGAAGTTTTCCTAGAGTCCATAGTATAGTATGCCATTCATTTGGATGTTGATCCAGTCGCAGTTATGTCTATCCCCGGTTTGACCTTAAAGTCTAATATTCCTACTGTTGAGTCTTTGGACTCTCCTGTAGATCCGCAAATTGGTGTTCCTTCTAAGGTTGATTATGCTTCTATAATTTTCAACTCCCGTGATGATGAATTTGTTTCTGCAGATTCCATCATGTCCTTCAACTTTGATCTTCATCCTGAAATTGATCTTGTTGATTGTAAGTCCTCGGGCTTGGGTACCATAGAGTCTTCGAAAACTCTTCCTTGTTTATGCCTGTTGTTGATAATAGTGAAGTTGAAAGTATTTCTACCACAGTGACTTGTATCGGGTCTTTCCTTACATATGTTTTAGATATGATCCTGGTACTAATGTTTCTTGGAGATAGGATTCTTAGCTGGATGTATACTTGGTTACTGGTCATTTTTGACACCTTGTGCGACCATGTCAGGTATATTCAGAATCTTGCATATAGGTTTAGGCATCCCTTATGTTATGTTGCATTTGAACCTTTTGCCATCCGAATTCGCCATAGGGTCGAACCTGTTGGATATTGGTGTGTTAGCCATCTCTTTATGCATCGTGCACCAGTTTGACAGCAGAGCCTACCTAACATGGATCACCCTAGTCAGCACCCTTATGCCATTCTGGTTCCCATGCTGAGTTTTTCTCATAGGCTTGGGGGCCTTTTTAGATTTACCATGACTTTGAGAAGAAGCCTCATATCTTTCTTCCTCATATATTTCTGGCCATCCCTGATAAGGATCCCATCTTTGTGTTCAAATTGCATATGCATCTGTTATGATCCCGCTTGGGCTAATGAGCTTGAAGCCGACTTCTACGCTTTTAGCTCATTATATAATCCTCTATCTCTGATCTCATTTCCGCTAAGACCTATATCATTTTTCCTTTGCAATTTGACACCTTTTACCTGGAGGAGACACACCCTGAGTGTCCTTATCTTGCTCATGTTCCTTGCATTAGGCATAGCTTTGTTCCATGCGCTTGGAGCTAGTTTTGCATGTCCCTGACACTCGTCTCCTCCCATTTCGAGCATTCTTGTTTTACTTTGAGCTCGTTAAAAACAATAAGTAGGTTTCGAGCATTCTTCTTTTACTTCGAGCTCGTTAAAAACAGTAAGTAGGTTTCGAGCATTCTTCTTTTACTTTGAGCTCGTTAAAAACAGTAAGTAGGTTTCGAGCATTCTTCTTTTACTTCGAGCTCGTTAAAAACAGTAAGTAGGTTTCGAGCATTCTTCTTTTACTTCGAGCTCGTTAAAAATAGTAAGTAGGTTTCGAGCATTCTTCTTTTACTTCGAGCTTGTTAAAAATAGTAAGTAGGTTATGAGCAATCTTCCACCTTTCCTTCGAGCTCGTTACAAACAGTAAGGAGGCTATGAGCATTTCTTTCATCTTCACTTCGAGCTCGTTAAAAACAGTAAGGAAGTTATGAGCATTTTCCTATCTCCTTTGAGCTCATTAAAAACAGTAAGGAGGTCATGAGTTTACTTTTCCGGACTCATTAAACCTTTACAAAAAGATCCCTATGGAATTATTTTAATCCCTTTTCAGACTCCTTAAATAGGAAAAGTTTGCCGAGCATAGTTGTATTTTTGGGCTCGTTAAAATAACTAAACTGACATCCACTTAGGTATAGAATTACCCCTTTTCCGAGCCTGGGTGGATAATTTACGGAAAAGGTATACTCTAGGTATACTCTTGTATGCGCTAGAAGAGTTCTTCTTCCATCATTTTACACTTTTTCGGGGAAGGAGACTAACTTTACGAAAAAGGACTTTTGGAGTCGTCTTTAGGGTTTTGAGACTCTCAAAATGTGAAAACACCAAGAAAGCACATACCAATCCGGGCTCGATATAAAATTCACAAATAGGTGTATAGAGGACTGTTTAAGTTTTTCAACTCTATAAGCAAGAAAACACCGCCGAGCACAGACCAATCCGGGCTCGATATAAAATCCATGGATAGGTGTATGGAGTTTTCTTCTAGGTTTTTTAGACTCCTTAAATATGAAAATATCGTCGAGCATTCTTTAGTTCTTTGTCAAGCTCGTTAAAAAATGAAAAAGGAAAGGCAAGGGAAGAATGTTAAAATATCTTTCAATATCATGGCAGCAAGTCAACTATCTCCTTGAACAAAGCACCTGTTTTGAGTCTATCAAACAAGTTGGGTTCTAGTGTTGGCCTTAGGGTAAACTTGATCTCAGAGTTCTTACTCCTATGTTTGGTTAGTCTTCCAATCATATGGAGAATCTGTTAATGTCTCCTACATTGCAGACTTGTGTCGTGGTCCCTTTGTGTTCAAAGCTGCCTAAGTCACTCTTGTGTCGTGCTCAATGTTCAAGGATATAACCTGTGTCGGCCATTCTGCAGTTGCCTTGACCTCATGTGTTGACCATTCCTTGGTGTCAGTATGTTTCATCATGTGTTCAGTCCTACTCTAAATCAGCTCATACCTATTGAGTGTCCCTCGTGTTGGATGATGGAGGATGCATTAAGGCCTCCCTTCCAACAGACTTCTTCCCATCGACTTCAACTCATTGTGCTCTAGGAATGAAGTTTAGAGTTTCGGTTAGTACCTTGGGGATTGCAGTCATTAGTGGCAGTTTCCCTCGCTATTGGATAGCTAGGAATACATCAATGTCTCCTATCCGATGGATTCTTCAAGTGTTCGACGACAAGACCACTTATTCGCACTTGCTTGAATGTACTAGGTACCTTGGGTTCCATTTGCATTATTGGTGGACACCCTCGCGTTTGTTAACGGTATACATCAATGACCGGTAATCAAACGATACTTCCCATGTTCGACAACAACTCATTTATTCGCATGGATAGATTTGTACCTTTGGGTTGTTTTTGGATGAAGACCTTGGGATCCTCAATAGCATCACCTCATTTATGTTATCGCCCAAGTTGCGCAAGACTGAGCCACACTCTTTTTGGGCTCTTGATGAGACATAGATCTAGCTTGTTCTCTATGGATATGTTCTCCAGTTTTGACATAGATCCACCTTGTATTTATGTGGCTATGTTTACACTTATGTTCCGCATGGATCCACGCTTATATTCTAGTGGCCATGATATATGCATCAGTATTTGGATCATTATTGTATCTTTTTGGAGGTCATGTTCCACCATTTGAACATGGACAGTTACCCCATGGATAAGTTTGTCTTACTTTGCCTTTGCTTGCAGGTACTTCATTTGAGCCTATGATTCTTGGTTTCTACATTCCTCCACGATTCAAATCTTTTTTATTTATAATGTATTTCGGCCATCGTTTCCTGTACTCCCTCTGACCTCATACATTAGGGGGCATCTGTTATAGCTTGAAATGACACCTCTCCGTCCGTGACGACACTTGCTTCCCTTGGTTGCATGACGACACTTCTTGAGAACAAGTTCAGTCACACAATAGGAAATTTGTGGATGGAGGAGTCATTTGGGACACTAAAAATGGTTGAAATTACCTCATTCTTGACCCATTTGATGTATATGACCCTTAGGAACATTTTTCCAGACCAAACCATCTCCTGAAAATGAGCAGAAAAGCCTGTTTTTGGCCATTTTTCAATATGAGCGCTGGTACACAGGCATGATAGTAGCATGTATACCCTATTGAGCGCGACTCCACTATTATAATAGTAGCACCCATTTCCATGTGTACGCAACTTTGTCTACTATAGAGTAGCATACACCCCTGTTTTGGTCAAAATCTTGAAATTCGAGTAAGTTAAGTTGGTTGGGAAACCTCTTGAGCGGTTATAACTTCTTTTCCTCTTCTTCATTGACTATATAAGGAGGGTAGAAGGGTCATGTGATGAGACGAAGCCCAATTACAAAGTTATGCTAGAGGAATGGAGACCCTCATCCCCCTCTCTTGTGCTTCAGTTTTGGTAAACCCTAGCACAATTAATTAGAGGCTGGAATCCTTGGAGAACGGAAGCAGGAGACCTTGAATCTAGGTTTCGTGAAGTGCCAAGCTTGAAAGAAGGTATAACTTTATGTACTTGCTTTCATTCATTAATAAAGATCAGACGTTCTTCTCTTTCCAAATATGACCTATTAATGTATCTCAGATTTGATTACTGTTTCATTATAGTTTGATGTCTCTTTCTATTATGAATATCAGTTTTATATGTGTAGTCAAATTTATTTGAGAAAGGTATCAAGTTGTTTTGCAGGTCTGGGCATTGCGACACTGGATAAGCATTGAAGAGCGAGGGAAGCAAAGCTAGGATCAACCTTCTGAATGAGGTGCCTACATATCTAAACCCTAATCTCTTCATTTATTTGTTGTACTTGCAGAATGCTTGTAAGTCTATCTTTATCACCGTAAGTTGGTAGTTTCTCCCCTTAACTATAGGTGCATTTTCCCCACAACAGAATGGCGACTCCACTGGGGAAAGCCTAACTGCTTAGGGGTATCCAAGGTCATTTCTTCAGTCTTGTTTGATGGTCTTTGTTCATTTTTTGATTAGGATCAGTTTGTAGGCTCTGTTTGACCCTACTAGGCTCTTATAGACCCTTCCCAGCCCTTGCAAACCCTTGTGGACCCAGGTGTGGTGGTTTGAACCCCATTTGTCCAACTTTTTCCACTTGTACGCTACTGTTTGTACCACATAGTAGCACCCATATGCTACTTTTCCTCTGCATAGTAGCGCCCATACTGCTATGAGTGCTAGTTTCCTTCATACACAATAGCG
This sequence comes from Larix kaempferi, assembly GCA_027924585.1. Taxonomy (NCBI): domain Eukaryota; kingdom Viridiplantae; phylum Streptophyta; class Pinopsida; order Pinales; family Pinaceae; genus Larix; species Larix kaempferi. The sequence continues at coordinate 128,976 of BSBM01002320.1, forward strand.
CTCAAAATCTGGGTTTGATTTTTTGAGTTTTTGGGTTGTGGACCCCAATTTGGGGGCTGTGGCTGCATTTTTTGGGGTCCCTGATGACCCTAGGTCCGAGTGAAACCCCTGTAAGTGGTATCCCATCCTTGAACAGATCTTACATTCATCATTTGGACCTCTTTTGATCAATTTGGGCTTGTTTGGAATGTTTTGGGGCTTGTTGACCCAAGTTGGGGGGTTGTGGACATGTTTGGTGTTTTGTACCCTAATTTGTGTCTGACTGAACCTGCTTACCCCATTTCCACTGGATTTGAAACCTATTGAGTCTTCTTGACCCTGTTTGTATCTATTTGAGTGAAATTTCTCTTTTAGGTTGGTTTCTTATCCTCCCTTATGCTTTTAGTTTTTCTTTTGTAGTGAAAGCTCTTATGTTTTGGCTGTTGTTCAAGACCTTGTTTGCATTGTTTATGTGCAGGCCTGAATTTACCAAACCATACTTCTTAGTAGGTCATTTGCTTCATTTGGGTCTAAAAGTAGTTTTTGTACTCTTTTCCCAAAGGTTGGCATGCTTACATCAATAAGAATTTGAAAGTCATATTTGGTAGCTTTTACTATTTCATAAAGAGGACCTGAAAGTTTCTTTCCTTTGCTTTGATAGTAGGTTAGTTTCAGTTTTGTTTCTTACCTTTGAAAAGCATAAAGAATTTTGATTTATCTTCTGAATAGAGTACCTTGCAAATGGCTTAAAAGATTTTAGAGTGCTTTGCATAAAAAATAACAAGTTTTCTTTTGCATACATATTTGCTTGAGTAGCTGCATTCTTAGGTTTTTAGTTTAATTTTGTACATTTAGAATTTATTTTTACCGTTTTTTTTGCATTCGTAATATTAAAAATTGCATTTGCACATGCATTCTAGATCAGAATTTTAAGACTTGCATTAAAATGAAAAGATCTGTTGGTGGTAAACATTTCATTTTCAGTACCCTATCTCTATTATAACCACTCTCACACACCCACTACCTTTTTTGAGTAAGCAAGTAACCTTTAAAATGAACCCTAATAAAATGTACTAGTAACATTTTCTTTTCTAGGTTACACTACACCAACTAGTCTTGGTTAGGATCTTGGGTTTAAAACACCTTAAACCACCCAAGATCACACATTACGCAAAAATCGTAGTAAGACTATCACAGGTAAACCCATTTCACTCAAAACTTGCTTGGGATCTATGCAATAGGTCATTGCGAGATCAGATTGTTGGGAATACTCCTCCTACTTTCTGTTCGAGCATACACCAGGATCGGATTGCGTATTGGGGACTCTTTCGAGTTTCGGGCTTAGCTACCCTGCCCACGCTTTCTGATTCGACCGGTGACTGTTCCCCTAGGAGTTTTCGGTGTTGTGGTATCCTTAGTATCTGACTCTAGGTTCATACAGAGGTGACAGCAGAGGGTATATCTGCTGTACCTAAGACAGATGTGGGAGGAAATCCCTTGTAGGTCTTTGGGAGGGCAGTTGGGTGATTCCAACACTTGCACCCTTAGTCATTGTATTGTGGACCCCGGGTAACTGTCTTTCTTCCTTCGTTGATCTGTTCTGGGCCCTCATCATCCCAGACTCTTCTCCGGAAGGCATCTTTGTTTGCTTGGTTTGATTTACCTAGGACCTTTTTAGTGGTGTGCTCTTTGTGCTACTTGTTTTAGTTTTCCTTAGAGAACTTCTTGTTCATTTGAGCATGAAACTATGTCTAGCATTCCGGCGAGTGCCAATCAAGGTACCCCTGTTCCGGGGGATCCTTGTGCTATTCCATTCATTGGAAACATTGGTGCTCCCTTAATGGCTACTCTGAATCTTCCTGGATTCACTATTGGGCTGCCGATTTTGTTGTTTTCCACTCTAAGTGCCTTACATGCTCCTGGCGCTTCTTTTGTGAGCACCTCAAATCAAGAGAATTAGAACCCTGTGCCTCCCTTGCCAGTAACATCATCTCCTCCTCCTTCTACCTCATGTCGCGAAAGTAGCAATACTAGTAGCCAACAGTCTAAAAGGAATAGACGGAGGAAGAATAGGAAGAAGATGCCAAAACAAGGGAGCAGCAACCTAGCCACTGCAAGTCATGCATGGGGAAAGCAACCTACATCTGCAATTCATGCAGGGGGCACGGTGCATTTTCTCCATCATCTCCATGCCCATCCTGCCAAATTCATGCTCCTTGCTTTCATGGATGCAACGGTTCGAAAGAGAAAACCCATTGCACCTAGAACAAGTCCCATATAGACACGCTTTTTCATAATATTTTTGTCCTTCGGGCCTTGGACACATGATGTTGTCGATAAAGTCTCTTAATGCATTCGGTGGTAGTATGGATCCATTGTAGCCATGCACAATGTTAGTATGAAAATCACAAAATATATGTTTATATGTGTCATAATAATATTCACATTCGAAGTGGTATCTACAACAACAGGTGTTCCGATCAATGCATATACGAACGTACCATGGTTTTCATTTCTCAAAGGACCTTTGGCCCAGGTTCAATTGTGTGTGCTCATTCCTGAATCTCTCATAGAGTTTAGTCCATGTGGTGTCAAGGAAGCGTTTAACATGGAGTTTATGTTCAGTAGAACCTTTTCTCAGCTTTAGCACATCTCTTTGGTTTGATGAAGGTCTAATACGAGCATGCCATAACTTTTGTACTAACTCCTTAAAAGTATCAATTAGATTCCTATCTGCATGAGGAAACCTACCAACAAAATCCCAACAATCATTTCCACCTGGAGTGTCAATATTTTCTCTTATAACAGATTACTTTTTAATAGTTTTTCTATTTAATTTGATTATGTGAAAAGTGTGTGATAGCAGGCAACGTTGCCTTGTGGACTTGCTTACAACTGATTCCGCTAAAACACGCTGAGCTGCACAAAGATATTTTTTACGATACGTCTTCCCAATCGCATTAAATGAAGATTTGAGATTTCTAACAATATGACTGCTAGCCTATGAACTCTTAACCATATTTATGCCCAAAATTCTCCTAACAACAACTAAACAACATGACTTTAACAAACATAGCAATAATTGACATTTACCTACATCACCTTTGGATTCAAAATATTCTTTGACAATTTTTTTGCATTACCATTCGATAGTGCATTTTGGCAACTTCCCTTCAAGAACCAACATAGCAGTTTCATCGACATGAATACGTCTAGGAGTTCTTCTTCTTGCACTGGACAGCTAAGGTAGGGAGGGTGGACATGAGACATGAATACAAGAGCTTGTTTGTTGTGGTTCGTCATTCACAGATTGGTCCATAATGGGAGTGTGGTCGACATGGTTGTGGTCTTCTTTGGGAGATAGCAAATTAAGCAATGCTTGTATGTCCATCTCTACACATGCAACATATCCCAATATTCCTGTGTCGTGAGGAACTTCAACATGACTCGTTGATGGATTGTTGGATGGAGATTGTGTTGATGTTGTAATTTGAGTTGGGTCCGTTGGACGTGACCGCTTTACTTGTGGTTCTGAACAAGAGGTTTTCATGTCAACAACTGTGTTAGGATCAGTGGTAGGATCCAAGGCAATGACAGGACCATGTATCAATCTTTCCATTCCCAACCTAGCCTTTTCTATTAAGTCATTGACCTTTTCAATTGGAAAATTCCATCTATATTTTTTTGTTGCATTGCATGAGTTTCCCATCTCCAAAAGTATCTTTAACACAACTATCAGGCCTACCCCTGCAAAAGAAACAACAAATAAGATATTAGTGCCCTTATACAATGAACTTGACACATTCCAACATAACTTACCACTTTACAAATTAACACATACAACTACAGACTATGTTGGTTTATTTGTGTTCAAATAAACATCATTATCCCTTACAATTCCAATAAATATAGATGATGGTTGGCCAAGTGTAGAGTGGAGAAACTAGTGTCTTGCCTAGCCATGAATTCATAAAAATTATGGCAGTAACACCCTACCCTAGAGATGGCTAGATATGCCTTGGGAATAGTTTGATAGTTTTTCTACATCAAATAAGGTAAAGAGAATAAGTTTACTAATTACACAATGAGGAGGTTTCAAATTCACCCAAGGAATTCTTATTGGTTTACATCATATTTTTCACCTTAATTAGTTTCACTTTTTGCTCTCCCTTAATGTTATCAATTCTAAATTTTGCACCTAGTTTGATTACTTTTTCTTCATAGTGCAGTGGTATATCCTTCCATTTGAGGCAATGTCCTTTACCATCATAAATTACTAGGTTATATAACACCTTAAGAAGTTTAAGAAATGACAACAAACTATTTCCTTATCTATAAACCTTGAGATGATAGAATGTGACTTTGAGTTTAAAATACCCATGGTTGAAATCAACAATGCATCACAATAGAATGAATGTATACTTTGTATTGTGCAAAACCTTAAGGAGGATGCAAAGGTTTCTAACAAGGACCATGGTCTTGGGAAGGGTGATTAGGGTGAATATAATTTGACCTTTCAATGTGCAATATCTAGGGTATGGAGGTGTTGGAAAGTGGGTAACTAGGGACTATACCAACAATGATCATGTTGGATAGAGCATGAAGTGGGAAAGTCTTGGTTTTTGGAAAAAAAATCATTATTAAAGGTGAGGAGATATTGTAAGGATGGTAAATATGGATGAATATTATCATATTTGGATTCATAGAGAAAGGAAAGGTGCATATACTTACATATATCCTCCAACCATACAATGGTATTGAATAAGAGATGAGAGAGTTGAGGTTTTGTGGATGAGTGAAGTGATATTTTTAGTCATATTTAGTGAGTGTAATGTTTTTTGCTAGCATAATATTAGGTGAAAAGAACAAAATTAACTTGGGAACTAATTACACAATGAAGAGGTTGCATACTTCATCTTGTCTAGTGTTCATATGAGTTTTTTTAGATGTGAACTTGGGAATTCTTCTTGTCAAATTCATTGTTGTCTATGCATGGATATTGCTGTAGGCATATGATAAAAAAAAAGGCATGGGAGAATCTCAAATCTTGTGAATGAAAATAATTATTTACAATTCACCATACCTCTATAGAAATGATCTCCACTTGCAATGGAAACTGGTAGCTTGAATGTATCCACTAGATTCCAAGACCACTGAAGATGTGTGTTAGATTCCAAGGGTGATTTTGTCACCAATAGATCAATGAGTGTGATCCAATAAGAAACCTCTAAGAGCTTGAAACCGCGGAAGAAATGAAACCCGTGTTTTTTGGTAGAATTCCTAGGAAACATAGAGCTTTGTTTTTTTTAACTAGTAACAGAGACGCGCACGTGTCGTTAAATGCGCACATGCGTGTTTTTAGTGCGTACAAGTCACTAGCGTGCACGCGCTAAAACACGTGCACACGACCCTGTATAATGTTTGCACCATTTTTTCCCCAACGTTTACACCATTTAATGCCAAAATTTCCCCCACTTCGAAAATATTTGCATAAATTGGACTCGGCGATGAAGTTTAAAGGGTGGGTCTTAATTTTTATTGGAAGGGATTGCTCTTTGCATCTTGACACATTTGATAATTTATGGTTGTCTATGTGCCTTGACCCAATTGATATTGTAAGGTGAGGATGTGCATGCATAATAATCCTTATTTATGACTATGCGATGAGGATTTAAATGGAAGAGGATGTAAAGACATGTTATTTTTATACATATTTTGATGGTAAGTGTCAAAGAGAAACATGGTGATAAACCACATATGTTTGGAAGGATGGAGGGAGGTTACATGATCATGATCATGCCACCCATCAAATTTTTTTTTTTTTAATTTTATCAATAACCATTGTGGTACTTTGGTCCAAATGTTTTTTCTGACTCATTGTTTCTCCATGTTGTGTGCCTATTGCAACCTCTCTATATCAATGCATAAAATCAACCTCTGCTTGGTTTGTGGTTATAGTTGCATGCCATTATTTCTAGCTACATGCCATTGAGTTTTGTTTAGAGTTTTCTTGAGTCTGTGACATTCATGCAATAAATGAGGTCTTGTAGAGGAGGACTCATCAGAGAGGCAATTTGAATTTCATTTTGACAAAAACATATTTTGTAAAGATCAAATGCCATGAATGCATCCTCAGCCTACCATGCAAGACCATGGATGTGTTTAATAGCATTGAACATCATCAAAGAATGAAAACAGGTTCCTCGAGATCTTATTGAAGCATATTGAGCTCAATTGAATTCCACTTGGGACTTAATTGAAAATTCTAGACCTCAAGCATCATCAATAACACATAGAATCCATGACACTATCCCTCTACAAGGAGCCTTTAACATATGAATTGAATACTGATACCATTATAATGTCTTGGACATCAAGGATTTATCTTGGCTCCTTAACGATGGCTAGTGGAGAGAAATAAGAGCCTCCAACACTAACTCTTGCTTCTTAGGAACAAACACCATGAATTAGTCCCTGGATCACCAACTATGAATTATATAGGTTATTAGTCAACTTCAAGTGTGTTATGTGTGCGATGACTAGGTTAGTTAGGAACCAAAAATTTGTCTTGAGGTATGACCAAGGTATGTGGACAACAAGAAGCTTCTCATGCCTTAAATGAAGCTTCTCAGGCTCAAGAACCATGAACAACACCTACAACTCAAGAAGCTTCTTAGGATACGATGTTGAATGCATCGTAAAACCAACACACATAACCCTTGTGGGGTATCTCTAGCAAATGTAGAGGGATACATTAACCATGATTAGGCTACTTTGCATGCCTTAAACAAGATGATGATGATCATGACTAATATCGTGATAAACATCCTCATCCTCCTCCTCCTCCTCATCATCATATTTATCGTAATCGCCGTCACCATCATCACTATCATCATCATCATCATCATATTCATCATCAACATCATATTCGTTGTCATCATCATCATCCTCATCATCCTCGTCATCCTCCTCATCATCATCTTCTTCATCATCATCAACATCTTGGTCATCATCATCATCATCATCAACATCATCATCATCATCATCTTCATCATCATCATCTTCGTCATCATCATCCTTGATAATGATGATGATCATGAAGATGATGATGATCATGATGATGAAGATGATGGATGATGATGAAGATGAGTACAAATATGAATATGTTGATGTTGATGATGACGAATATGATCATCATCATCATCCTCAACATCATCATCATCATAATCATCTTCGTCAACATGAGCATCATCATCATTATCAATGAAGATTATGAAGATGATGAAGAATATGATCATATTCTTCATCATCCTCATCATCCTCATCATCCTCACCATCCTCATCATCATTATCATCTCCATCAGCATCATCATCGTTATCACCCACTTCCTCATCATCATCCGCATCCTCATCATCATCATCATCATCATCATCTTGGCCATCATCTTCATCATCAACATCATCATCATCGTCATGATCATCATCAACATCATCATCCATCATCATCATCATCATCATCATCATCATCATATTCTTCATCGTCATCATTGATAATGATGATGATGACGATGATGATGATGATGATGATGAATATGATGGATGATGATGAAGATGATAATTTTGATGATGATGAATATGATCCTCCTCTTCCTCCTCCTCCGTATCATCATCATAATCATCTTGGTCATCATCAGCGTCATCATCATCATCCTCATCATTGTCATCCTCCTCCTCCTCCTCCTCCTCATCATCATCATTATCACCCACTTCCTCATCCTCCTCCTCCTCCTCCTCCTCATCATCATCTTCGTCATCATCTCCATCATCATCTTCATCATCAACATCATCATCATCATCGACATCATCATCATCCATCATCTTCATCATCATGATTGTCATCTTCGTCATCATCATCATTCATAATGATGATGATGACGAAGATGATGATGATGATGATGATGATGAAGATGATGAATGATGATGAGGACGAATATGATGATGATGATGGTGATGAAGATGATGATGAAGATGAAGATGAGTACAAATATGAAGATGATGATGCTGATGATGACGAATATCATCATCATCATCCTCCTCCTCCTCCTTTTCATCATCATCATAATCATCTTCGTCATCATCATCCTCATCATCTTCATAATCCTCGTCGTCATCATCATCTCCATCATCATCATCATCATCGTTATAACCCACTTCCTCATCATCATCCTCATCCTCATCCTCATACTCATGCTCATCCTCATCATCCTCATCATCACCTTTGTCATCATCTTCATCATAATCTTCATCATCAACATCATTATCATCATCATCATCATCATCATCATCATCATCATCATCATCATCATCATCATCTTCGTCCTCATCAGCATCATCATCATCATCCTCATTGTTGGCACCCATAAATTTTTGCACAAAATCCTAAGAGAAGGACTATTTCTCACTGATAGGATCCATGAAAAGAGGGTTAGAATCCATACCTATCCAGGTCCAGGTTGCTAGAACCAAAAGAACACCTCAGTTGAAAAGGGAGCAGTGAGAAAGATGAAGGTTTTGGACCCTTTAAGCCTAAAGAGATAGCCCAAATAAGCAAAAATGGGTATAAATACATATAACCTAAGCGTCCGAAAGGAAATAAAGTGGAGGATAAGGCACCAACAAGTTCAAACCATTGATCCAAAGCACACAAGAGATATATAGCCCGCAAGTCATCCTCGCATGGTAGAGTTGCATGAAAAGAACCATAAAAAAGCGGTCGCGAGAGGTAAACCGCCGGGACAGGTGCTAGCCAGAAGAAACCTCGCAAGAGAAAATCGACGGTAAGCAAAAACCACCAAAGAGGTTGTGATACCATTGCAGCAGGGGAATCAAATAAAGATCAACGGCGCAGAGTGCAAAAGCTGGAGATCTGACAATGCAGAAGATATGTTGTCTTGTCAGCAGAGAGATCCAGCCAGATCAATGGCTCCCAGCAAGAAAAGGCCAGATCTACGGCTAAAAGGATGGAAGAGATGCAAGGCTAGTAACATGATAGGCTCCACTTGCGAGAGTACCAAAGACCGGGCATGTGGATATCCCCTTTCTGTATATATATTAAAGTCGAGATCAATGCTCCTCGTTGATCCTCGTAAGGTAAAGAAGCATCCCAGATAAGCAAAAAAGGTGGTTGCGAGGTTGTATACCGTCTGCCATGTGTCATCATATGAACACCTTGTGAGGGAGATTAAATGGTAATCCTAAACCAGAAGTCAAGTTGAGATACCACCATACCCCTATGTACGGTTAAGTGAAACAGATAGCTAATATTTAAAGTTGGTAGGAGATGCTACGACGGAGATTAAAGATGTCAAATCAAAGGATTAAATGAAGAATCAAATCAATGGCCCAGAAGCAACGCCCAGTTGATCAACGGATGGAAAGGAGGGACAGTTGGAAAAGGTGAGCAGGAGTTATCAAGACGTGGTTATATATGCGAATACACCTTTCAAAGATGGCATTTTTACCCTTCCGAAACCTGTAAGAGAGGGAGAGGTTTTTTCAGAATATTGTGTTCTAGCCTTGGTATAGAAGTTTGATAGCTGGTCACCAAGAATTTGGGTAGAAGCGCGAGATTCATGCAGTTGCACCCCAACAGGGAAGCCCTGGAGACCCGGTATCAGTTTCAGCCTGGGCCATAATGGCTTGTGAAGAAGCTAGCTCTCCTGACCTTAGCATTGTAGTAGGACTGGAGGTCATCTCTAGAATAACTGTGGTTTCCCTGTTCCGCCAAAGTCCATCAAAAGGTCGCAAGACCTTCGTAAATATTTACCATGGGCCCGATCTGGGAATTAGAGATAATTCCCATGACTTCTTGAACATCCAAAGAAGCAATTGCTCTATCCGAAAGCATAGGTGGGTCAAGCTTAAACCCCGATATGGGAGAATTTCTAACCAAAGGTATCCTTCCACAGGTAACATTTCCCCCTGGTCTTAGTGGTTTCAGGCCTAATTTCTGGATAAAGGGGGAGGATTGGGATAGGCAGGCGAGGAAAGCATGTCGCCTGGCCTTGCTGAGATGAAGACGGAGATTTTCAAAGAATTGTAATCATCCTAAAAGTGATGGATTCTTATGACTAAGAAGTCGGCAAATGAGTAGACACCAGAAAGAGTCTGTAAAAGAGGTGTGAGAAGGGAAAAGTCCCTTACATGGATGGGAAGTTGGCTCAAAAGGTAATAAAGATAATGTGACCAATGTCTTTTGGAGAGTGTGTGAAAGCAGGGGGTTAAAGGTCGCCACACGAGAGATGTCAAAAGAATGGACCTTCCAAGGATATCTCTGAATGACATCTTAGAAGATTACTGGTATGATGGGATGCACTTTTGCACAATCATTTGGCTATGCCATCTATCTGGGACGATGTTGCTGAACATGCTGGAGGTCACCTCAAAGCCTTGGACATCACAGTTACCTGATTGAAGAGACTGATAGCGTTATAATAGCAATTATGACTAATCACAGCTACCGTCATCATCACAACAGTTACAGATAAGGTTCTCACTTATGTATTTGAGATCGATATAAGAGGAGGATGGTGCACATGGCGGTTCGACTATCTTCTCTATTGCAATTGGCTCATGGAGAAAGGATGGGATTGCAAAGTGGTATTCATGGCAGAGCAATTATGGGAAGAGATAGAGGGGAATTCCACCCCTTCACCTCTTGTGGTATTCAACCTCATAAAGTCCGACCCTGCCAGCAAAGATGAGAAACTTGATGGACGAAAAATTCCCAAAGGAGATCGGCGAATAATGAAGAAGGAGAGACTCGTAACCGAGCGGGGTGGCCAATCAGATACATAAATGGTCAACGATTTCATACTCCCCACTAACGAAATGACACCTATCTTGCCAGATGATCCACCACAGGGTGATAGCTCATTGAAAGTGGAAGACTTCTTTGACTCACAAGGTCATTTACGAACCCAGGGTTGAAATGATCTCTTGTCTATAATATTTTGTTCCTTGTCATTTTCAATCTGTTTGGAACATGACATATATGTAATATTTTTTGAATTTTTGGGTTTAATGAGGTGTCATCGAATTTGTAACTAATTTATGTTTCAAATGGGCCGAGTATGAGGCTCCAGGCCTTTATAAGTTTCATGTAATTTCAAAGGAAAAAAGGGGGGGAGAACTTTTTAAGCTCTACATATTTTGTCTACCGTTGTTATTTTGAGATATTCCTTGAATAAAGTTGTCAGAAGCTTATATGCGTTTTTCAAAGATTCCTATGTAATTGGTCTGGTAGTCTGTTTTTCCTTTCCTATGTGATATGTGTTTCTTTCCTTTGTTAATCCATATTGTCAATATTCATTCATACTTGGTTTAGTGTAGCATCTGAATGAGATTCATAGAGATTATGCCTTGTTCATTTCTTACCAAGTATTTCACAAATTATTTCTGCTAAAGTTGGTATAGGATTCGCCTTATATCAATGGATTGCTCATCTTTCTTCCTTTTCACCAATTAAATCACTTTAACTACTAGCTGGTTGCTACCTTGCCTCTGTGTGAATGTATATGCTAAGAATTTGATGATAATGTTTATGTTATACTTGAATCGACTCCATTTCCCAATATAGATCCCTATTTTTTCTCCAACCAATGGTTTACCAGAGTAAAACTTGTCTTACAGGAATCTGACCTTCTGCACATGTTTAAATAGAACATCTTGAGGAATGAATGCTGGTGTCCTTTTCCATGATTGACGACCCTGATTATTTCCAACTTTTCATTAGTTTATTGAGAGAGCCCTCTCAGACTGTTTTGGGTCAGTAACAGCAGTCCAATGATTGGTTAGTGGTTACCCCGAATTACCCTTCTTTAGGACCTGGGGGTAAATTTGGGTGTTAACAAATTGGCGTTGTTGTCGGGGAGCGCAATTTTTTTTGTTTTCCTTGCAAGAACGACAAAGATTCGAAGAAAAGAGAGATCCCTGTGGGAAAATAGAGATTTCCATATCTTTAAGGGTTGTACAATTTTTTCCCTGGCGACTCCACTCATAAAGATTCATATTCAAGAAAACACTCCACTAGGGAAGACATTCGAAGCTGAATCCTAATTCTGAAGAAGATCTCGGCAAGGCATCTTGGCCTCAAGAAAGATCCACACTAGAGGTAACCCTATCGCTGAAACTCTGCTAATTGTTGATAATCTGGAAAGTCTGCTTAGACGAAAAGTTGAAAAAGATAAAGTTAATACTTCAAACAGTGAAAGAGTTGTGTCCGAAGCAGAATCCCCTGTTTTTCAAGAATTAAATATAGAGATTGACATTGGAAAACCCTTACCTAGATCAAGATCTAAATCTTGTCTAATCTTAGGTGAAGGAGTTCTTAATAATCCCGAATCTTACTTGTTAGATCCTATCTGGTGTAATTTACTAGATACTATCAAAGCTAGAAAAGCTAAGTCCTATTCCAAGCATACCCCACCCCTTTCACAAAATCTGCCTATAATCATGGCCACCATATTTGCACCTCTAGCCCTACCAGTTGTTTTGCACGACCTACCCCAAAACTATGCACAAAGGATCGTTTCCTATGATGCAGAGGGAAAATTTTCTACCAGACAACATGTAGACAAGTTTGAAGATTTTATTGACCTAGAAGAAGTGGATCATGATGATGCAAAAATGAGTTTATTTGCCCAAAGTTTATTCGGAGAACCTAAAAAATGGTACAAATTGCTACCAAACGCCTCCATAAATGATTCTGCAGAATTCAAGACCCTGTTCCTAGAAAGATGGGAAATGATAGGAAATCCTGCCCTAGTCTTGTCCCAGTACAATCACATCAAGAAAGGAGGTTTTGAGTCGGTACATGAATTTTCTACTTGGTTTATGAGGGCTTATAATTCTATCCCAGATGATCTAAAACCCTCAATAGGCGCTGTGAAACTCCACTTTGCGAACGCCTTTGATGGAGGTTTCTCATGTACATTAAGAGAAAGAAAATCTGCCTCCCTTCCTATCTTGCTAAAAGATGCACTAGAATTTGAGGCTAACATGATGGCCTCAGGGAAAATAAAGGGTAGAACAGAGGTTGAAAGAAAAAAAGCAGGAGACCCAAAATTATACCTCATGTGCTTCTAACAATGCAAAGTTTGATACCATGATGAAAGCCATGGAAAAGTTGATGGATAGATTAACCATAGATACCAAGCCTCCTGCCCGAGAAAATCCTGAAAACCAGATACGAAACCCAAACTTTAGGAGACCATCACCCCCTGCAAGAAATCAAAGAAATGTTGAAGAATAGTCAATGCGCCCTCCTTTTGCTGAAAATATGGTAGACAATGAAATAGCTGAAGAGCCCACCAAAGCCCAGATTCATTTTTTTGACTCCCTAGACCATGAAATATACCTGACAGAAAGGGAGCATGACTTCTTTGACAAAGGAAGTACTAGAAACAAGCCTGAGTTAGAATCCGAACAATACCTAATGGGTTATCAAAATGTTGTGGATGATCTTCAAAGAAAGCTAAAATTGAGAAGTAGAGAAGTTGTCATGAGTAAAGGAAAGCTTCCTTTGAACCAACCTCCAATCACCCAACAAGCTGCAGAAGAACTGAAAGATAAACAACAAAAAGCTATTACAAACAAAAGATGTGAAATAAAGAAGAGGCTGGTCAACCTTCAAAAGAGGTTAAACCATCAGAAATCACAGAGATAATCAAACCTACCCCTACTTTTAGCCTTAGAGCTGAACTATCAAAAGTAAAGATCTCCATCCCTCTTAATGAGTTGCTGAAAAATAAGGAATACAGGGAAGAGATAACGAAGATGGTTAAAGGAAAAGATGAACACCAGCATGATATTCTAGAGTTGTCTGATGATGCTCCTACCATAATTTTTGGATCTAAGTTGGAAGAACCGGGCAATGAAGAAGTCCCTCCTTTCTACTTGAGCCTAAATGTCCATGATCAGATCTTACACAATGCCTTAATAGACTCTGGGGCATCTCATAACCTAATGCCAAAATCTGTGTTAAAAGAGCTAGGATTAGAGGTGACAAGGCCATACCAAGACCTTTACTCATTTGACTCTAGAAAGGTACCATGTTTGGGACTGATCAAGAATATGGTAGTAACTCTAACCCAACTCCCTACTAAAAGTGTCACGACGGACGTGGTGGTGGCTAATGTGCCTGCAAAGTTTGGGATGCTTTTGTCAAGATCCTGGGTTTCAAAGATGAAATGGACTATGCAGATGGACTTATCTTATGCCACAATTCCCGTGTTTGGGGAAAATAGGAGATTATATAGAAAAAGTAGGATGGAGAATGTCATCAGTAGCAAAAGGAAACCTGAAAATCACCCTATATATGTAGTTGATACAGATATGGGCTGCTCCATTTTTGTTGTTGATGCTCCCCGTTGTGATCCTAACCCTCCCTTATATAGGGAAGTTGATGAAGATAAAGAGTTTGCAGCCAGATATGAAGCTTCTGAAAGAGAAAAAAATGAGGAAGGATGGTGGAAAATGTATTTTGATGGTTCTGTAAGCAAGAATGGTGTTGGGGCAGGGGTTTGGATTATTCCTCCCAACAGAGAGTCTAAGGTACTTTCATACAAGCTAACTTTTGAATGCACTAATAATGTTGCCAAATATGAAGCATTATTGTTGGGATTGCAGGCTCTAAAGGATCTGGGAGCTAAGAAGATATAAGTATTTGGAGACTCTTAGTTGGTAGTAAACTAGATAAATGATAGTTACCAAGCCAAACACTCGAGAATGAGGGCATATAGAAATGAAGCTTGGGATTTCTTTGGGAATATTTTCACAGAACACAAGATCAGAGTAATACCCAGACATGAAAATGATGTGGCAGATTCTTTGGCAACTATTGCTGGAGGATTTGAGACTCCGATCTTCTCTCAGGATAAGTATGAGGTCGAGATAATAAACAAACCTTCTATTCCTGATAATTCCAAGTATTGGCAGGTATTTGAAGACAACTTACAACTCAGGAGATTTTTAGAACTCTCTGATGAGTTTGCAAATGTGCATATTGATACTGAAAATGAGAACCTGGAAAAATTTGTGGAAGGAGAAAATGCTGAAGAAGAAGCTAAAAAACAAGGGTGGAAAAACATGATAGGTGGTAAGTATATTATTCAATTGAAGAATAATTACATCCCTAAAGGTTTGATACCCCTGGAAAAGCTCTTTGATCAAGATGATGCAGCCAAAAATCCAAAATTTGAACCCTCCCGAGAATCAGTAGAAGATCAAAACTCAGGTACAGAGAAAGATCCTCGAATGGTGAAATTGTCTAAAAGATTACAAGATGACAAAAAGAAACGCTATATAGAGTTGATGAAAAGACACACTGATGCTTTCTCTTGGGACGATGAAGACTTGAAGGAATACGATACATCAATCATACAGCATACCATTCCACTCAAGCCAAGTGAGAAACCTTTTAAGCAAATATTAAGAAGAATCAATCCTAAGATAACAGATATCATAGAGAAAGAAGTCAAAAAGCTTTTCAATGCTAAGATAATTGTTACCTTAAGGTTCTCACAATGGATAGAAAATATGGTTCCAGTCAGAAAGAAAAGTGGAGAAATCAGAATCTGTATTGATTTCAAGAACCTGAACAGCGCATCAATGAAAGACAATTACCCTTTAGCTAAAATGGAGCACATTTTGCAGCAAGTGGTAGGAGCCGAAATAATCTACACCATGGATGGTTTCTTAGGGTATACTCAGATTAAATTATGTCCAAAAGACCAAGAAAAAACTGCTTTCACAACTCCTTGGGGAACTTTCATGTATGCTAAGATACCATTCGGTTTGATGAACACCAAAGCCACTTTCCAAAGGGCTATGGATATTGCATTTGCTGAAGAAATGGACAAATTTTTGGTGGTATACATGGATGATATAATCGTTTTTTCAAAATCATATGAAGAACATCTCAAGCATTTGGAAAGAGTTTTCAAAAAATGCAGGAAATATGGAATTTCCTTGAATCCCAAAAAAACCTTTTTCGCTCTGGATGAAGCTAAGATTTTAGGACATATCATCTCCAAAGATGGGATAAAAATTGATCTTGAGAGGGTCAGCGCTATTCAGAAAGTAGGAGAGCCTAGAAGCAAAAAGGAAATACAGTCTTTCATTATCCAAGTGGATTTTTTAAGGAGATTCATACCAAGTTTTGCCAAAATAATGAGGAGCATTACAAATATGCTATGGAAAGAAAATCAAGTAAAATGGACCGAAGAAGCCAAAGATTCTTTTAAAGGGATCAATACAACCATCACCGAAGCTCCAGTATTGGCTAGCCCAAACTTTACTAAGGATTTCCTAGTTTTCCCATATGCATCTGAACATACAATCGCTGGGGTGCTGTTGCAAAAAAATGTGCAAAATGCTGAGCAACCTATTTCTTTTATGAACAAAGTGCTGAGAGACGGGGAACTAAAATACGATATCATGGAGAAATAGGCTTATGCTCTCATAAAATCTCTGAAATATTTCAGGGTTTATATCATACACTCACACATCATTGCTTATGTACCAAATAGTGTTGTGAAAAGTATTTTGACCCAGTCTGATCTTGAAGGAAGAAGGGCCAAGTGGATTGTAGTGTTACTGGAATATGATTTGGAGATAAAACCCACTAAGTTGGTGAAAGGACAGGGGCTAGCAAAATTCATGACCAAAGGAAATTGTGACTCCTTGCAGCTAAATTTTTTGGAGAATCAGCCAAACCAGCTGGATGCAAACATACAAGTGAAACCTGAATTCTCTGAGTCTCCTTGGTATACTGACATTGTTTTTGTACTACAAAATTTACAAGCACCTGCAGGGTTAAGTAAAAGCAGGGCCAGGTATGTGAAACTAAAAGCTGCCAAGTACTGTATCATGAACCAATATATGTATTAGAAATACCCTAGAGGGGTGCTGCTAAAATGTTTGGTTGAAGAAGAGGATAAACACATAAAAGAAGAATTCTACAAAGGGGACTACGGGGGACATCACTCCTGGAAAGCGACAGTAAATAAAATCCTAAGAGCAGGGTTTTACTGGCCCACTATGTTTTCCGATGTTTACAAAGAAACTGTGGTTTGTCACCAATGTCAGATTTTCAATGGAAAGAGAAAGGTTGTTTCTCTCCCTCTACATCCTATTATAGTTGAAGCACCTTTTCAACAATGGGGTTTAGATTTCATTGGGGAAATAAACCCAAAATCCTCTGGACAACACAGATGGATCTTGACGGCTACTGATTATTTTACCAAATGGATAGAAGGAATACCTACCAGGAGGGATACTAAAGGAGTAATCATGGATTTTCTAGAAGATAACATCCTGTCCAGATTCGGATGCCCCAAAATAATTGTGACTAATAATGCTCCATCTTTCTGTTCCAAAAAGATGATTAACTTCTGCCATAAATACCATATCAGCCTAAATCATTCCATGGCTTATTACCCCCAAGGAAACGGACTAGCAGAGTCTTCAAATAAGAGCCTGGTAAGAATCATAAAAAAAATGTTAGAAGACAATAAGAGGTCTTGGCACACAAAGCTAAAGTACATTCTACGGGATGACAAAATCAACATGAAAAGATCTATCGGGATGTCACCATTTGAGTTGGTGTATGGAGCAGAACTAATGTTTCCAGCGTCCCTCAGTTTTCCTGTCATGATTTTATTACAGGGGATAGAAGAAGAACCAAATCCCATGCAAAGAAGAGTAAATCAGATAGTCGAGCTGAATGAGCTGAGAAATAGGGCATATGACAAAGTAGAAAGCCATCAAGAGAAAATGAAGGAAGCTTTCGACAAAAAGTCCAAGCAAGATTATTTTCAGGTTAATGACCTAGTTCTGAAGTGGAACGCCCATAAAGAAGAGAAACACAGAAAGTTTGACCATATGTGGATGGGGCTATATATTATTGCAGCAGTTCGAGGAATAAATTCTTTTTCCTGGGAACATCAAGACGGATCTACCTGGTTGGGAGGTCTAGTCAACGGGAGATTCTTAAAACACTACCTGTCCTAAGGGAAGCAGGTATTCCATGTACCATAGCCTCTGTATATAATTTTCATTTTTTTTTACAGTTGTTTTAAAATCCCTGACAGCAAACCTGAAAAACCTTGAAACCCTAGAGAAAAGAAGATGAGGTCTAGAAGGCTTGCCATGGTTCGTTTTTCTTTTCATGTGTGAGCAGCTCAGATATGTGGTAGATATAGTTGCAGTTCTAAGAAATCAAAATAATTTGTTCACTTTGAAGTTTGAACCGCCCAATGGATTAGGCACTTAGTCTACGGAGTTCTTTGCTACCTTGCAGGGAGGATAGCATCCCCGACTGGATCCAGTTGTTGGCACCCATAAATTTTTGCACAAAATCCTAAGAGAAGGGCTATTTATCCCTGATAGGATCCATGAAAAGAGGGTCAGTACCCATCCCTATCCAGGTCCAGGCTTCTAGAACCAAAGGAACGCCTCAGTTGAAAAGGGAGCAGTGAGAAAGATGAAGGTTTTGGACCCTTTAAGCCTGAGGAGATAACCCAAATAAGCAAAAATGGGTATAAATACATATAACCTATGGTTTGAAAGGAAATAAAGTGGAGGATAAGGCGCGGACAAGTTTAAATCATTGATTCGAAGCACACAAGAGATCTACGGCCCGCAAGTCATCCTCGCATGGTAGAGTTGCACGAAAAGAACCACAAAAAAGCGGTCGCGAGAGGTAAACTGCTGGGACAGGTGGCAGCAGGAAGAGACCTCGCAAGAGAAACTCGACAGTAAGCAAAAAACACCAAAGAGGTTGCAATACCATTGCAGTGGGGGAATGAGATAACGATCAACGACGCGGAGTGCAAAAGCCAGAGATCTGACGGTGTAGAAGATATGTTGTCTCGTCAACAGTGAGATTCGAGTAGATCAACAGATCCCAGCGAGAAAAGGTCATATCTACGGCTAAGCGGATGCAAGATATGCAAGGATGGTAATGTGATAGGCTCCACTTGCGAGAGTACCAAAGACTAGGCACGTGGATAGCCCCTCGCCATAGATATATTAAATTCGAGATCAACGCTCCTCATTGATCCTCGCAAGGTAAAGAAGCATCCCAGATAAGCAGGAAAGATTGTCGCGAGGTTGTATACCATCTGCCATGTGTCATCATCTGAACACCTCACGAGGGAGATTAAATGGTAACCCTAAACCAGAAGTCCAGTCGTGATACCACCATACCCCTATGTATGGTTATGTGAAATAGATGGATAAGATTTAAAGTTGGTAGGAGATCCTATGGCGAAGATTAAAGATGTCAAATCAAAGGATTAAATGAAGAATCAAATCAACGGCCCGGAAGCAACGCCCAGCAGATCAATGGATGGAAAGGAGGGACAATTGGAAAAGGTGAGCAGGAGTTATCAAGACACGGTTATATATGTGAATACACCTTTCAAAGTTGGCATTTTTACCCTTCCAAAACTTGTAAGAGAGGGAGGGGTTTTTTCAGAATATTGTGTTCTAGCCCTGGTACAAAAGTTTGATAGTTGGTCACCAGGAATTTGGGTAGAAGTGAGAGAGTCATGCAATTGCACCCCAACAGGGAAGCCTTGGAGACCCGGTATCAGTTTCGGCCCAGGCCATAATGGCCTATGAAGAAGCTAGCTCTCGTGACCTTGGCATTGAAGTAGGCCAGGAGGTCATCTCGAGAATAACTGTGGTTTCCCTGTTCCACCAAAGTCCATCGAAAGGTCGCCATACCTTCGTAATTCCTCGCCATGGGACCGACATGGGCATTAGAGATAATTCCCATGACTTCTCGAACATCCAAAGTAGCAGTTCGTCTGTCTGAAAGCATAGGTGGTTCAAGCTTAAACCCCGATATGGGAGAATTTCTGACCAAAGGTATCCTTCCACAGGTAACATTCCCCCCTGGTCTTAGTGGTTTTAGGCCTAGTTTCCGGATAAAGGGGGAGGATTGGGATAGGAAAGCAAGGAAAGCATGTATCCTGGCCTTGCTGAGATGAAGATGGATATTTTCAAAGAGTTGTAAGCATCCTAAAAGTGTTGGACGCTTATGACCGAGAAGATAGCAAATGAGAAGAGACCAGGAAGAGTCTGTAAAAGAGGTGTGAGAAGGGAAAAGTCCCTTATGCGGATGGGAAGTTGGCTCAAAAGGTAATAAAGATAATGTGACCCATGTCTTTCAGAGTGTGTGCGAAAGCAGGACGTTAAAGGTCGCCACATGAGAGATGTCAGAAGAATGGACTTGCTAACGATATCTCTGAATGACATCTCATAACATTACCAGTATGATGGGATGCACTTTTGCACCATCATTTGGCTATGCCATCTGTCTGGGACGACGTCGCTGAACATGCTGAAGGTCACCTCAAAGCCTTGGACATCATGGTTACATGATTGAAGAGACTGATAGCGTTATCATAGCAATTATGACTACTGACAGCTACCGTCATCATCGCAGTAGTTACAGATAAGGTTCTCACTTCTGTTTTTGAAATTGATATAAGAGAGAGATGGTGCACCTGGCGGTTCGACTATCTTCTCTGTTGCGATTGGATCATGGAGAAAGGACGGGATTGCAAAGTGGTATTCATGGAAGAGCAAGTATGGGAAGAGATAGAGGGGAATTCCACCCCTTCACCTCTTGTGGTATTCGACCTCATAAAGTCTGACCCTGCCAGCAAAGACGAGAAACGTGACGGACGACAAATGCCTAAAGGAGACCGGAAAAGAATGAAGAAGGAGAGACTCGTAACCAAGCGCGGTAGCCAATCGGATACAAAAATGGTCCATGATTTCATACTCCCCACTAAGGAAATGACACCTATCTTGCCGGATGATCCACCACAGGCTGACAGCTCATTGAAAGTGGAAGACTTCTTTGACTTGCAAGGTCATTTATGAACCCAGGGTTGAAATAATCTCGTATCTATAATATTCCGTTCCTTGTCATTTTCAATCTATTTGTAACATGACATATATGTAATTTTTTTGACTTTTTGGGTTTAATGAGGTGTCACCGAATTTGTAACTAATTTATGTTTCAAATGGGCCGAGTATGAGGCTCTAGGCCATTATAAGTTTCATGTAATTTCAAATGAAAAAAGGGGGGAGAAGTTTTGAAGCTCTACATATTTTGTCTACTGTTGTTATTTTGAGATATTCCTTGAATAAAGTTGTAAGAAGCTTATATGCGTTTTTCAGAGATTCCTGTGTAATTGGTCTGGTAGTCTATTTTTCCTTTCCTATGTGATATGTGTTTCTTTCCTTTGTTAATCCATATTGTCAATATTCCTTCGTACTTGGTTCAGTGTATCATCTGAATGATATTCATAGAGCTTATGCCTTGTTCATTTCTTACCAAGTATTTCACAAATTATTTCTGCTAAAGTTGGTATAGGATTCATCTGTGTATGCCTTATATCAATGGATTGTTCATCTTTCTTCCTTTTCACCAATTAAATCACTTTGACTACTAGTTGGTTGCTACATTGCCTCTGTGTGAATGTATATGCTAAGCATTTGATGATAACGTTTATGTTATACTTGAATCGACTCCATTTCCCAATATAGATCCCTATTTGTTCTCCAACCAATGGTTTACCAGAGTAAAATTTGTCTTACAGAAATCTGACCTTCTGCATATGTTTAAATAGAACATCTTGAGGAATGAATTCTGGTGTCCTTTTTCATGATTGACGACCCTGATTATTTCCATCTTTTCATTAGTTTATTGAGAGAGCCCTCTCAGGCTATGTTTGGTCAGTAAGTGCAAAGATTGGTTAGTGGTTACCCCGAATTACCCTTCTTTACGACCTGGGGGTCAATTTGGGTGTTAACACTCGTCATCATCATCCTCATCATCGTCATCATCCTCGTCATCATCATCATCATTATCGTTATCACCCACTTCCTCATCATCATCATCATCATTATCTTGGCCATCATCTTTATCATTAGCATCATCATCATCGTCATCATCATCATCAACATCATCATCATCATCATCATCTTCATCATCTTCTTCATCATCATCATTGATAATGATGATGATGACGAAGATGATGATGATGATGATGATGATGAAGATGATGGATGATGATGAAGATGAGTACGAAGATGAAGATGTTGATGCTGATGATGACGAATATGATGATGGTGATCATCATCACCATCGTTATCACCCACTTCCTCATCCTTATCCTCCTCCTCATCCTCATCATCATCATCATCTTGGTCATCATCTTCATCATCAACATCATCATCATCGTCATCATCACCACTACCATCATCATCATCATCATCATCATCATCTCCATCATCATCATCGTCGTCATCACCCTCTTCCTCCTCCTCCTTGTCATCATCATCATCATCATCTTGGTCATCATCTTCATCATCAACATCATCATCATCAACATCATCATCATCATCATCATCTTCATCATCCATTCAATAGGATTTTTGTATGGATGCATATGTGCTTGAGCTATGGTTTGGTCTGATTTTACTAAATAGTGCGTACGCACTATTAGTGTGTATGCGCTATTTATGTGTACACGCATTTAAAATCAATGTGCATGCGCCATTTAAATTTTTAAATTTTGGCGGGTAATTCCTTTCCCACCAATGTGTGGGATGACTTGGCTTCTATGGTTTTAGTTTCGGGTTTCCAAACACCGTGTTATAACAAAATACATCTTATTTTGTAGATTCTTCTATTTTGAACATGATTCTGCATATGCTACACTAGTCCACTGCTACTGAAATTGTACACACTTGTAGAACTACGTGTGTAGATTCTGAATATGTAATTTTTTATTAAATCTATTATTTGTTCATATTTTTTAAATAATTTCAAATGCACTAATGGCAATCTTACACAAAAAGTAGGTTATTTCTTTCGTCTATAACTTTTGATTGGCTCACCTATTTTGAAAATAAAAAAGAACCCACATAAGTACACACAAAGACCTACATCCTAAAAAAAACTGTTCATTAATTATGTTAAGATCATGATGTTGTGGACTAATGCTCAACCTAGTCATTGTAGGGCTTGGCTGACTTCCTTAATTAAAAAAAAAAAATTAATCTAAATAAATATGGAAAAGTAGCACTGCACTAGAACATCTTGTTATCTATGTCTGTATATATTGTTTTTCACAAAATTCCACCATTTGCATACTGAACCAGGGAACTAACACAAACATATTCATTATGTTTTCTTAAACAAATAACATACCAGCCTTAGGAGAACTCCATTTTTTGGGAGTTATACTTAATTTCCACAAATAATATTTATATATTCCGGAAGGTAATCCAATTGCCTACGTTTCATCTTCTTGCACCATATTCCAAAAACCTGTGTAGGTAGCTCTAATATTGCTTTTTGATGTTCAAATTTATGTTTTTCTAGGAGTCTATTGCAACTTATGTGTCATGAGTGGCCAACATTAGCTTGCACCAGCCCTTAGGGTTTTTGAGATAGGGTTTTGCGAAAGAAAAAGTATAAGTGCAAGTCTAAATGAAAGAGAAAACACACAACAAGAGAGAAGAGAAGTGATTTCTACATTTTATGAGAGCACAATTTCCAAGACAAAATCATTGGAACAGTTCCCAAGGTAATCAATAAACAGTTTGTACAATTTCTGCTATACAATCCATACAGTCCCCTGTTGGAAAAAAAACGAGTTAGTCCATACACCTCTATTGGAACAAAAATCAAGGAAGTATACTAGCATAGAAACCAAAGCAGTTTTGCAGTCCGTACACCTCTATTGGCACAAAATTCGAGGTAATTCTTGGCACTTAATTCGAGGCATTCCGTACAACATTGAGAGACCGTATAGTCAACTGTTGGCACAATTTGCAAGGTAGTCTGAAATTTGATGAGATAAGTTGCTTTAATTGCATTTATTATTTCTACTGCAAGAAAGATGAATTTCCGAGCTGTAATAAATTTCAATTTTTTGTTCTCATTTAATAAAAGACATCTCTCTGGGGCTTCCTCTTGTGATTTTTTTCCCTAGGCTTGGCCCTAAACACATGTGTTCACATTCTACAGTGTTTAAGTGTTTATTTCATTGAGTATTTCTTATTCAAGTTATTTTTTATTGTACATAACTCAGAGCAACATTAAATCATTTATGAAGCAAAGTGTTTGAAGAAATGACTGAATGAGGTTTTAGTACATTTCTTTAAATTTTTACGTGGTATTAGAGCTTGGCTATGTTAGTTTTTGGATTTTGTGATTTATTGAAATTAGTTTAGGAAGTTGGGCATAACAAGTTAAAGTTAGGATCAATTAAAATCTACGAGTTAAAGTCATGGCCTCAATAGGATTTAGGTATGAAGACATACTGGATGGGTATGATAATTTCATGCCTTGGAAATAAGGCATAACCGCGTTGTTCAAAGAGTTGCAACTGTGGGATCTTGTTGGTGCTTTTGACACCATGAAAGTTCCCTTAGATTGTGTTCAGAAGAGTGCCTTTGAGAAGAAAGACATCAATTCACACAAAATATTTTTGGACTCCATTAAAGATCATGTGATACCCCACATCACAGGTAAGTCACATGCTTTTGATATTTGGAATGCTTTATGTACTCTTTACAAACGTAAGAACCAAAATACAAAGATGGTTCTCAGGGAAAAACTGAGGAACACAAAGATGACTGGTGCTGATACAGTAACCAGTTATCTCACAAAAATTACCCAAGTTAGAGATGAATTGGGTGTTGCTGGTGAGAAAGTGGAAGATGAAGAGCTAGTTAGATATGCTTTTAATGGTTTCACTGCAAAGTGGCACAGAATTGTCTAAGGATTAGTTGCTAGAGATAAAATTCTAGATTGTACAAGGTTATGGGATGAAATTTTTCAAGAAGAGTCCCAGGAAGGGACATTCTAGAATAGCACTTAGAGCAGTGAAGACAATGTTTCCCTTGTAATCAAAGGTAAGAGAAAATGGAAGAAAAAGGAGAAAGACCTCAACAAGGTTCTATACTTTAACTGCAACAAGCATGGCCATTATGATAGTCAATGTCCCAAGAGGAAGGGGAATGAAGAAAAAGAGGGAGCACCCTAGGCAAAAATGGGAGATTTTGCTTCCCAGTGTGAAAATGAATTTTCCTTAGTTTAAGTACAAAATAGTGTAGGAAGCTCAATAGATTTCCATGACATGTGGATAGTTGATAATGGATCAACTAGCCATATGAACGAGAAATGGATTTTTTTATAGAATAGAAGAAATAGCCCCGGGACGTTTTGTTGAAACGGGCATTGGAAGTTCTCAGGCATAAATAAGAGGAGTTGGAACTATAAAATTACAACTAGGTTTTGGAGAGATTATTGAAGTAGACATGGTATTATTTGTTCCACGTGTGTCATCATTGCAGGATGAAGGGAATGGAATTTTTATCAAGAAGGGACATATGTTTCTCTACCAGATAGAGAATGCAGTTGATACCAGAATTCTACTTGGGAATAGAAGAGATAAAATTTATTTTCTTCATGGAGAGTTGATGCTTCCAGGTTCATGTAGATGGCTATATGAATCAGAATATGAAAATGATGCAGGTGCACAGATGATACCTTTAGATGAGGAGAGGAACACTGGAAGAATACTCAACCAACATAGAGAGAATGAGTAATATCGAGAGTTTCAAGTTTTCTTTCGACATCGGCTTCCACATTTAGTGGAAGTTCTTGACAATGGTCAAGATGATTGTGTTGGTACCTCCCTCATTAAGAGGGAGTGTTGAAATTTGTAATGAGGAATTCCTTATCCCCATGCTTTTGTTTTTACCATGGGGGGGACACAATGTTGTGTTCACTAGACTTGTTATAATTTTAAAGTGATTTTTTAATAAATTACTTCAATATAATGTACTTTAAGTTGTCTCAAAAGTTATTTAATGGATTATTAATTATGAGATGTAATTAATAAATGCGCATTGAATATAATCATTAGAGATATTTTGAGGTCAAAAAATGGCCTCCTAAGAGATGCACTACAAAAATATGAGATATATTAGAATATTATGAATTGGGGGTTTTATGGGGTAGGTATATATGACAAGTCACCTCCCACACTATTTTCTATGCACAATATAAATAACCATGGGTGAGTTGCTTTTCAAAATTCACTAGAAATAAAATTAATAAAATAAGTCTACATTGATGTGACTAAGATTCATTGTAAATTCCCAAAAATTTATTGTCCTTTAGCATTTATTTGTCTTGAATTTGCAAATGAAATTAAATAATAAAAAACATTTTTAAGAGCTATTTTTTTAATTTTATGTTGACTTTTTATATTTAGTACTTTTCTCATGAATTTAATATAATGTAATTTAATTGAGAATTTATTTACACATAAAATGTTAATAATATTATTATAATCCACATTGCATTATTATTATTATTATTATTTATTAAATATATTATTATTATTTATTAGTTTGACATTATGTTATTAAATATAATAGAGTGAATATATAATTTAAAATTAAAAACATAAAAATGATAATATATTATTTTATAAAAAAATGTGAAAGGATTTTCTTTATGAATTAAGAGTTCTTCACTTGAAAATGACAATAACATTATTTTATGAGAAAGTGTGAAAAGACATTCATTATGAGTACTTTACTTTATGACTTAAAAGTACTTACACCACTACCTTGGTTAACTATGTGTTTTCATTCACCATAGAAAATTTGACAAATAAGCATTCTTAACTCATGCAATGCCACCTCAACCAAGGGGGATGATGTCATCTACTAGAATGTGATTGGTTGTTTTTTATAGTACATTTTCTTTGTTTTGAGGCCATTTTTTGACCTCAAAATTTCTCTAATGCCATTAGATCAAAATAATCTTAACCATTGGATGAAAATATAGTTAGAGTTTTTGAGATAGGGTTTTGGGAAAGAAAAAGTATAATTACAATTCTAAGTGAAAGAGAAAACACACAGCAATAGAGAAGAGAACTCATTTCTGCACTTTTTGAGAGCACAGTTTCCAAGACAACATCATTGGAACAATTCCCAAGGTAATCAACAAACACTCCATACAATTTCTGCCATACAGGTCCCCTGTTGGCACATAAAATGAGGTAGTTGTACACCATTGTTGGCGCACAAATTGAGGCAATCTGCTAGCACATAAATCAAGGCATTTTGTGTAGTCCATACACCTCTACCGGAATAGAATTCAAGTAAGGTATTAGCACATAATTCGAGGCAGTTTGTACAATAGTCAAAGACCGTATAGTCCGTACAGTCAACTATTGGCACAATTTATGAAGCAGTCTGAAATTATCTGAGATAAGTTGGTTTAATTGCATTTATGATTTTTGAAGAAGGAAAGATGAATTTTCGAGTTGTGAGAAATTCCAATTTTTTGTTCTCATTTAATAAAAGACATCTCTCTAGGTTTTCCTCTTGTGAGGTTTTTCCTTGGGCTTGTCCCTAAACACATGTGTTCACATTCTACAGTGTTTGAGTGCTTGTTTCATTCAGTAGTTCTTGTTCAAGTTATTTATGATTTTAAATAACTCAGAGCACCATTAAATCATTTATGAAGCAAAGTGTTTGAATACATGTCTAAATAAGGTTTTAGTACATTTCTTTAAATTTTTAAACAATTAATCTAAATTTAGGGAAAGGAGAATAGTGATTACACCTTGAAAGTATTGATGTGGTTAATATGAAATGTATAGACGTACATGGTCAATTTGAAACATTTATTAAGCGACATTAAATTTTTGAGGAAGTAACCATAACTAATTATACCTTTGAGAATTAATCATTCATGATTAAAGAGGAAGATTGTACAATACATTGAATAATTAACCATAGTCAAAGTAGGTGAACATAATGATGATGGCTAGTTCTTGGTTAGTCTTCAATTATTGTTAGCTCACCCTTACCCCTTACATATAAAAGTTCGTCATGTTTTATTTCATAAGATGCTACTCATACTATTAATTGGAGTGTGGTCCAGGTAGAACTTGAAAGAAATTTGCAGATAGAACCTTGGCACATCCTATATGGGAGGGAATTTATGTAATTTCCCTTATTAGGAATTTGATTAAAATTGCAATTTTCCACCTTTTTTTTCCCTAGTTCGACCTTTGACTAGTTTTTATCTCTAGGTCCCAAATTTGCCCCAAATGATCCCAAATATTCTAAGAAGGTATATGAATAATATTAGAACATAAATATGTGTTTCAAGGATTCCTTTGGACCTTTAAAATACTTCTTCAAATCCTCTTTCAATTCTGATCAATGTAGGTAACTTTACTAGTGATTTTCCTTTGACTAGTATTGGTCTCTAGGTCTCAAATTGACTCCAAATGCCTTCAAATATTCAAGGAAGGTGTATGAATGATATTAGAATTTGAATATGATGTTTATGGATGAAATATGTCCACCAAAAGACCTCTGCAAACTCTCTTAAGATTCGGGACCAATTATGCAATTTTACTAGTAATTTGGGGTTCAAATCCCCTTGGGGTAAGTACTGAAAATGGCTTCCCAAATGCCTCCAAAGCCACTCAAATTTATGAAAATAGGTATGTAATGTGTTAATTATTTTATTAAAGTCTCATATCCACCATTAATGTATTATTACAACTTTTCTCACCCTCTCTCATTCAACTGCAAAAATCCCCAATTCGACCCTTGGGGAAATGGCACTATTTCACCTCCCAATACAACTAAACTAAGTAAAAATGATTCAAATGCTCAAGTAAAGTACATGAAACTTGTAGAATACATCCATGGCAGTATATTTATCACAAATATATCATATAATCATCCATTCATTCGAAATCATCATCAATACATTGGCTCACAACAAGGTAGTGGGGAAATGGCATTGTTCTTCCATTAAAAATGCGATTTTTACATTTCTACTTGGAATTTCGACCTGAAAATTTTTGGAGATGAAGAAAAGAGTATTTAATTCATATTAAAAAATAAATGGGGCTTTAAAATCTTCCCCAAAGAGTACAATAGCTCACCAAAAATGCCTTACCTCAAGGATCCAGAATATGCCATCAAAACTGGAAATGGTTGAAGGAGTGAGCTGCAATAGAAGAAACCATGAGCTGCCCTGTAGCTTACACCTGAAAATAAAGACTCCATTAAAGCTCCAAATGAAATGTCTGAATGGCCTTTCCAATTACCAACTTGGATGGGAATCTTTCACCCTCAAAATTGGCTAAGGCAAGAAACTACTCATCCACTAGCTCTCCCTCTTCACAAATGCAATTGCAAATTATAAAAATAATCAAAATCTGGTTTCATTCTTTTTTATTTACATTTATAAACTTCTAATGTCCTCCATGGGTCGAATTCCTTCCAAGAGACTCATGCCAACTCAAGTTGGGAAGAGATTCCAAAAAATGCCACTTGTACAACAATTCCTAGTCTCCCACTTCCACCAAATCAAATGTGGAAGCATCTTAGCTGCCCTAACACCCTTGAGTGCCCTCTTGGAGTCTATTTTTATCCCTGACATGTCATATATGTCATATTTCAGCCTTCAGGTCTGATTTGTGTCATAGGTGTCATAGTATCTTCATCATTGTTGTCATAGAGCTAGGGAATCTAGCCCAAGTGTCTCACTAGCTCCAAATTGCCTCTTCCTCTTCCATGGGAGTTACTATTCCTCTATATTTCGACCTTCGATGAGTCGTGCAATGAATAATACCTTTTGGACTCCCCCAAGTATGTTACCATTCACCTTGAATTCAAATTGGTGAGAGAATGATGCCAAGTGTAGTGGGGAAATCTAGCCATATGTGGGTCCCACTTCCTCCATGTGTCTTCATGATCAAATGCCACTTTGATTTTCCCTTGTATATATTTATTTAGCTACTTTATTAAATATTTATTCCATTCTAATGTTCAAACATCATTTATTATCCCCATTATTCCAAATCCCAAAGCTTCCACCCCAAACCTAGGAAACTAGTAATTTTCCTCCTTGGAAATTATTTGACCTTTAGCATCAATTTGACAAACTCTAATGATTAGGGCCAATGTGATTAGGCGATTGTGACCCAATGCCAAATTTGGGACATGAAAATTTATGATACGGGATCGATCCATCGCTTAAATAAAAGTGCAATGAAATCCCTTCATCACTAAAGAGGAAACATAGGGAATGAAGGATCGAATGTGAGAGGCATATCCTTCCATGTTATAGAATGAGCATGAAAGCTTTGCATAAAGAAACACACAGGACAATGTTAAAAACAAGGGGGGGAGAAATGTAATACCCCGAAACCTTTGATTATTTTTTATATAATAGTTTTTTGAAGTTAGCTCAAAATGATTATTTTTGTTAGAGTTATTTAAAAAATCAGAAATACTCACAAGACGTGTGAGTGACACCTTCCAAAAAAAAAAATGATTTTATTATTAATAAAAGAAAAAAACACTTGGAGAATTCAATTGAATGAGGGGACACCACCATGAGACAAAGAACATGTGTAAAACAAGCAAGGGATATTCTACCAATCAAATCCAATCTAAAATCTCAACTAGCTCATATCTAACTGCCCTTCATTTTGACCCTGAAGTTATAAAAAGTAAACTTCGAGGTCAAAACCATACAACTTTACCAATAATTGTTTGGATAATTTCTCTCATATTTAGTTAGGCTTTAGTTATTCAAATTTATGTGTCTTTGGAGTTTTTTCCTTGACCCTTAACAACTAGCTTTGTAAATGAAATTTAGGTATGTTCTTATTCTTAGAGGTTATTTTCCTCAACCTATAGCTAATCAGGGTTCAAAACATGGATTGTTTGTAAAAGTTTTTCTTTGGTTGTTTCTCTAAGCATTATATGCTCAGTTCTTTTCTCATTTATCCCATCAAATATTTAGTTTTAACAAATATTTGTAAATCCTAACCAGGTCATGACATTGCTAGGGTTGTTATGACAATTTGATGCACTACATTTTGACTAATTTTCATTGCATATCCATTTCATCACTTCATACAATGAAAAATATTTGGGATGATGCTTTGACACATTATTATAGATATTTGTAAGTGAATCGATTTAGAGTTTGATTAGAATGTTTTGTTAAGTATTTTCTTAAATATATCCTACATTTTGATTAGGCTTTGTGTATACGTCTCTCAATCCGTGTTATGCTAGGTTTTGGAATCTATGTGCAATTAGATGTGAGATGCTATATGTACGATGTTGGGTTGAATATTTTCATGGAGAAATAAATACAAATAATATTAGAATTTGATTCTATATAACAGTTAATGGATATTTGCTCTAATATTTGTTAACATTAATTTCCATAGTTAACCCTAGGTGCTAACTAAAACTCTTAACAAAAAAATTTAAATATATTAGAAGGAAATCAATAGAATTAAAATACTAGTACATAACATTCTGAGAAGGCATTCCTAGATCCATTAGTCATACTCACACAAACTTAAAATAATCATAATATAACAGAACATAATATCACGGCTTAGCAAGTAAGACTTGATATGATTAATTATTCTATGTGCTAAGACTAAATAAAAATTTCTTTTCATGAACTATTAGGAATTAAAGAAAAATACTCATAAATTGTTACAGCAAATAGTACAACATATTGATAAAAAATATGGCAAGATGCTATTATAAATTTTATTGAAAACTAAATAATATACAAGATTGATAAATTACACAACAAAATATCATATAATAACAATACATACATGGTGTCCAATTTTTTTTGGAAAAGTAGTTTAGATGGCCATGTACCTCCCATACTTAGACATTTAGAAACCAAACTTACCTTCTCAAGTCACCACCAAGAATGTACTATTTATCCATAAGGATAAGCATGCTCCTCTTTCTAGTTCGCAACCATCTATCCAAAAGACCATATATCCATTCTTAGTAGTATATACTTCAATTGAATTCAATGAAATAACTATTATCATAGAGGTTTCCTAATACTATTCCAATTCTCACGAAAAACTCCTTCCCATGCATATCAAGTAGAATCATTCCTCCTGCATGTTTCTCATATATAGATTTGTTTATTTTCCTAAGCCATACAAATTCCTCCCCCCCTCCTTGAGAAATTCACAACCTTGGATTCGCCCATATATTTTTCACTATTAGTTCAAGATGTTTTCCTCTTGACATTTATTTCCATTTCCCTTGGTTAGTAGGTTTGTGTTCTCCACTCAAAACATATGCAAACCATTCCAACAATTCTCAATTTACATCTTCTATATTTTTTGAATTAATTGCCATAACATAACTATTCAATCTATTTAACTTAACATTCTCAGAAATGTTGCATTGACTTCTTTCCAATGTTTCAATAGGATTCCAAATCTACCAGTTTGTTTCGTATTCTATTTCCTATAAGTATATACTTGGCATAATTAAATCATTCATGCAATTGAATATTATTAGGTCCACTTCCAATAGCATTTTGCTATCTTTAAAAAAAACCTTATGCAATCAACCTTCCCTTGAAAAATCTATGAATGTAGATGCAAGCCAAGAACTTTCAAGCAGGCCTACATCGACCCATACACGATCACTATATTTATTTATTTTGGCTAAGACACATTTACTTTAGGTTTATGACCTTAGAAAACTTATGGGAATATTTATTAAAGTAATCACCTACATCCCACACAAAAATTCTTTCGTCACACTCATTTTTGAAGGACCACCGTTCACATACACCTACATGCGCAACATTATGTAACAACATTTTAGTTTCCATTTTATATATAAAATCCTACATAAAAGACTAAAATATCAAGGATATATTATTACTTACCTGCCAATCATCATAGTGGTGGCTTGTGGGTTGGTTCTAGGACCATCTTTAAACATTGATCCATCCACAATCCTTAGACTATCAACTCTGTTCACTCGATATCTCTTGTTGACCACAACCACAACATGATTGTTAATTTTTTAGCATTAATTCAACATACTCTAGGATATTTACTGAGAGAATGACATGTACAACATATCAAGCATAACAATGCATATCAATCACACCAAGCAATCACATGAGACAATAGACACACAAAGTTTCATTGGGGAAAACCATTGACGTGAAAAACCCCACAAATTCCTTAGAGATAGAAAGAGCAATGATACAACCCAAGTACAAGAGATAGTATTCTCTAGTAGCTACTCCTCCTTCCTCACTTGTGCGCCACTCTCTTGAGAGTGTAGAAGTGAATAATGAGATGAGAAAATAGAGTGCTTCCCACACTCTCTTTATACATGACCTGACCTGCCTAATAAACTAGCAAGGCCAACTTGTCTAACTCAGTCTAATAACCCATGGTAATACTAATCAGGGATGACCCCACACTTGGTGGTATAATAACCTGTCACATGCAAGTTGCAACACTTGTGACACTTGTCAATACAAATTATGACACATCTGTATATAGGAATAATAACATCTCTATAGGACTACAATATACATAGGTGAAATACATTCCGAAGTTACAATTACATCAACACTCCCTCTTAACTAGGAAGGTATTTCTCGACATAGATTTGCTAGCAAAAGTCTTCTTCTATGGATCGTCATCACTGGAT
The DNA here is from genome assembly GCA_027924585.1 of Larix kaempferi. Lineage (NCBI taxonomy): Eukaryota > Viridiplantae > Streptophyta > Pinopsida > Pinales > Pinaceae > Larix > Larix kaempferi. The sequence continues at coordinate 162,618 of BSBM01002320.1, forward strand.
CATCGTCATTGTCACGGCTGCTGCTATCTCAATCAATCTCTGAACTACTCATCATAGGAAGTTCTACAGAGCCAGCCGTTTTTCATGTTGGATGTATTCCCACCACCTATAGGTACTCATCATCACTGGTCATACTATGGATCCTCAGGAGTTATTATGTACATCAACAAAAACTAGCAAGAGCATCTCAGGACTGATTACATGCCCAGCACAACCTCCAAGATCTCCGAGGGAGCTATTACATGTGACCAAGCAAAACCTAGCAAGAGCATTTTCCATATCTCCTAGGGAGCTATTATATGCCATAGGAAAAATCTAGAAAGAGTATCTGCAAATATCCCAAGGAGAAATTATATGCAACCGGAAAAACCTAACAAGAGCATCCTAGGACTGATTACGTAACCAACAAAACCTGTATGATCTCTCAAGGAGTTATTATATGCCACGAACAAAACCTAGCAAGAGAATTTACCAGATCTCCCAGGGAGCTATTATATGCCATCGGCAAAACCGTAGCAAGAGTATCTATAAATCTCCCAGGGTGCTATTATATGTCCCTCTAAGCAAAACCTAGCAAGAGCATTTTCCAGACCTGCTAGGGAGCTATTATATGCCATCAGAAAAACCTAGCAAGAGTGTCTGCAAATATCCCAGGGCACTATTATATGCTTATCTGCACAACCTGTCCATGACCACAGAGTATCAACCTGATACTCACCATACATAATCTTCATGTACATGACATGATCATCCTGATCATCATCAGAGCATCATCCCAATGTATATCATCCATAGTATCATCCTGATACTCACACATTATCATCCTGATCATACAATGCATCCACCGGATGCATACAATGTATCTACCTGATACATATCATCATACATGATCCACCTATTCATACAATGTATCCACCTGATACATATCAAATACATGATCCACCTGATCATACAATGTATCGACCTGATACATATCAAATACATGATCCACCTGATCATACCATGTATCCACCTGATGCATATACAGAGCAACAACTGGAGCATCGTTTTGATGCTCATCATCCTGCGCTTACATCCGCAGGCATGGAAAGGATCCTCCTCTCACCATGCTTGGAATGGATTTAGCAAATGTGTCCATCACTTCTTCCTTGAAGTGTCGTCAATCTGAAGAACACCAAGCCTCTATCTGAAGTACTCGAACTTCACTCTGGCTAGTGGTTTCGTCAACACATCTACAACCTACTCATCCATCGCAACATACAAGAGCTTCACTACTCCTCTTAGCACCATATCCCTAGTATAGTGATATTTGATCTCAATGTGCTTCGACCTGTCGTGGAACACCAGGTTCTCAGACAGCTTCACACAACTCTAGTTGTCACAAAAGATACCAATAGCCTCCAATGGGAGATCAAATGGCTTAGATAGTATCTTCCACAGCCATACTGCCTCACAACTAGCCGAACAATCTGCAACATACTATGCTTCGGCTGTACTCAGTGCTACGCAGGATTGCTTCCTGCTAAACCAAGAGATCACACCTCATCCCATACTAAAGCAACACCTAGAAGTGCTCTTCCTATCTACATCACTTCCTGCCCAATCTGAATCAACATAACCCTGCAGGTTAAACTTTTGATTCGCATCATACTTGAGCCCATAATCAATTGTACCCTTCAGGTACCTCAAAATATGCTTTACAGCAACCAGGTGAACATCTCTAGAATCCGTCAGGAACTGGCTCAATCTGTTCACCACAAAGCAAATATCTGGTCTCGTGTTCGTCAAGTACATCAAGGACCTAATCATCTGACGATACACCGTGACATCAACCGGCTTAGATGAAGCATCACACAAAAGCTTCAGGTTCGACACCATAGGTGTGGCCATGGCCTTGCAGTCCATCATCCTGAACCTCTTCAGGATCTCTACTGCATACTTCCCTTGTCCAAGGAAGATTCCATATGCACTCTTCCACACCTCCATGCCTAGGAAATAGTGCATCATCCCCAAGTCCTTCATCTCGAACTCGGCAGCAAGATTCCTCTTGGTATCGGCAATCAAACCATCCTCACCTATTACAAACAGGTCATACACATACATTAGTAGTATCACTGGATTGCCTTCCTCAACCTTGTAGTAAGGGTTGGAGTCCAATTTACTCTTGGTAAAGCCCAAACTGGATAGAAAGTTATCTATCCTACCATACCAATTCCTAGGAACTTGCTTTAAGCCATACAAGGATTTCTTCAACTTACACACATATGACTCCCTGTCATGTGTCTCAAATCCCAGTGGCTGCTACACATACACTTCCTCCTCAACTACACCATTTAAGAAAGTTGTCTTGACATCCATCTGGTGTATCTTCCATTTCATCACTGCAGCCAGGGAAAGTACTAATTTGATGGAAGTGCACCTGGCTACAGGAGCAAAAGTCTCTTCATAGTCTATCCCCTCTTTCTGGGAGAAGCAAACAAGCTACAAATATCGCTTTGTATTTCTCTATGCGGCCATATGCAACATGCTTGATCTTGTAGATCCACTTGGAAGTCAGAACAGGCTTCCCTTTAGGTCTTGGGACTACATCCCAAACATCATTCTTCATGATCGACTGGTATTCCTCAACCATGGCATCCTTCCATTCTTTCTTTTCTGTTGCTTCTTCATAATTGGAAGGTTCTTTGTTCATAATGTCACAGGGTAAGGTAACATAGCTGGTATGAGATCTAGTTCTCTTCCTTTCTCTTTGTTCTTCTTCTAGAATGCCATACCTTTCTTCCTCTTGAATGAGCTCTCTAGCCCATGTCCGTTTCCTCTTGTGAGATTTCTTCTCATGGGGTGGATCTATAGGTTCATGTGGATCTTCAACTTCACGATATGCTTCTGGAATTGCTTCATTCATGATGGTGTCTTGAAATATGGTTTCCTTTGGTTCTTCATGATCTTCAATAGGTGTCTTCCTTGACTTGATGAAAGCTGAGTCTTCATCACATGTTACATCACTGTTGACATCAATCTTCTTGAACCCGGGAAAGTATATTCGGTAATCCTTTGAGCTTTCACTGTACCCCACAAAGATGCCCTTCTTTCCTAAAGGATCTAGCTTTTTCCTCTTTTCCTTTGGGACATGAGTGTATACTGGACAACCAAATATTCTGAGATAGTTGACTTTAGATTTCTTACCAGAGAATATCTCTTCTGGTGTCTTCTTGTCCAATATCTTGTGAGGTGTTTTGTTCTGCACATATACAATTGTCCTTGCTGCTTCTGCCCATAGATGCATAGGTAGATCCTAGCCATGCAGCATTTCCCGTGCTGCTTCCATGATTGTTTTATTCTTCCTTTCTGCAACTCCATTCTATTGTAGATTGTAGGGAGCAGTCAACTCTCTCTTAATCCCTAAATCACTGCATAACTTCTTGGAATCACCTGAAGTGAATTCTTCTCCATTGTTTGATCCGAATGTCTTGATCTTCTTATCAGTTTGATTTTCCATCAAGGCTTTGAATTCCTTGAACTTATCAAACACTTCATTTTTGTTCTTCAAGAAGTAAAACCAAGTCTTCCTAGAGAAATTATCAATGAAAGAGACATAGTATGCATACCCACTCAGAGAACAGGATGACATCGGACCACATACATCGAAGTGGATAATTTCTAAGATTCTTTTAGCCTTGCTTTCACTGCTTGGAAATGCCTTCTTAATGTTCTTTCCTTTTGCACATCCTTTGCAAACACCTTCATGCTTTGTCTTGATTTCAAGAAGAACCTCTACAGATTTACTTGCAATCGGTAGTGCTCTATAGTGTACCTGTGCAAGCCTTCTATGCCAAAGTTCACTTGGATCCATGGAATCATCTACCATGGTATGTTCAGGTTGTCCCTTCAATTTGTACAATCCTCCCTCTTGCTCTCCAATCACTACTGCATCATCTATATTTTTACCCTTTGGCCACATTAGGACTTGGCCATCTACAAATGCAACCTGCATTCCTTTTACATCCAATGCATATATGGAGAGTAGGTTCTTCTTGAGCCCAGGTACATATAGAACATATGTCATCTTCAAAGACTTCCCAGAGTCTAGGCTGTAGGAGGCTTCACCACTTCCCTTAATAGGATATTTATAGTCATCCCCAAGTTTCACATTATGGGGTGACTCATGTTCAAATAGACTTACAAAGTATTCTTTAAACCCAGTCATGTAATTGGAAGCCCCACTATCAATAAGCCAATCATTACATCCATGAGAGATAGTAGATGTGAAAGTAGATATTAGAACATATTCATCCTCACTTTCTGCTCTAGCCCTCTTCTTGGGAGGTTCATCATCCTCAGCAGCATGAGCATGATATCTTTTCTTGTTTCCGTTCTTCTTATTGATGTTGGAATCTCTTTTGTTCTTTGGAGAATCTCGAGCAAAGTGCCCCTTCTCATTACATGTGAAGCATCTACCATGGGAGGTATTCTTAGAGTTCTCCCTATGTGTATGGTGAGAAGATTTCTTATGAGATTTATCCTTCTTGAATTTTCCTTTCTTGGCATGTGTTGTGAGAGCTTGATCTTCATTCTCCATCTTTTATTCTCGGGCCACAAGCCTAGCTTCTTCTTGAGAGCATTCTTCCCAAATCCTACTAAAGGAGATCTGTTTTCTTCTTACACAGATTCCTTGGATGAAGAAGTCCCATGACCTAGGTAGGCCATTCAATGTGGTCATGACAACTTCACCATTGTCCACTACTTCATCCACAACTTCAAGTTGTTCCTTGATTTGAGAGACCTTAGAAAAATAAGATTGAATGGTCTCTCCATTCTAAAGCTTTACCCCTTTCAATTGATTCCGCAAAGTCATCTTCTGATTTATGTTCTTCCCTTCAAATAGCTTGGTTAGGGAGTCAAACATCTCCTTGGGTGTCTTTAGAGATGACACATATGGTATGAGATGGTCTTTGATAGAATCAGGAAAGATTCTCTTTGCCTTGACCAAGTTCTTCGTATTTAAGGCCTTAGCCTCTTCTTCCTTTGGGACAGGGACCTCAGAACTTATGTAGCTGTCCAAATCATTTTCTTCCAAGATTAAACCAATCCTATACTTCCATGCTCGGAAGTTATCAGTCCCTTCAAGCTTATCTTCAAGCTTGGTGTGGTGAGACATCTTAAAGAGTACTTCAAATGGAAATAGAAATATTTAGGTCTTACCACTTGATTTGCAGAAATTTGGTTCTGGTGCCGGATTAGGGTTTGTGAGAGAAACCCTAAAAATTCAAAATGTGAATTTCAAACTTCTAAAAGTATAGAAAGATGCAACTTGATGAGTTGGTCAGCCTGGTATACTTAGAAATTGAAAACTGCAAAGTTTCACCCTTCAGAAATGCTTTTCAATCTCCGAGATTCACTTGGGAGGACCTTGAATTAGGGTTTGAGTTTCCCGGAGCTTCACCCAACTAGAAAGTTCGATCCAAAGCTCTAAAATTTGATTTGTCCAAGGAGCTTCCAGCTATGTCCTAATATTTCAAAAATTCCTAATTTTGTGGAAACCCTAATTTTTAGGGCCATAAATGAAATTGCCCAGAATTGAATTCTGATTGGATAGAAAGATGCGCCTTGCTGAGGAGAGTCAAAATACCCTACTGACTTTCAAGATCTGTGGAGAGAAACCCAATAAATAGGAAACCCTAGTTTCTGCAACTGTAGAGTGTATTCTTCTCAAGTTAGCTCTGACCCCATGTTAGTTTTTGAGCATTAAATCAACATACTCTAGGATCTTTACTTAGAGAATAACATGTACAACATGTCAAGCATAACAATGAATATCAATCACACCAAGAAATCACATGAGACAATAGACACACATAGGTTCACTGGGGAAAACCATAAAGGTGAAAAATCCCACAACTTCCTCAAAGATAGAAAGAGCAAAGATACAACCCAAGTACAAGATATAGTCTTCTCTAGCAGCTACTCCTTCCTCACTTGTGTGCCACTTTCTAGAGAGTGTAGAAGTGAATAATGAGATGAGAAAATAGAGTGCCTCCCGCACTCTATTTATACATGACTTGACCTACCTAATAAACTAGTAGGGCCAACTTGTCTAACTCAGTCTAATAACCCATGGTAATACTAACCAAGGCCAAACCCACACTTGGTGGTCTAATAACACATCACATGCAAGTTGCGACACTTGCGACACTTGTCAATAAAAATGAAGACACTTCCATATAGAGGAATAATAACATCTCTATAGGAGTACAATATACATATGTGAAATACATTCCGAAGTTACAATTACATCAACAATGACATCCTCCATGGAAGTGCCACATTGTAGCCACAACATCACAATAGAATTGAGCCATGGCTACATCATTCTCTGTGTTCTTTCTCAAATCTTTCCCAATGAAGCGAAATCCATTAGTGGTCCTACCATTAGAGGATTCATTACCTATTTCATATGCGAATTTTCTCAGATACCGTGTGCTGAGGATTTTAGCAATCATCCTCTCGCCTTAAACGCATATTTTTTGGTCGAGAGGGTGGGAGTTGTACCGAACGGATGGATTTTCTTGAATATACTTGTTGTGTATCCTAATATCTCCCCTCGATAAGGTAAATGACAGCTTCTTGAATATGTTTCCACCATACATGTTCTTGGGGTGTACTAGGGATGCGTTTCTATTTACACTACAAGTCGGTTGGACGAAGCTATTGGACTCAATATAAGTATCAGAGCATTTAAGAATACCCATTACCTGTATGCTGGAGAATTCTAGGGGTGTAGGAGATTGCAAGGTTAATATTGCATGGGGGCTCTCTTGAATCCCTTGTCCTACTAAAGGAAAATTTAGGACTACAGGTATATTGAATTCTTTGATATTTTGAGTTGGGCCTATTCTGCTCAAGAGGATCAAATCAACATTACAGAAGTTTTATTTTAAAGGTTGACATGCAATTGACTATTATTAGATCCACTTCCAATAGCATTTTGCACAAATCTTGATATATCAAAATATCAAGAGATCCACTATTCATAAAGTTGTTGCTCGCCTAGAGCTATTTCCATGTGCATAGATAATACGGTGTATTTTTCCCTATGTGAATGTGACATCCAGAATCATTGCGACTGCTACTGGGAAAGGTTTTTCTTCCTTCCAGCCTGCCCACAGTGAAAAATCCTACAAGATCCTAGCACCTAAAGTATTCTTAATAGATAATTTTGTCAAAAGTTTGAAGATTGAACACTCAGAATGTGCGAAAAATATGTTGATTCCCTGCAAACAATTATGTCAAAGAGCTAGGGGAGAATACGAGAAAAAAAACCTAAAGACTCCATTCAAGGTGGATGCCACGATTTTGTGAATAATATATGGAAGATCCAATTCAATCATTCAAAATCTCACCTGGATCCCACTATCATATCATGTCAAGATGCATGGAATTGTGTTCAACTGGGATGGAGTTATTTCAAAAAACATGATGCAAACCATAACGGATGCTCGAGAGGGAATCAAGCGAAAGAAAGATGAGTTTTATATGTCATCATATCTTATCAATTGTATCCTTATTATGAATCATTTTCCAAATCTTGGATGCAAATGGAATCCAAAGGCAACACTAGTATATGTGGCCTATCAAATTCTATGGGTCCATAAGAATGGAAGCTTTTATAAGCAGATTTGTGAAGATTTCCTGATGCCATCATATAAACTGATTTTTGACGAAGAACCAAATTGCATGTCAGATGAATAACTCACGATGGTCACGAAATTTGGAGATTACTACGTCACTCCCAAGGGAACATATCTACACATGTACAGAGGTTCAAAAAGCCCCTCGATGATGATTAAATATGTTACAGATTATATCATATTGAAGGAAATAGTGAGACAAGTATTTGTCAATGGTGTTGGACACTTCTTGCATGATAACAAGAAAGCCTCATGGCCAACACTTCTAGTTGTAGTTTGGGTGTATAATTTTAACAAATTCAAAGAAGTAGAGGAATATGTGAAAGAACTGGATGGTTATCACTTCGGAGAAAATATTTTTTCCAGAAATGACGACCTTTAGAAAGTTGCTCAACATTTCCTATGATGTAATATTCATTATGAATATACATATCAATTGTTGCTAAATGAAGAGGTGTATAGAAGAGTGAATAATATTACATGTTTAAATAGAAGATTTGGTAAGAAAGAAGGAACAAGTTTACATTGACAAATGAATTTTTGGAGGAAGTGGCAAGGAGGAAAGCGAATGAAGAAACTCTTGCGGCCGGAATTGCAAAGGGAATGCAGGATAAAGAATTGATCAAGAAGAAATAATAAGAGAGACAAAAGGAAGAAAATGATGAAAAATCATGAAAGAATGAAGGGAAGGGAAGGATAGAAAAGATGACCACAGAACAAGAGGAAAAAACATTACTAGAAGAAGCATTAAAGAAGAAAAATAAAGAAGAATATCATATCAAGAAAGTTGTGTCGAAGCCAAGGGCTGACAAGAATATAATGGTTAGCATGACATGGAAGTCAATAATCCTATGGATATTGACACTAAAGTACCTCTCAGAGGAGGTAATATTCCTTTGGATGAGTTAGGACTCATGTGATTCACGCCATATAAGAAACACTTGGTTGATAAATTGGAATTATAGTCTTTGATCCCAAAAGGAAGACTATAATGAAGAGGAAGAAAAAGAGGTTAAACGTTGTTGCACAACTAGATATAGTCATCATATAGGAATTCCCAATATTGAAAGGCATGAATAAGGACTCGAAATTCACTGTAATATCCCTCTTCCCCCCTTAGGGTTTCTGCAATAGAAAGTACAACTATATACCCACCAATGGCAAAGAGCTCATGGCAAGAGGTCTACACATAAAACTTTGTAAGTATGATTATGTTTTCCTAAGTCTAAAGTGAATTTGTAGACTTAGGATACTGAAGGATTGATGCAACGAAATGATTGGGGCATGGAATCCACTAGGGTGAGAGGCTGAATGGCTTGATAATCATGAGTTTTGATGAGAGTGGTCATCCTAGTTTCATGATCACTTGAAGTGAACTATGATGTTCACTAGGAAAACACTTAATTTTAAAATTATGTTAGTAATTAGTCCTAGATAAGGAAACGAAAGAAACTTCTAATTGTCGGAAGGAATTAATAATTTATTTTGAACTAACTATTAGCATAGGATTTTTTTTTTTAGAATGGAGCTGAAATGGCTTTCGGAATGGATCGGAAATGGCGGGATCTGGAACAGCTTAGAATGGATCGAAAACGACTGGATCTGAAAGGAATTTTAGAATGGATTTGAAATGGTTGGATCAGAACCGACTTTTGGAATGGATTTGCAACAACGTGGAAGTGATCGACAACACATTGATCTGCAATGGCACGGAAGTGATCGGCAACAGTTCAGCTGAAAATAGATATGGACCCCAAAGATGTTCGGCTTCCTATCCGTTTAGGGGATTCACTCGGCCACCAATGCTGTCTGACAGCTTGCGTATTGGGGAAATACCCTTCACTCCACGGCTCATGTAAAACTAATAACCTTTTCCACAAGCGAAAGATCTTGGTTTACCTCACGGGTGGGAACTAGTCAATCAGGTAGGGGTCGTTTCCCTTTTAGCTGGAAGGTCCTCTCAATGGGCCAGCTATTTCGAGGTTCTTGTGGTACTCCTCACAATGAGTTTTAGGGCTTATTCCCAAGTACTTCCCATAGTTAAGAGGATAGGGATTATTCCCAGATCTGAAGTAGCAACAGATGTGAAAAAACAAATTTGGCAGAAATTTCACCTTGTGAGCCTAAGAAAGTGCTCTGATACCACATGTGAAGAACCTGCAACAATTAATTAATGAAAATACACAAGATACCACTAATAACAAAACTCATAATCACTTTTATTGATTGCAGGCCACTTTGAGGGGGCAACCTCCTTTGAGCAAGCTCAATACAAATAACTTCACGGTGCCTTCATTGGTCTCAACACAAACTTATATACAAAGTATAGGCGTCAATACCATCGGTCAAAACCATGTCTCAATACAAGCTATGGATCAACAATTACTATGGGATGACTTGCAAAGCATATGCGTCCAACAACAATATACTAATAAAGTAAATAGAAGGGTTGACATGGGTTCCTAAAAAACAATGACTTGGATATTTTTTCCAAGTGTAACATTAGTTTGAATTGATTTATCTAGACTGGAAAACAAGTATTGCTGCAGCCTGAATCTAAATACCATATATCACATGGGATTTCTTGTACAATATTACATTCAATTGGGATACACATGGCAGAAACATTGTGCCGGTGTAAGTGTTAATGTTACCTGATTGGATTTGACCTTTCTTGCTTTGGTCATGCTGTTTCTTTCTACATTCATATGAAAAATCTCCAAATTTCTTACAATAATGACATTTTATTTTTTATTTATCAAATCTTTGGCTACTTGGTTGTCTAGAATTCTACATTTGACTTCTACCAGCAACATTTGTAGGACTGTTGTTGTGTCCTCCTTTAGAAGAAATTATTCCTCTGCCTCTAAACTTAGATCTCTCCCTTTCTCTCCCATGGCTTATGGATGATTGTGCTGCATATGCACCTTCTAATGATGCATTTGATCTATTTATTCTATGTCCATGATTGATGAGAGAGGCAGCTTGCAACTCATCAATGCTAAATTTGTTCAACTCTTTGTTTTCTTCCAAAGGCACAACTAAAGACCCAAATTTGGGGGAAGGATCCTAAGTACCTTCTCAACAACCTTCCTATCATCCATAGCTTATCCATGACATTTCATTTGGTTTATCAATCCAATAAATCGAGTATAAAATGATTCTACTAAATCTGTATCTTTCATTAACAAATATTCAAAATCTCTTCTAAGAATATGCAATTTGATAGTCTTTACTTTGAACAAACCTTAATATGCAGTTTGTAGTGTATCCATGCCTCCTTGGCTATCTTTGCCACTGCTACTCTTAGATGTATGCTTTCATGCATTGCTTGATGTATGTAAAACAAGTCTTCTCCATCCTTATTCCTTTGTTGCTTCAAGATATCCTTATCAACTTGTTTGAGAGCATTGTATGCTTCCTGACTTGCTTGTTCAATATAGCCATTTTCAACTATCTCCCATACATCTTGACCTTTGAACAAAGCCTTCATGATAAGGGACCAATATTCATAACTTTTTCTTGTAAAAAAGAGGAGTTTGTAGTCTTGACATTTGTGTACTAGAAGTGGAGGCCATTTTTTAAAATTTCAAAGTCGCCTTCTTATAAAATAGAGTTATTTCTATCCTTAAACTAAACTTTAATAACCTGCTATGATACCAGATCTAGGAGAAACTGCACCAGTAAAGATTTCACTACATAGTTTTAATGTTGATAGTTTACTCCATAGGTTGATATTTACTACACAATCTTTACATTCGCTATGACACAAAATTTTTTTGCTGCAAAGTAACTTTTTCTTTGAAAAATACGTGCAAGAATTTAATAATTATTTAATATATCTTTACTTCACCTTTTTTTGAATAAAAAATATTTACCTTGTAGACATAAAATTAAATACCCTTTTGCTATGTAAAATTTTGACCCATAAACTTAGAACTTTGTGCGCAATATGTTAGGAAAAGATCCTAGATTTTTGAGTGGTAATTACAAGCTTACTTTTCACGCAGCAATAAAATTTAACTTAACAAATGGATTTTTCATTCTTTATAAAGGAAGAATATCTACGCATTCATGCTCCAGGAAAAATGTGTGACATGAAGATATTTTTTGCGGAATAAACAAAGCAAGTGCAAATATATATTACTAAAAATAGTTGTAGATATTTTATACATAGCTTGTGCTCCCAAGCTTCAACAACTTAACATTCACGAGTTTGACCTCCCGAACTTTACTTCTATGAACTCCAAAACTTACTTTGACTTCTCTATATTCTTCTTACATTACAAGATGAATCTTTTTTTCAATGTTAAATACAAAGACCCAGAATTGGCTTCTCTCGAAAGCTACCAAAACATATTAAATAAAGTAATAAATTTCTTACTGAAATCTAGTTAAGAACTTGAATTTTGAACTACTATGCAGCTACTTAAATATGGTGAGATGTGAAGACCGTTTCTTGGTAGGATGATTGACATTGGAGATTGCCAATGACTTACTAAATAATTAGTTGAGCCAGTGCGAGTTAGGTACGAAAAATATCATAATTAATATTTCCAACTTTACTTTCTTTGGGAAGATGGCTATTTTATTTTGATGTATTGGCATATTAGGTTTGGGTGCAATGTTTCTAATGTTTCCTTGGTTATGATTTTTATTTAGGTTGGGTGCTAAGCCTGGTTATGAACCTAGGTTATGATCTTGGTTATTATGTGCTTTCTATAGTTATGAGGCTAGGTTATGAGCTTGGTTATTATGTTCCTATGATAGTTATGGGCCTGGTTACTATTAAAGTTGACATGATTTTTAATGTTAGCCTGATTATGGTTTCTAGGTTTGGTACTGAGCTTGAATATGAGCTCAAGCTACAGGCTTGGTTATGATATTCCTTCTTGGTTGTTTTATTCATAACACATATTGTGCATGTGCCTATCTTAATCGTTGTGTTGTTAATGTCATTTTCTTCTTAGCTAGAGAAAAAGAAAACTTCCCATGCATACCTTGAATACTATTTTTCTAGGATAATTTATAAATTTTGGTTATGCCATAGCTAAAATACTTGAATACTAGTTGTCTAGGATATATTATAAATTTTGGTTATGTCATAGCTAAAATACTTCAACGAATTAGTTGTCTAGGAAGATACATATTATAGTTATATCAAGAATCATAAACTTAAAAAACACAATGGGTCTCTTAAATTATATAAATTTTAGTTACATCAATACTTTTATACTTGAACGAATAGATTAGTTGTTCCTTTAATTTTTTAATTATGATAAAATCAATTTATCTTAAGCTTGAATGAAGTGTGATAAAAAAATCACTCTGTTGAATGAAACATGATAAGAAAAAGTTTGTGCTTAAGAATTGTTTGTTGAAATCTTGAACATCTTCCCTCATCCTTACTATAGAGCACTATATTCTCTCGAAAAAACAACTTTCATAGGAGAAGATGACATTTGTGCTATGAAATTCCATTCATTGTGAAGACAATATAGTTTCTCATGTTTTTTTATCAAATCTTATTATGTACTACTTGCATTCATTTGGATGTATCAACTTAATAGGCTTGGTTATGAATGTTTTTAGTGTTGCATTGGTTATGGTTTTTAACTAGGTTGGGTGCTAAGCTTAGTTATGAGCTTGTTTTATGATTATTGTTTTAATGTGATTGTGATAGTTATGAGCCTAGTTATTATGTGCCTACAATACCTATGGGATGGGTTATTATTAATGTTGATAAGAGTCCGGCTTCCAGGGTTTTTAATGTTAGCTCGATTATGGTTTTTAGGTTTGGTATTGAGCTTGATTACGAATCTAGGTTATGGGCATGGTTATTATGTTCCCTCTTGGTTTTTTTCATGGTAACACATATTTTGCATGTTCCTATCTAAATCCTCGTATTGTTAGTGACATATTCTCCTCAACTGGAAGAAAATACAACTTTCTATGCATACCTTGAATGTTAGTTGTCTAAGATAATTTATATATTTAAGTTATGCCATAGATCAACTACTTTGAAGAATCAACTCTCTACAAAGATAGATATTTTAGTTACATCAAGGCTCGTATAGCTAACAAAAATGGGTCCATTAAATTATATAAATTTTAGTTACATCAAAATTTGTATAATTGAAAGAATGGAATAGTTGTTCCTTTAATTTAGTAATTAAAGGAACACCAATTTAATTTATCTTAACCTTGAATGAAGAGCAATAAGCAAATTGCTTTGTTGAATGAAAAGTGATATGCAAATATCTATGCTTATGCTTAACAGTTAGTAGTTGAAACCTTGAACATAGAGAACTACATTCTCTTGAAGCAACAACTTTCATTGGACAATTGAATCTTGAACATAGACCCTTGTTATAGAGCACTATATTCTCTTGAAGCAAAAACTTTCATTGGACAAGATGACATTTCCCGTGAAATTCCATTCACTATAAATAGAATATAGTTTCTCACATTGTTCAATTTTTTTAGCATTGATAACATGACCATATTAATGGCCTCAACTAGTGGTTTTCATGGCTGTGTAGATCACTTCCTTATTTTAGCAAGTTTGCAATGCAAATCCATATGCGGATTTAGTCCTGTTTAATCTTTTGGCAAACAAATTTGGCAATAAATAGTTACAAGAGCATTTAAGTTTGAGTATTGGTGAGTGGTGGCCTAACTTGATTCCAATCCTCTTAAGTAAAGTTACTATACTATGATCTATTGCAAACTACAACAATACTAAAAGTGATGAGCATAGTAAATTAAACAATTCTATTGTGAATGGATGGTGTTAGTTGTTATTGGTCAAAGATTTTGGGAAAGGGTATAAGCAATCTAGTAGAAGAACCAAACCGATGAAATTGTAAAGCCATAGAAGAATGGCATAAAATAACAAATCATATTTGTATAGATTTCATTAGTTTGAAACAAAAAATGATTATGATCAATGCAAAGTGTTATGAACTAGTGTGAATTCATCCTAACCTTTAGATGGTAAATCAAAACAAGTATTTACCTCTAATGGCTTAAAATATCTCAAGTTTCTTTCTTGGAAATGCTCATTGTTTCATTTTGATGTATCTTCCAGAATTGTTTGCAAATGATTTTCATTTCTTGCTTGAAGACGCTAGTTATTTAATTTTGATGTGTTTGCAAGAAGTGTTTCCAAATGCTATGTGGTTCTTACTTGGATATGTGAGTGGTTCTTATCAGTGTCACTAATGTCTCATTCAAGTTATTGTTTAAGGTAAGTATATATTTGAATTCCTTCGGCTCAGGCCGAGAGTTCTTCTTGGCATGAAGTTACTCTACGAACCTTAACACCTACAGTCCATTCCATAGACATTGATGTTTCTAGTTAGGCGGAAAGTTTTGCAAATTAATGAAAAGAAATTTGCTAAAAGGGAAAATGAAAGTATTTATAGATTATAAGAGAAGTAACCACATTGCAATTATATACTCAAAGTTCAAAGGGTTTTAAGTTATATTATGTCCCTTCCTTCTAGTTTTATTTTCTCTATATTTATTGGGTGTTGCAACATACTGATTATTATTAATGTTGAGAGGAGTTTGGGTGCGAGCATAACATGTTTGGGTAACAACATTTTATGGTATTTATTTAGCTTGGGTGTTGAGCTTGGTTATTATGTGGGTGTGATAGTTATGAGTCTATTTATTAGGTGCGTACCCATTATGAACTTGGTTATGAGCCTAGTTATTAATAATGTTGGCAGGAATTTGGGTGCCAATGTTTTTTAATGTTAGCTTTTTTATATTTTTTTAAATGGGTACTAAGCTTGATCATGAGCCCAGGTTATGTGATGCTTATTATGTGGTTGCACTAGGAATGGGCCTGGTTATGATTCTAATTATTTATGTTGTCACAACATGTATAATTATGATCCTGCATACGAATGTTGGAGCCTGGTTAAATGTATGTTCATTGGTTGTGTTAGGTGTTAGGTTGGAGTGCATAGAGTGTTAGTCTAGTTGTTTGGTGTAATGTATCTTCTATAATTGTTTGGAAATGCTATGAGTTTATTTATGGGAAATGATGTTTGTTTCATTTTGATGTGTTTTCTACAATTGTTTGCAAATGATTTATGCTGGCTATTTCATTTTGATGTGTCCACCATAAATGTTCCCTAATGATTTGTGGTTCTTTTTTGGAGATTCTAGATATTTTATTCATTCCTATAGGTATCATTAATGTATCATTTGGGTTATCATATGAGGTATATATTTGCTCAAATTCCCTTGACCTAGGATGAGAGTGATCCATGGCATGAATTTCAGGTTAACACCTACAATCCATTCCATAGACATTAGTGTTTCTAATAGGCATACATTCTTGCAAATTAATGAAGTCAATTTGGCAAGAAGGGAAAGTGAAAGTATGCAAAAATTATAATAGAAGTCACAATAGTACAAGTATATACTCAAAGTTCAAAGGGTTACTTCAATACTTGGTGGTAGTAGTAAATGTTGTTGAGTATTTGGTTGGATCCAAATTAAGATGTATTTAGCTTAAAGAGTAGTAGTATAAATATGTTAATAATTTTTTTTGAATTATAATTTTTTTACCATCTTCGTTAAAATCTAATAAAAATGTGAGAAGAATTGTTGAAATTCTAAATCTTTCTAAGCAGTTTTGTTTCTTTAAAATTTGTTTGATTTATTTTGGCTCGGGCCAAGACTACTTCATGACATGAAATTGGGCCAAGACTACTTCATGGCATGATGTTGAGGCAAGACTACTTCATGGCATGGACTTCCTTTGTCAAGCTTAACACCTACAATGTATTGTAAAAACGTTGGTGTTTCTATAAGTGATAGTGGTAGTAAACATCATGTAAAGACGTTGGTGTTTCTATAAGTGGTAGTGGTAGTAAACATTGTTGATTATTTGGTTTAATCCATATTAAGAAGTATTCGAGTTAGGACTAAGTAATAACCTTGTATTGTAGTATTGTGTCTATTCATAAAATTTGGAATTTAGCTTGCTCATACAATTCGACCTCACAATGCATACTACTAATAGGTTATAAAATAAATGAGATTGCCAGTATAATGAACTTATATCAATTTACATGTAGATTGCTATCTGCTAGACTAAAAATACCATATTCAATTTATAAAAAAAAATAGAGCTCATGGGTTTGTCATTTTCAACAAACCAGTGAGTGCACAGAGGGAACCCGTGAGCGCACAAAGACACCCCGCGAGTGCGTCGTGGAGCACAAAAGGCCCCCTTAACACCAAGAAATCATCCCTACACCACCTTGCCAATTATTTGTCCAGGTAGGTGCTTAACAAAGCACAATTTTTTTGTTATTTTTGTTCTTTTTTGTTTTCCATCTCAATTTTAATTTAAATTTTTTTTACAATCCATTAAAAAACCAAGAAAATTTCATTGCACGCCATCTACACCTAACAAGATGAAAAATGCACCTGAACCATCGGATGAAACCAATGAAACCTGACCTTTAGAAGACAACATTGGAATAGACAATGAACGAAATGAAACCCTGAAGACCAATTACACCATGATTTAAATGAATTGAGGGTATTGAGCAATGAATTGAAGAGCACCAAGGAACCCTCTTAGGTTTCCTTGGATTCATCATTAAAAAACATTATCGAATCCATCAACATTGCAAACATCGAGATCACAAATCTAAGCAAATACAGGGCTCGAATGAGGGAACACTACTCCACTAGGATGTCCAAAGAACAGATAAAAGACCTCAACATCACAAAAGCCTAGTTGTATAGAAAATTCATAGTTCCCTCGACAGGAAAACCTCCAGATGTGAGGAGGAAACAGGTTTGCATGGACTGGTGTATTTACCATCCATGGAGAGATAACTGGAGAAAGAGACGGTTCATGGTGTTTGATAGGCCCCTATACAACAATTTGGAGGTCCCACAGTATTTCCTTCAGAAATTGTGGGTTGATTTTGAGCTAGGTTACCATGTCAACTATTTTGAAATCACTGAGTTTCAGGGTGTCGGTCTTGGCTCTGCTCATGATCGACCTCAGGCCAACCCCAACCCACTTAGAGGACCTCCTGCACCCATGAGAGAGCCAAACCCCCCTCCTCAACCACTCGGGTTTGGTAGCGGCTTAGATGAGATTGATGGATCAGTTAGGCATTCCACACATCATTTGCTTATACATACCACGTTTGTGTCTGTGTCTTCACAGAGCTGGGAGGACATCGATCAGAAAGGACACAGCTGCACCATCTATGGGTGGTGGTCGGGACATGCTAGGTATAGGTGGAACCCGGGCGAGGCCTTCTAATTCTACTAGAAGAACGACACATCATTGTTCTCACTATGTTCATTCTTTCCATGGTCATACACAGCAGCATGCCACAACGAGTTACATGGATCAGGTTAGCTATTGTTTTATTTAATATTCAAGTATTTGTTGTATTTTATTTGATATCGTATTGTTTAATATATTTAACTTTGAATTACACATTGTTGACTTTATTTGTTTTAATGTATAGTTATTCAGGCCTGAGTCTCCATCCTCTAGGTGGGAGGACATAGGTTCCTTTGACCTCGACCGAGCCATGGCAACAACAAAGGAGATTGTAGCACCATACACACAGGTAACTTCTTTACTTTGAATAATTCGATCCTGTTACGAGTAATTTGTGTTCACTAATTACAAATTAATTAGCACTGAGTAATTACCATATTATCATCGTATGTTACAATTGTGTTTATCATATTGTCTAAATTATTTGAAAGTTATAAATTCATATAATCCAACCAAACAAAAAAAAACCTTATAAAACATGAAAATCTAAGAAAACTAGAAACATCTGTTCATGTTCACTTTAGGCATCCTAGACCTCTAATTATCATAGAAATGGGAAAGAAATTTCCAAAATATGTCATTCTTACTTGACCAATGATGAGCCCACAGTTGGGGTTTTTGTGATGCCCGCAGTGTCCTTTATCCTTAAACTACCATCCAATGCTTGCTTTCTCTTCCTGTCCTTTACCAATGCCATGTGTTTTATTGATGCTTTTCCATTTGTTACCATGTCATCCAAGTTATCTTTTCCATGTACTCTCCTTGTCCAAATCATCTTGAAATGACCACCAAATGGGTCATTTTACTCTTGGCTCAATAGGTGTGCCAATGGCTCCAATGCCCATCACTTTGTCCACCAAATCAACCTTTGTTTCCATGTGCTTATGCCATGTGTTCTTCAAGCTAAAAGTTTTCCATTAATGTTGTCATCAATGACAATAATAGACAACCATATTCATTAAGATATCCTCAATCTCCCAAAATCTTCACACATTGCTTCCTTAAAAATGAAACCTGTATTCTATTTACACTCTTGTCTTCTAGGAAACTTGTCTTCTATTTATATTTTTATCATTAAGATGATTAAATAAATCAAATATGATTTATTTAATTATGGCCATGCCATATCACCTTCTTGTCCTTAGCTTGTCATGTCCTTCTTCCATGCTTGTCATAAACACTTGTCATGCTTTCCATGTTTGATGCTTGCCATGTTTGTCACACGTGTCACCTTTTCCATCCCTCAAGCCATGTCACCATCTCCATTGTGCTTGCCATAATGTGTGTGCTCCATGTTCTTAACTATTCCATGTCTTTGTCATTAATGTATTCTCATCAATGTCATTATCAAGTCCTTGTCATCAATCCTTTGCCATGTCTCCACTTTGCAAGTCTTCTACACTTTTCATGCTTGCTTGTAACTTGTCAAGTCATCAAAGCTTGTCTTGTTTACAATTTTTCTAGTCAAGTCTTTTCCATGTCATCACTTCCCCCTTTGTCCTTAAGGTGTTTTCATCAATGACAAATTTGGCCATCAAACACTTCAAGCATAGATTTTCAACCTTCTTTTCCAAATTATCATGGGCCCAATCCATTGTGGGTCAAAGGACACGAACCCCACAACCATGTTCTTTACCAAGTTTTGAACAAATGGACTGGACTAATACAATAAAAACGTTATATAATATCCAAATCCCATCAAACCACTATCATCTAACTTGAATATAACTTAATTGCAGTCATCGTTTTTAAGTACCATCATTGTCATTCTTGTTTGCGTTGTGTTTAATATTGTTAATATTATTTTCATAAATTCAGTCTAAAAATTGTAGTGTTCGCATAGGTGTCCGCAGGCTCTAGTGACCAACCATCGCCACCGGGGATCAGTAGATCTCCACGTGCGCAGGTATCATGTGTATTAAAGCATAAATTTAATTTCAAATAGGATGACTTTTCTGTGTATATTTATATTTTTCTATATTAAACTATGAGGTTATAAATGTGTATGCAGGTGCGAGCACCTCGGCCTGGCAGTGCCATTATTCCTCCCTCCCCGGCCTTTCAGCCACCTTATATGCCAGTTGTATCCCCTGGTATACATATCCCATTCCATGCATCCCTCCCCACCCCCTTCCATCTAGACCCCCCCTCCTATATAGCACCACAGTTCCATCCAGATCCCCCTTGTGTTTCATATCCAGCTCCACCTCTATATAAGTTTCCCATGTTCCCAGCCTCCTCAAACCGACCACAAAACCCCACCCATCCACAGTCATCCATCCCTCCACTGCAACACAGACCTAGCCCCCCCACATTCCCCCACCACACTCGCTTCCCCTTCCAAGGTGCCCCAATCCATACTACAATCAGTTGGGGTTTATAGCCCTATACATGCATGTCCGTTTTTCCCACCCCAGTCCATGCCTCCTTCTGCCACACCCCCTTCTTCTATTGTGCCCCCAACTGGTGTATCCACCGTCAATGTGGCTACATCCTCCCCTATATCGTCCACCCTAGCATTGGAGCAGGTTGTCCAACCGACTACTCCATCCGCTAGCCTTGAAGACTAGCCAGTTGTGTTCACGATGAGATTGACTAGTTGATGAAAATATTGTGAAGTTTTAACAAAAATTACTATATGCATCTAATTTCATCATTTATCTTATTGTTCTAAATGTTGCAGGGTGGCATTGCTGAGAGACTAGGAGCACGGAGGAGGGAGACCCCTCATGACTTACGGTTTCGCATGAGGTGCGTTATCTAATATTTGACAACTATTTTTTACTTTTAAATTATGTTTTATACTTGTATAATTGCCAAGAAAAGTTGACATATTATTGTTGTCATTTCAGGGCTCACGGGGACGTGCTCCAAGATGCCCGAAGGACCCCACTTCCTCTGGCACGAAGAAGAGGAAGATCAATTTTGGAGATGCAACTAGGAGCTCCAAGGGTGGGCAGGAGGATTGAGAGACCCTCTGATGTACACTAGCCATGATGTGGTATTTTCGGCACGAGTTGCCATATTTCTTATAGGGCACCATGGGCCATATTTTGTATAGGGCACGAGTTGCCATATTTTGTATAGGGCACGAGTTGCCATTATATAGACATAGGGAACGATGTTCCATTTTCCCAAAAAGTGTACATGATTGGATAATTTTTGCATATTAATAGATGGATATGCACTTGTCTATATGACTTTGTCTTTGATTACATTTTTGCATACATGATTTTGTCTTCAATAACAATGTTATGGAACAGTTTTCACATACATATAGATGCTATTTATACACACCAAGTGACCTCAATATGAGTCTCTTGTATTTAAATGGGTCTTTCATCTTTTCCTTTCAGCAACAATATACCTAACCAAGCAAACTAAGGAGTGATATTTACATTAGAAAGTGTTGTGACTTTAAGGCCACAGAAAAATAAATAGAAGACGATGACTTCTTCCATACTTAACCTTGTAATGGTTATAATAGTCAATTCTAACAATCATTGCATTGCATATTATATCAAATTAACCTAGATATATGAGAATTTCGTATGTGTGCTTGGATGGAAGGGTTAACCATATCACTTGAATTAGTTCAAACATGAGGGGTGTGCATAGGTGCAATTGGCTTGAGCAATAAAAGAGCATTTCTAATGTATTTACATATGGATCATTCTTTGTGTGTTAGTATGTGCCTTTAATGAAAGCATGGTTAATGTGTTGAACTACTACTTGCACAAGTTGGCATAGACCCTTAGTGTTGATAACGTCTTCAATGTTTTGGTAATATTGATAATCATTATTTGTAATTTAAGTATCTTGGATTCTTTGAGGTTAAGACACATATTGAACAAATTCAACTCAATGGTTCAAGACATCATTTTACCCCATGATCCATGGAAGATTCATTGGATTCATATGAACCTCATTGTCATCACGTCAACCATGGTCAATACTCCAAGATCCATCCTTAGTAGTCAAAACCTCATGTTGGCACCCATATCACACTCAAAGATAAAATGTTCTTTTAAGGGGCATGTCTGGGGGTTGAGGGAATCTCGATGGATAATATCCTTAAAACATTTATATATGATTTAAGGCCTCATATGTCCTCACCTTATAATTTTCAATACCTAAAGACCCATCCTTAGTGCACAAAACCTCCAAATGGAATCCATATCCAAAACAAAGGCCATGTATCCCATCTAGAGAGCTTGTGTAGTGATTCAAGGACTTGTTGATGGCTCATGAGCACGCAGATATTCATTTAGGTCCTAATAACCTTTATATTTTTTAATCACCATGCTCAAGGTCTAGATACCCATCCCTTGTGTTGAAAATCCTCTATTGGCATTGTTGTAGTAGCTTATTCAACTAGTCAACTAGGATAAAGAGTTGATTGGAGGTATACATTGTAAAAATAAATATTTGTTAGGGATTAATAAAAGGATAATTATTCATGGCTATAAAGTTAGATTCTCCCCTTTCTCACTTTCCATTTATGTGTATGGATATGTAGATATATACTGGATAATGACACATAATGACACTTGAATAGATAGAGGGAAAATTTTAGATGAATGCCTAGATCTCTACACAAGTTAAAGAAAAAAAAGAAAAACTCCTAACATTGGGAACAAATAGCCAAAACCAACAATGCAACTAGAACATAATAACCAAGGGAACTTCAAAATGCAACACCACTCCAAAAAATAAGTTGCTTTAGACCTACCTCATTTGGTATGAGAGAAGCTACTTTAGAGACATAGATACCTACCTACCACTTCTCTCATTTGCTATGGGAGAAGTTTCTTTAGACCTACCTCACTCATGTCAATCCTTGATTTTTTGGAGGCTGACCTCCCAATTCTCTTGGTTTTGTGCCCACCCAAATGTTTTTCATGTTTTGGGTACCTTGAGGTATATCCCCAACCCAAAAAACAGTTATATTATGATGATTCTATTGGTTATTGGATTCACCCAACAAAATTATATTTAACAATACACATATTCATAGAATTGGTTCTCCATGCTCAATGCTCACTCTATTCAACAATACAGTTATCTTAAATTTAATTCATGTCTTGTTAAATATTTCATAATTAAATACCTATTTAAGAGCACCACATTAGACCAAGCCATACCATTAATATAAAATGTACATTATAGAAATGACATATTTAAATTTCCTTCTATAACTCTAACCCTAACCCTCACCCAAACCCTAGAACTAAACCATCTTCTTCATAATCACCATCACCATCACCATCACCATCAACATCTTCATCATCATCACCATCATCGTCATCATGAACATCTTCATCATCATTGTCATCTCTAGGTTCCTCATCAACATCATCATCATCTTCATCACCATGACCATCATCATCAATGTCTTCATCATCATAACCATATTCATCATCCCTGTTAACTCTAACTCTAACCCTAATTCAATTTCCTTCTATAAATATAACCCTAACACTCACCCAACCCTAGCACTAAACCATCTTCTTCATCATCACCATCACCATCACCATCGCCATCTCCATCATCATCAATGTCTTCACCATCATCACCATCGTCATCATCATGAACATCTTCATCATCATTTTCATCTCTAGGTTCCTCATCAACATCTTCATCATCACATCTTCTTCATCAACACCGTCATCATCATCATCACCATCACCATCATCATCAACGTCTTCATCATCATCACCATCTTCATCATCATCATTAACTCTAAATCTAACCCTAATTCAATTTTCTTCTATAACTCTAGCGCTAACACTCACCCAAACCCTAGCACTAAACCATCTTCTTCATCATCACCATCACTATCATCATCAACGTCTTCATCATCATCACCATCATCATCATCATGAACATCTGCATCATCATTGTCATCTCTAGGTTCCTCATCAACATCTCCATCATCACATCTTCTTCATCATCACCATGATCATTACCATCACAATCGCCATCATCATCAACGTCTTCATCATCATCACCATCTTCATCATCATCATTAACTCTAACTCTAACCCTAATTCAATTTCCTTCTATAACTCTAGCCCTAACCCTCACCCAAGCCCTATCACTAAACCCTCTTCTTCATCATCACCATCACCATCACCATCACCACCATCATCAACATATTCATCATCATCACCATCATCATCATCATCATTAACTCTAACTCTAACCCTAATTCAATTTCCTTCGTTAACTCTAGACCTAACCCTCACCCAAACCCTAACACTAAACCATCTTCTTCATCACCATCACCATCACCATAACCATCACCATCACCATCACCATTACCATCACCATCATCATAAACGTCTTCATCATCATCCCCCTTATCAGCATCATCATCATCAACACTAACTCTAACCCTAATTCAATTTCCTTCTATGAATCTAACCCTAACCCTCGCCCAAACCCTAGTACTAAACCATCTTCTTCATCATCACCATCACCATCTGTTGATGTATATGTAACTTCGGAATGTATTTCATATATGTATATTGTACTCCTATAGAGATGGTATTATTCCTCTATACGGAAGTGTTTGTATTCCTATAGAGATGTTATTATTCCTCTATATGGAAGTGTCGTCATTTATATTGTAAGTGTCGTAACTTATACATGATGGGTTATTAGACCACCATGTTGGGGTCAACCCTGTATAAGTCATGTGGGTCGAAGGGTTATTAGACTACCCTATTGGGGGTCAGCCATGTGGGTCAAAGGGTCATTAGACCACCCTTTTGGGTGTCGGCCCAGTCAGCATTATGTTATGTGGTTAGGTTAAGGCCGACCTAGTAAAGGTTATTAGGCAAGTCAAGTCAAGTATAAGTAGAGTGCGGGAGGCACTCTATTTCATCATTCTATTCTCTCTCTCACTCTCGGGAGAGTGGCGCACTTGTGGAGGAGGAGAAGCTGCTGCTAGGATATGTCTATCGCTTATGCTTGGGTTGTATCATTTCTCTATCTATCTCTGAGGAAGTTATTGGGGTTTTTCACCTTTATGGTTTTCCCCATGTAAACTTTGTGTCTCTTGTGTGCTTGCATTATTGTGTTCATGATTGATATGCTGTAGATATGCTGTACATGTTGTTCTCTCAGTTAAGATCCTAGATCATATTGAAGTAAATTCTTAAAAACTGACATGGTATCATAGCTAGCCTGAAAGAAGGCATGGTGTGGCATGTATGACACTTGTTGCACTTGCGATGCTTGGGATTGATATATCAAAAACCAGTCATCGTAGCACTTTCACTATAAATCCATTTTGGAAAAGTTTTCTGATCTAAAACTTCTCCAGGTCGAATATCAGATCCCCATGTACCATTTTTCCAAAGGAGAACTTCTAATCCGTTGTACTTTGTGTTTTATTATCTGTACAATCTAGGGTTTCTGCCTCTTCCAGATCTGAGTCATAAACAGGTGACCTAGAAAAAAAGGTCATAACTTGGGCTAGGAAGCTCCAAATGAAATTTCGTAAAAATTGACGTGTAGCGAATGGACTGTACTTTCGCAGGCAACGTTTTCAGAGGCCAAACTTGAACCAGTGACACGTGGAATGCCATACAAGTTCGCTCTCCTATTTTATCCCATAAATAGGTCACATTGCGACACTTGGCATAAATCTCTCTCAGAGAATCCATTTGAGGTCATACCTATGGGGTTGGAAAGATGAGAGGTCGGGCTATCGCAAAACAATTTTTTAGACCATGTGGATCAAAAAGTTAAGAGTTACACCAGAAACAATTAGGTCCATATTTCTGTCAAAACATAATTATTTTTTAGCACCTTCATTCATGGCTTCCGAAATTTAGGGTTTCGGAGAAAGTTGGAATTTTTGTATTCGGAGACTACGGCTGAATGCTACTCATCAAAATCAAAATTTAGAGACCAAGATCAGAATTTTGGTTGGGCAGAAGGTCGGGCTTGATCAGACCCTAGTTCGGGACTTTGATTGGAAAAGTGGAAAATTAGGGCTGCTGTAAAAATGGAAAATTTTTGAAATCTGTGGCCACAGCTGGAAGCTCCTCAGAGAAATAGAAGCTTAGAGCTTTGGATTGAACCTTTTGATTGGGCAGAAGGGTGGGCTTTATCAAGCCCTTGTTCAAGGTCATGTCCAGTGAATCTGGAAGTTTCAAAGGCAACTTTGAGGGGAGAAACTTTGCAATTTTTAAATTATGAGTATACCATCTTGATCAGCTCATCAAGGCACATATTTCTATCCTTTCAGAAGTTTGAAATTCAAAGCTTGAATTTTTATGGTTTCTCTGACAAACCCTAATCTAGCTCCAGATCCAGTTCCTGCAAATCAAGTGGATTGGGTTAATCCTAGAAGAGAATGGATTGGTCACCTACATAAGTGAAAAAGTTCCCGTTTTAGAGGGAGATGAGGCTAAGGTCTTACATAAGAAGATTACAAGCAATATCGACAGGTATGACTCATCCAGGTATGTTTCGAGATTTGTTCATGATTAAGTTTATGGTATGTTTGTCTTCATGTTATTACGGTTCGTACAATCTTGATTAAATTTAGACTTGTCGTATCACCTTAATAAAATTATGAATGCATGATAGAAGATATTCATTAATTAGGGTGTTGACACTTATGATTGTACTAATGCATTATGGTGTTGTATGAGGTTTATGTTGTCCACTAACATGAAAGGTACACCAATAAAGACAAATCATGTTCTAGTTCAAGAACATATGATCATGATGACATGAAGACAAATATTCATCCATTTTCATGGATCACTTAGAAGATCTACTTACGAGGTATGTATAACTGGGTTCTATAATGATTAACCTATGAGATATGTAGGTTACTAGCACAAGTCATTGAACAGAACAAGAAGACATCATGTGGGTATGTTGGACATAACTAGCTAACATACCAATCCATGTATGTTTTTCCTATATCAAGTTAGAATCCTACCTTGTGTTAGGATCCCTTATATAAGTATACTTGGTATGATTAGTTATGTTTATTCATAAAGTTAGAAATGTAAGTAATCAAGGGTTTATGTATTTTATGTCTCTTATCTTGATTGATGATTTAACTAACCAGAAGAGTCCTATGATCAAATAAGAATATGCATTAGTAAAAAAGGACTTCCCTGAAACCTTGAATACTAATGTTTATTATCTCTGTTTGAAATTATCATGACTATACATGTTTAAGATTATTGTGTTTTGATAGTATTAAGATTATACTAATGAATGTGTGATTATGTATGAGACCTCGAGGATAACACAATGATGATACTAATAAGCATGCATAGTGATGGATATAAGTTCAAG
Source organism: Larix kaempferi (assembly GCA_027924585.1). NCBI lineage: Eukaryota > Viridiplantae > Streptophyta > Pinopsida > Pinales > Pinaceae > Larix > Larix kaempferi. Next base: position 189,972 of record BSBM01002320.1, read on the forward strand.
GACAGGTAATCCAAGAAGAAAAGATCAAGAGGGAGCACACTCCAGTTGTTCCTGCAAGGAAGAAAAGATCAAGAGGGAGCACACTCCAGTTGTTCCTGCAAGGAAGCAAAGATCAAGAAGGAGCACACTTCAGTAGTTTTTTCAGAAATGTGGATATTCAGAGAGAGTTGACCACTTCTCACAATCCACATCAGAATGGATTTGCAGAAAAGAAGAAAAGACTAAGAGGGAGTCAACCCAACAAACAAACAAAGATAAGCATTTGAATTATCATTCCTTGCATATTTTATTGTTTAAATAATACTGTTCAATAATGTACATACTCAAGTTCTTAGAATTAGGTTGTGTATTATGCATATTAGAATAGTTGCATTGATGAAGAGTATACTACTAATATACATGGGTAAGTGGCATATGGAACTGTACAACATTCCATTGCTACTTATCTAGAATGAAACCTCTTTGCTGACATGTTGGGAGTCGTGCACAATCTTAACAATGTTCTGGTAGAGATTGGAAGGCATCTATAAAGTTATGGGATATGGATAAATGTTGTATTGAAGCATTGGCTAAGATAATTGCATGACTTTATGACATATTTCTTTATGTGTAAGAATTTGTTCTGAAAACTATGAGATGTTTTCTAATCATGCAATTTAACTTGTTGTGTAGGAAAGATTGTATACCATCACCTACAAAAGAAGGACTACAACATTTGTTCAATAACATAGTTATCTATTGAAAATATTGAAGATATTGAAGTTCCCAGGATCTAGGAAGAGTGCCATGATCGACGAGTACCAGTCGATCATGAAGATGTTTGGGATGCAGTCCCAAGACCTGAAGCAGAGTCTTTAGTGACTCCCAAGAGGATCTACAAGATCAAGCATGTTGCAGGTGGTAGCATAGAGACTTTTGCTCCTATAGCCAAATACACTTCCATTAGATCTGTACTTGCTCTGGCTGCAGTGATGAAATGGAAGATACACTAGATGGATTTCAAGACAGCTTTCTTGAATGGTGTAGTTGAAGAAGAAGTGTACGTGGAGCAGCCACTTGGTTCTGAAACACATGGCAGGGAGCCATATATGTGCAGAACTTGGTATGGTAGGATAGACAGCTTCCTATCTAGTTTGGGATTTACCAAGAGTAAAGCGGATTACAACCTTTACTACAAGGTTGAGGAAGGGAATCCAGTGATACTAATTTTGTATATGGATGACCTATTTATTACAGGTGAAGATATATTTATTGCTGACATGTAGTGGATGTTTTCTACCGAGTTCGAGATGAAGAACTTGTGGATGATGCACTATTTTCTAGGTATGGAGGTGTGGCAGAGTGTAGATGGAATCTTCCTTGGACAAGGGAAGTATGTAGAAGAGATCCTGAAGAGGTTCGGGATGATGGACTGCAAGGCCATGGCCACACCTATGGCATCAAACCTAAAGATTCTGTGTGATGATTCATCTGATCCAGTTGATATCACTATGTATCGTCAGATGATTGGGTCCTTGATGTACCTGATGAACACAAGACCAAATATTTGCTTTGTGGTGAACACATTGAGCCAGTTCCTGACAGATCCGAGTAGTGTTCACATGGTTACTATAAAGCATGTTTTGAGGTACCTGAAGGGTACAGTTGAGTATTGGCTCAAGTATGATGCGAATCAAAAGTTTAACCTATAGGGTTATGTTGATTCAGATTGGGAAGAGCACTTCTGGGTGCTACTTCAGTATGGGATCAGGTGTGATCTCTTGGCTTAGCAGGAAGCAGTCCTGTGTAGCACTGAGTACAACTGAAGCAGAGTATGTTGCAGCTTGTTCGGCTAGTTGTGAGACAGTATGCCTTTGAAAGCTACTGTCTGAGTTATTTGATCTACCATTGGAGGTTACTGGTATTTTTTGTGAGAGCCAAAGTTGTGTGAATTTGTTTGAGAACCTAGTGTTCCACAACAGGTCGAAACACATAGAGATCAAATACCACTATATTAGGGATATGGTACAAAGAGGAGCAGTGAAGATCCTGTATGTTGCAACGGATGAGCAGATTCCAGATGTATTGACAAAGCCACTAGCCAGAGTGAAGTTTGAGTACTTCAGAGAGAGGCTTGGCATTCTTAAGATCGACGACACTTCAAGGAAGAAGTGATGGACACAATTGCTGAGCCATTCCAAGCATGGTGGAAGGAGGACCCTTCACATGGCTATGGATGGAAGCACTGGATGATGAGCATTAGGATGATGTTCTAGTTTCTACTCTATATGATCAGTTGGATCATTTATATGTATGTATGTACGCATCATGTTGATGCTAGATATGATTAGGAAGATCATGTATTTGTATATGTATCAGGTGGATACTTGTATGATCAGCGTGATCATGTACTTATGTATGTATGAGGTGGATACTTGTATGATCATTGTGATCATGTACTTATGTATATTAGATAGATGCATTGTATGATCAGGTGGATCAGGTATGACATGTATCAGGTAGATACTGTATATGCATCAGATGGATATATTGTTTGATCAAGGTGATCACAAATGACGAGCTTCAGGATGTTGCTCCAAATGATATGCATCAGGTTGATGCTATGATGATTGGGATGATCACAGATGACAAGCTTCAGGATGTCACTCGAGATGATACGCATTAGGTGGATGTTATGATGATGTTCAGGTTGATCATGTGATGATGTACATCAGGATGATGTATGGTGAGTGTCGGTTTGATACTCTATGGCCGTGGACAGGTTGTGCAGGTAGCATAGAAAAGATCCTGGGAGATCCTATAGTCTGTGCTAGGATGCTCTTTCGAGGTTTTGCTACACGTAGCATAGAAAAGATCCTTCAAAAACCGGACAGGTAGAACAGTGTGCTCATAACATCCTGGGTTTCTCTATCAAGATCCTATAGTCTACGCTAGGATGCTGTGAGTAGGTTTTGCTACAGTTTCGCATAGAAAAAATCCTTTAAAAATTGGACAAGCAGAGAAGCGTGCTTGTAACATCCTGGGTTTCTCTGTCGAGATCCTATAGTCTGTGTTAGGATGCTCTGAGTAGGTTTTGCAAAAGTTCACATAGAAAAGATCCTTTAAAATCCAGACAGGTAGAGAGGTGTGCTAGTAACATCCTAGGATGCTCTATCGAGATCCAAACAGGTAGATTTGTGTGCTCGTAACATCTTAGGATGCTATGAGTAGGTTTTGTGAAGGTCAACATGTAAAAGAATCTATAGTCTGTGCTAGGTTTTGTTGACGCACGTAATCCTTGAGTTTTTGGAGGCTGACCTCCCACCCCACATGTCCTCTTCAACATTTTTTTTTTCCTGGTATTGTGCCCACCCAAACTTTTTTCATGTTTTGGGTACCTTGAGGTATATCCCCAACCCAAAAAACTCTTATATTATGATAATTTTGTTTGTTATTGGATTCACCCAACAAAATTATATTTAACAATACACATATTCATAGACTTGGTTCTCCATGCTCAATTCTCACTATATTCAACAATACAACTATCTTAAATTTAATTCATGTCTTGTTAAATATTTCATAATTAAATACCTATTTGAGAGCACCACATTAGACCAAGACATACCATTAATATAAAATGTACATTATAGAAATGACCCAATTCAATTTCCTTCTATAACTCTAACCCTAACCCTCACCCAAACCCTAGAACTAAACCATCTTATTCATAATCACCATCACCATCACCATCACCATCACCATCATCATCGACATCTTCATCATTACCACCATCATTGTCATCATGAACATCTTCATCATCATTGTCATCTCTAGGTTCCTCATCAACATCTCCATCATCACGTATTTGTCGCCATCATCATCATCATCTTCATCACCATGACCATCATCATCAATGTCTTCATCATCATAACCATCTTCATCATCCCTGTTAACTCTAACTCTAACCCTAATTCAATTTCCTTCTATAGCTCTAACCGTAACCCTCACCCAAACCCTAGAACTAAACCATCTTCTTCATCATTACCATCACCATCACCATCACCATCTCCATCATCATCAACGTCTTCACAATCATCACCATCATCATCATCATGAACATCTTCATCTTCATTGTCATCTCTAGGTTCCTCATCAACATCTCCATAATCACATCTTCTTCATCAACACCATCATCATCGTCATCACCATCACCATCAACATCAACGTCTTCATCATCATCACCATCTTCATCATCATCATTAACTCTAACTCTAACCCTAATTCAATTTCCTTCTATAACTCTAGCCCTAACCCTCACCCAAACCCTAGCAGTAAACCATCTTCTTCATCATAACCATCACTATCATCATCAACGTCTTCATCATCATCACCATCATCATCATCATGAACATCTGCATCATCATTGTCATCTCTATGTTCCTCATCAACATCTCCATCACCACATCTTCTTCATCATCACCATAATCATTACCATCACCATCGCCATCATCATCAATGTCTTCATCATCATCACCATCTTCATCATCATCATTAACTCTAACTCCAACCCTAATTTAATTTCCTTCTATAACTGTACCCCTAACCCTCACCCAAACCCTAGCACTAAACCCTCTTCTTCATCATCACCATCACCATCACCATCACCACCATCATCAACATCTTCATCATCATCACCATCATCATCATCATCATTAACTCTAACTCTAACCCTAATTCAATTTCCTTCTATAACTCTAGACCTAACCCACACCCAAACCCTAGCACTAAACCATCTTCTTCTTCATCACCATCACCATCACCATCACCATTTCCATCACCATCATCAGCAACGTATTCATCATCATCCCCATCATCATCATCATCATCATCATCAACACTAACTCTAACCCTAATTCAATTTCCTTCTATAACTTTTACCCTAACCCTCACCCAAACCCTAGCACTAAACCATCTTCTTCATCATCACCATCACCATCTGTTGATGTATATGTAACTTCGGAATGTATTTCATATATGTATGTTGTACTCCTATAGAGATGGTATTATTCCTCTATACGGAAGTGTTTGTATTCCTATAGAGATGTTATTATTCCTCTATACGGAAGTGTCGTCATTTATATTGTAAGTGTCGTAACTTATACTTGATGGGTTATTAGACAACCTTGTTGGGGTCGGCCCTGTATAAGTCATGTGGGTTGAAGGGTTATGTTGTTGCAGCAACATCCCCCCCAAAATTTTGTACATATTGGGGCCCCTCCTTTTATTTTCCTAGAAAGTCTACTTAAAGAGTTAAGTTTCCTTTGGAAAGTTTTGAACTTAGTTTTTGTTTCAAGTGAGATATCTCTTTTCGAGTTAAAGTTTTCTTCTAAGTCAAAAAACTCGAGTTTTTCTCCTGAAATGGCGGAAGCACTCGGGATGTTCTCCCAAAATAGAGGAAGCACTTTTTTTTTTTCGATACTTCGGAAGAACTTGAGATGTTCAGTCGCAACGGCGAAAGAACTCAGGCATTTCTCCCGAAATGGCGGAAGCACTTACATATTTTTGAAACATCGGAAGAACTTGAAATTCTCTCCTGAAACAGCGGAAGCAACTCGTAAATTTTTTCCGCAATGGGCGCGTCCTTGCCAAGTCCCGCAACGTTGCATTTTGGAAAAAACTCAAAATGACTGCATGAAATTTCGGAATAACTCATCTTCTTCACCCACAACGGTGGACCAACTTAAGAACTCTCGCCGCAACGGGCGATTAATTTGCCTTGTTTCGGAGAAACATGCCGAGGTTTTCCGCAACGACAGGTCAACTTAAGAACCTTCGCTGTGAGACTTTTGACTCATCAATTCTGGAAGAACTCGTCAAGTCTTTCTGCATTGGTGGATCATCTCTCTCTTCTTTCCCGCAACAAGCAGACAACACGTTCAAATGCCAAGTCTCCCACGCTTCGGAAGAAACCCACAAATTCTGGCCGCAACGGCGGATGAGACTTGTCTTTTTCCTCTAATTTTGACAGTTGCACGTAAATGCTGATTGGGTTGAAATGACCCCACCGTACGAATGATTAATCTCTATTTTAAATGCGCCACATACATATGAAATTCCCACACGTATTAAGTTTCTATATAAGAACGGTGGGGATTTTTGTTGTTCCCATTGGTAGCTTTTGATTTGGAAAACGCCATTTGAAGCTACGCGAATTGATTTGCTCCAACTTAGCTCATTTGCCACCAACCCAACCCCGTTACTTCATTTCCAGGTAAGCGGTTCTACTGTTGATATTGTCTTAAGCTTTGCGTCGAAAACTTTCTCGGGTGATTTTCGTTTTCAGTTGCATGGCCTATTGACACTCGTAGCATACTAGCTTTTATTTTTATTTTTCAAGTTACCTGCGATTATAGACTTTACGACCACTGCAGCCCCTTTAGTTTCCCAATCCGGCTAAACCAGCAAAACGCGCTCATTTGGTAATGCGAACCTGTAACCTCACCATGCACCCGCTCAAAATTTTCTGAACCTGACATCACCTCCCTAAAGGGATCAAGTTTGCCAACCATTATGTGTTTTTGAGTAGTTTGTGTTTTATCTCTTTCCCCAACATACAGAAATATGGCCTGTTATGATTATACGTTATCATGCTAATCCTGTTTCCTTCCTATCTCGCTCTATTTTATGCTATGTTTTACATAATGGTTGACAATCTTATGTTCATTCATGTATGGTTGCTTGGTAGAGATAAACTAGAATGCCGAAAGGTAGCAGAAAGAAAGCTAAAATGATGGAGCCAGAGCTAGTACAGCCAAGGACTGAAACTCTCTTTCAAGACACTAAGTGCACCACGAGTGTTCCTCTCGAGGTTTGATGGGGAGATATTTATCGGATGATCAAGGACTAAGATATCCTAGACATGCTAATAGAAGAAGAACAAATATACCTCAAAATCAGGAACTCTGGCATATCCAGGGCTTCTACTCGCCCTGAGCTATTCCCGTGCTCAGAAGTAATCGGGTGGATATTGGAACATGCCAACCCACAAACAAGACTGTTGCAGGACAACAAGGGAGAGGCATTCGCTTTGTTCCATCTAGCTTATATTGCTGTAGCCTACAAATTCTCACATCCCTAGCAGGCACTGAACGATGCATGTTTGGAACAGATGAATACTTTTGAAATGGCTAAAAGGTTGCTAATCACGGGAAAACAACTAAGGAAGAGGGACAATGATGAGTATGACGTTCAGAGCCTAAGACCTCAATTTAGGTTGATTTCCCTTATGTTAAGCAAAATTTTTGGCATGCCCGATGGAACTGTATATAGGATACAATGGGCCCCCATAATCCACTACATATCATTTAAGGGAATTGTGTTTGATTGGGCTACTATCCTCTCAGATAGTTTGGCATCCACTGTGGCCACAGCTAAAGAAGGTTTGGCCCTAAAAAAGTCAAAGTTTTACATGTCTTCATACTTAATTGATTGCATCTTGGCAAAGCCCCTTTCCCCAGGTTAGGTTGCTCATGGGATCAGTCCAACACCCTGGTATACACTGCTTATAAAATACTATGGGCTCAAAATTACAGAATTCACTATAAGCTCATATGTGAAGAACTCTTATGCCTCGGTATGAGCAGATGTTCAATGAAGAACCCAATTGCTTGTCAGAGAATGCCGTGGAAGTCATGGAAAATTATGGAGATTTCTACTTCTCAGAAGAGGGTACCTATATCAAGATGTTCAGAGGCACTAAGCCACCATACATCTTACCAAAATACACCACTGATTATGTAGTCCTAAAAGAAGCAGTCACACAAGTTTTCCTTGATGGAATAGAAGGAGTTCTTAATAAGCAACATAAGGCTTCCTTCCCTCCTTTGCCTTTCTATATAGGAGCCTATAAGTTCTTAGGGGTTGCAGCAGCCGAAGAGTTCATTCAGGAGTTGAAAGCTTTTCACTTCGGTGAGGAAATCTTTCATAGAAATGACAGGCAGAGCAAAGTTGCGGAGCATTGAAAGGAGTTGTATGCTCATTTTGAGTATGCCCATTACTATGATGCCAAAGAAGAAGTGTTCAGGGGAATCAGTAATATGATTGAATTACAGATTTGTCATCACAGTAGTGGAGCTAGCTCTAGCTCTGCCACAGCCTGAGAGGCCATCCTGTAGAAAGAAAGGGAAGCAGCTGAGGCCCTGGCCCGTGAAGAAAAAAGATTGAAAGAAGAGGCAAGGTTGTAGCAAGAAGCTAAAGAAGCAAGGTTGCAGCAAGAAGCTGAAGAAGCAAAGTTGCCGCAGGAAGCTGAAGAAGCAAGATGGCAGCAGGCATCTCAGGAACAAGAGCACAGGGAAGTAATTGAAAATCAGCAGAAGGTTGAGGAAGAAGAAAGAAGGCTTAAAGCTAAAGAAGAGAAAAATGATGAAGAAGAGGTTAAGGCCAACCAAGATACAGAAGCGGGTGGCTCTAGCACCCAGGATATGGAAATAGACTCATCTCAGGTAGTACAGACCCCACCCACGGAGGCAAAAGTCCATATAAGAGACCTCTCGATCATCCCTTTCACCCCATCCAAAGATCATACTGTGTCCCGATGGGATAAATTTGTATATTATAAGAAGAGAAAGGTTGTGGTCGTGAAGTCAGATGAGAGGTTAAAGAGACTTTTCCATTCAGATATTGTCACCCAGTGAGAAACCACGGTTATGCAAAATACAAATAAGGTTCCTATGGCAATAGCATCGGCTGCCATAGCAGCAACAAAAGCAACCGAAGACAATGTGATCAACATGGTTAAAGAGTTCGAGTCAAGAAAGAGAAGAGCTCGTATGCTACAACATACTGTGGCTAACGAGCATGCCTACAGGGAACTCGTGGTGAACAAATATAATCGCTTGTCTGCTGACCACAAAGAGTTGTCAGATAAGTATCAACACCTGGAAGAAGAAAAGGAGCACCTGGAAATCCAAATGATGGTACTAGAAGAAGAAAAGAATAATTATGAAGCTTGATTTTTTCATCTAGAAGTAGATAAACAGGAAATGGTTGAGAATCTAGAGCAAGCAGAAAGCAGAGCGATGGATATGTCTCCCTTTCATGAGCAGTCTTGTGACATCTTAAGTCAAATGCATGCCACACAAGAACTGATTACTGAAGAGGTGGGCAAAGTCAAGGCCATGTTGGATAGGATGAAGTAAGTTAATACCGAATCCATTAAGCTTAAAGGAAAGTACACTTGAGTAAAAGCACACATTTTGAGCCAGATGGAGTGGAGAGAAGGGAAGGCAGATTTCCCTAAGCATCTCCCGTTCAAATCTGTGGATGGTTTTAAGGAAGATGTAGCCCTTATGGAGTTTTGCAGGAATTGAAGCGCCAAGGTAATGGCTAAGATCCAGGGAACGATGGGGAAAAGTAATGGCCTGTATCAAAAGATTCTTGAAGTGCATGAAAAGTGCAAGATTGTTTTTCCTCAGACCCTAGATGAATTTTCAAGCAAAGAGCAACGCCTATTAGACTTGAAAAACGAGCTGGGCATTCAAATAGAGTATGTAAATAAGGTTGATGTGCTAGCCACCGATCATCTTCATCACTACATTGGGATATCATTGTGAGTATTTTGATCACAGAACATCTAGGAGCTATGGAGAACCTCACAAAATCGAATTAATTTGCAAAAACAGTGGAAAAACTTGAAAAAGAAGATAATTTTACACACAATGTAAGCTGAATATTTTCATTAACTGACTGTCTAACATGTGAAAATGTTAGTAACAGGTTTTTATTACATCCATGAGAAATTCGAGAGCATTAGTGAGCTCAAGCTGAGTGTACAAGTGAAAAATGCCAAATGGGACTCAATCCCCCTAGGTGGGTCCAACTCAATTCCAATCACCCCAAACAATCACGAATTCTGGTGTGAAGGCGGCTGAAGCATGCTGGGTCATTAATGAGGCCAAGGTAGGCGTGGGTGAGCAAGTAGAGGAGTTTGGGGGGACCAAGGGAGAATTAAATGCTCCAAATCTAGCCAAAATTGGGCAAAATCCACCCTAGCGCCCCTAGTCAACTGAAATTCCCCAAATCAAGGAGAGAGGGCGCTCCAGCAATTAATGAGGGTGCACTTGTGGACAAAACAGGAGGCTGGGTGAACTGGTTTGCTTGGAAGTGGGTGTGAACACTCTCAAAAGTGGGTATTTGACCAACTGTTGTCACCTAGTCCAAACTATGGTTTAATTAAGCACATGAGCAATAAAAATTTATGGATTATGGTACTAAGTGTGGATTACTGTTCTAACACCCCCCCTTAACCAGAACTTAGTACAACTCATGAAAGATAAGTGGGAGGCCTTGGCAACAAAGGCTCAAGTCACCTCATTACAAATAGAAATTTTATTTGTCCATATGAACCGAGGAAAAGAAGTAAAACCTCATGGGATAAAAAATTCCCTCTAAAATGGACATGGGGCTGAACCTGCAATTAAATTGCAGCAATCACCATCCATCACTCACTCCAAGCAAATCTCTCAGGTGAGTGAAGGTCTTCTCAGTAAAGCACTTGGTGAAAATATCTGCAGTTTGCTCGGTGGATGGGCAATACTGCAATGAAATCACCCTGTCATGCACCAAGCCCCGAATGTAATGCATGTGGATTTCAATGTGCTTTGTTCTTTGCCTCTATACTGGATCAGTAGATATCTTGATGTCACTTTGATTATCCACCCAAATATTGGTTGGAGAATCAATAGCAACACCAAACTCCCGAAGAATGCCTTGCAACCAAACACACTGTGTGGCTGCGTTCATTGCTGCCCTGTACTCGGCCTCTGCTGATGAAAGAGAAATGGTATGCTGTTTCTTACTTGAACAGCAAATGGGACCTTCAGCAAACATAAACACAAAACCTGAAGTGGACTTTCTATCGATGGGATCTCCCGCCCAATCGGAATCAGAAAATCCAGCTAGTTGAAGTGAAGAACCAACTGCATAGTGTACCCCAAAGCTCTTTGTTCCTTGGACATATTGAAGGATCCTCTTGGCTGCCTTCCAATGGATCTCATGTGGCTGCTGCATATACCTTGCTATAGCACTTACAACATAAGACAAATCAGTCTTGTATGTGTAAGATACAACAAACTTCCGACTAGCTGCCTGTAGAGTGTGCAATCCACCAATGGAGAGTCTTCAAATTCACCTAGTTTTATGCCTGAAAGGAATGGGCACTTGGCTGCATTACATTCAGCCATTTTAAACTTGAATAATAGGTCTGAAGCATACTTAGGTTGACTCATCAATATACCTCTCTCAGATTGCTCAATTTCCAAACCCAAAAATTGCCTTAGCAATCCTAGGTCGTTCATGGCAAATTCACTGTGCAAAGAAGCTTTAATTGAGCCAATTTGTTTGTTGTAGCTCCCTGTAATTAAAATATCATCAACATACAGTACAATAACCTACAAATTATCATCACATTGCTGTAAATAAACATTTGGATCAGACTTGCATCGACAGAAACCAATTGAGAGCAAAAAAGCATCCATTTTGGCATACCAAACCCTGGGGGCTTGCTTGAGCCCATAGAGTGACTTCTTCAACCTGCATACAAGTGTGGGATCCTCTTGGAATCCTTCAGGTTGCTGCATATATATCTCTTCCTGTAGCTCACCATGCAAGAATGCACTTTTGACATCCATGTGGTGAACTTCCCAACCTTTACTAGCTGCCATGGCTAGAGCTAGTCTAATTGAGTCCATCTTTGCAACCGGTGCAAAGGTCTCTGTATAGTCCACACCATGGATTTGTGAGTAGCCCTTAGCCACTAACCTATCCTTGTACTTCATATTAGAACCATCAGCAACAGGTTTGGTTCGGAAAATCCACTTACATTGCACAAGTTTCCTCTTGGGAGGAAGATGCACCAAATCCCATGTTTTGTTCTCTTGGAGAGATTGAAATTCTTCTTGCATTGCTGCTCTCCACCTTGGATCATGATGAGCTTCCTGATATGATGTTGGATCAGATCCAATCATCATATAACAGTGATCAGCAAGTTCACTTTCATTTGCAAAGGAATCATTGATTGTTTGAGATCTAGTCTTCCTAGGCTCTTGGGGATTGCCTGCCAATTCACCTGCAGCTTGTATGATTTTTTCAGCCCACTTGGGCCTTGATGGTGACTCATGTACAGCAATTTCATCTTCATCCATGTCATCTTCATCAATATCATAAAAATCAGAAGTGGAATCATCACTAATTTCATTAAGGTGAGGAGGAGAGGAGCTTTCCCCCGGTGCAAGCTCAAAATCTGGAATTGGTTCTTCTTCGAATTGCACACTTCTCTCAATGAAAGTTTTGAGTGTGGTTGTGTCAAAGAGCTTGTAGCCCTTTGTGTCCTCACCATATCCAACCATGATACATTCTCTGCTCTGTGGCTCCAAAGCCTTCCTCTTTTCTGATGGAATTCGAGCCCATGCTCTAGACCCAAAAATCCTGAAATTTGACACATTTGGTTTTTGGCCAAACCATGCCTCATAGGGGGTTTTTCCTTTGACTGATTTGTGAAAGGCTCTGTTCTGAATATGAGCAGCACAATTGATGGCTTCAGCCCATAACTTAGGGCTTATATCCCTAGCTTCAATCATGCAAGTGGCCATCTCTTTGAGAGATCTATTTTTCCTCTCTGCCACACCATTTTGCTGAGGTGTGTAGGGGATTTAATGTTACATTTGGATGCCACATTCCTCACAAAGATGCTGAATGTTATTATTCACATATTCCTTTCCATTATCAGTCCTACAGATCTTTATCTTATGACCACTATGATTCTCTACTAGGGATTTCCAAATCTTCAATTTCTCAAACACTTCTGACTTCAATTTAAGGAAGTAAACCCAGCAGAATCGAGAGTAGTCATCTATGAATGTGAGTACATACCTTGATCCACCATATGATGGAGTGGGAAGAGGACCAATGAGGTCTGAATGTACCAATCCAAGTGGTTGAGTGGCTCTCCTTGCCATTCCCTTCTCATAGCTGCGCTCAGGATGCTTTCCAACTACACACCCAATGCATGCACCATTTGAAGATCTGATTTCTGGAAGCCCTTCCACCATCTCGTCCTTGTGCAATGTCTAGAGATATTTGTAGTTCATGTGGCCAAATATTTCATGCCACAACTTGGAGGTCTTGTTGGCATGAGAGACAAGAGCATGGTCACTAGAGTGTGGAATGAAATTGGAGAACTTGTACATTCTCTCATCATGATCAGCATACCCTACAGCCACAACTTGATTTGAAGAAATTTCTGAGATTTCTACCAAATCTAGAGTAAATGTTACTCTCTTGGCTTCTCCTGTATGGGTCATTTGATAAACTGATAGCAAATTTTCAGCCAATGAAGGTACATAGAGCACATCACTGAAATAGCCATGCTCCATGTTAATCCTACCAATCCCCTTGGTCTGGATTTCTGAATCATCTCCCATTCGAACTGTTGGGCCACCATTCGAATGCATAGAGGAGAAGAGCTCTCTGGATGAAACCATATGTCTGGAAGCTCCTGAATCAATGATAAAGGATGAGGGATTCGAAATACCTGCTACCAAAGCATGACACTTCTCCTTATTGTCAGGATTTGAGGTGCTCTCTTTCTTCCTTGCGCCCTCAGGGACTGGGATGTTGTTCTTCTCCAGCAGCTGCGCCATTGAATCAATGGTTTTCTTCATGCACGAGCTCTCTAGATGCCATCCCCTATGACAATAGGTGCATTTGGTCTTTTCCTTTCCCTTCTTTTCCTTCTCCTTTGACAGATTCGAACCCCCATTTGCAGACTTGGTCTTGTCAAACTTCCTCTTCTCTTGCTGCTTCGAATTCTTGGCTTTCTGCTTGCCTTTGTTGGCATTTGAAACACCCATTGCCAATGCTTGGTCCTTTGATTTTATGGTGACCATCTGAACTAGTTTGTCCTGCTCCTGAGTGAGACACTCCATGAAGGTATCTAGTGATGGCATTTGCCAGTTTCGAAGGGTCATTTTGGCTGAGTGAAATGTGCTAACAAATACAGAGAATTCTGGGCCTAGCTTCGAAAGGATGGACATAATCAATTGTTCCTCCTTCTTAATAATTCCACATTGTTGCAGTTGAAGTACCAGTGACTTGAACTTCGTGAAGAACTCCTGGATGGTTTCAAAATGCGCTGGGCTCAAGCTAATGAGCTCGTTTTCAAGCTGATGGCCTCTCAGTTCATCAGTTTTCCCAAAGAGTGATTCTAGCTTCACCCATACTTCATTGGGGGTTGTCAAACTGTCTATATGAAACAAGAGTTCCCTTGAAATGCTCAGGCATAGCAATCCATAAGCTTCATCAAGTCGATTGTAGTACTTTGCTTTCTCCACAGCAGAATTTGGCTCCACTTCTGTGCCCATGGTTACTCTATAGAGACCCATAGATCTCAGCTTGATAACCATCTCAGCCTTCCAATCGAAAAAATTGAAGGGTGTGAGCAACATTTGGTTTGATTCCATGACTGCTGCGTTAATGGTGAGAAAACTACTGAAACACCTGCAAAAAACACTCAATTTTTATCTGGAAATCCTCTCTAGAATGCAGTTCAATGCTCAATATTGACCTGCAACTCACTAAATCCATGATGGATCTGATACCATGTGAGTATTTTGATCACAGAAGATCTAGGAGCTATGGAGAACCTCACAAAATTGAATTAATTTGCAAAAACAGTGGAAAAACTTGAAAAAGGAGATAATTTTACACACAATGTAAGCTGAATATTTTCATTAACTGACTGTCTAACATGTGAAAATGTTAGTAACAGGTTTTTATTACATCCATGAGAAATTCGAGAGCATTAGTGAGCTCAAGCTGAGTGTACAAGTGAAAAATGCCAAATGGGCCTCAATCCCCCCTAGGTGGGTCCAACTCAATCCCAATCACCCCAAACAGTCACGAATTCTAGTGTGAAGGTGGCTGAAGCATGCTGGGTCATTAATGAGGCCAAGGTAGGCGTGGGTGAGCAAGTAGAGGAGTTTGGGGGGACCAAAAGAGCATTAAATGCTCCAAATCTACCCAAAATTGGGCAAAATCCACCCTAGCGCCCCTAGTCAACTGAAATTCCCCAAATCAAGGAGAGAGGGCGCTCCAGCAATTAATGAGGGCACACTTGTGGACAAAACAAGAGGCTGGGTGAACTGGTTTGCTTGGAAGTGGGTGTGAACACTCTCAAAAGTGGGTATTTGACCAACTGTTGTCACCTAGTCCAAACTATGGTTTAATTAAGCACATGAGCAATAAAAATTTATGGATTATGGTACTAAGTGTGGATTACTGTTCTAACAATCATCAATACACAATCATATGCTCAAGGAGATCCACCCGGAAACAATAGTAGAAATTCAAGGTATTGAAGCAGAACTTGGTAAGCATGTGACTTCACAGAAGATCTTGATCCCCTCACCAGCAAATGTGGTTGTAAGAGACACTGGTATATGGTTCAGTTATATAGAAGAAGAGGAGAATAAGGCAGCAGCAGCAGTAGTAGCCAGGATAGGCACATCATTCCCAGCAGAGGCGCCACCCCTAGGATAAATGCGCTAGTCATAATGCATTGTTTTGTTTTTGGTCTACTTCTCTTTGTCCCTATGGTTAGAGTGTGGAGTCACAAGGACAAATGTCCTTTTCTGTTATGAGAAAGAAGTCATGAATTGTTTTATTTTTGGAAAATCTTAAAGACAATTGTAAAAGGCCAGGTGGCAGCCCCAGAGGCATTTTATAAACTTATAAATAGATGAATAGGGAATAGCGTAAAGGACTTTTGGCAGGTGAAAAGACATTTCTTGTCTTGTATGTGAACTATTTCTATGCATGTATAAGGAAATCATTTTTTGCCTAGAATTGTGTGTTGAATGCTTATTAGACTGCTCTTGTATCATTCACATTTCATAGTGAGACCTTTCTTTGCTGCCATGAATTTATTCTATGCAATGATTGATTTCCTGTATTTTCCTGTATAATGATATTTCTCACTAATGAGTAATGGGATGTATTGCTTTTAGATTAGAAGCTATCTTTTAATATCTTTTACCTCCTGCTGTAGATGCATCCATATGATTTAATAGCTACCTATTGATCTTTAGATGTTTCCTTTTAGCACATTACTCATATTTACATGTTTCTCCTTGCAGGGATAGATTAGATTAATTTCAGTTGTAGATAAAGATTTGTTTCAGCTTTGCATTTAGATTAAATTAGCTTAGGGCACTTGCATATCATCTTTAAAATAAATTACATAAACGGTGGATCGGGCCGTATCCGGTAGAAAGAATAGAAAACTTTAAATCTTACGGTAGTCGGAACCATTAACTGGACGGATTCCCAACACCAAACAGTGAGCGATCTAATTGGGATTGCCCATCAGGGAGGATCCCTTTCTGCTTGATGCTGCAATTCTCGGGGCATTAACATGTTATTAGACCACACTATTGGGTGTCGGCCATGTGGGTCAAAGGGTTATTAGAACACCCTATTGGGTGTTGACCCAGTCAGCATTATTTTATGTGGTTAAGTTAAGGCGAACCTAGTAAAGGTTATTAGGCAAGTCAAGTCAAGTATAAATAGAGTGCGGGAGGCAATCTATTTCATCATTCTAATCTCTCTCAGACTCTCGGGAGAGTGGCGCAGGTGTGGAGGAGGAGAAGCTGCTGCTAAGATAAGTCTATCTCTTATTGGGGTTTTTCACCTTTATGGTTTTCCCCAAATAAACTCTGTGTCTCTTGTGTGATTTCATTATTGTGTTCATGATTGATATGTTGTAGATATGTTGTACATGTTGTTCTCTCAGTTAACATCCTAGATCATATTGAAGTACATTCTGAAAAACTAACACCATCACCATCACCATCACCATCACCATCATCGACACCATCACCATCACCATCACCATCACCATCACCATCACCATCATCATCAACGTCTTCAGCATCATCACCATCATCATCATCATGAACATCTTCATCATCATTTTCATCTCTAGGTTCCTCATCAACATCTCCATCATCACATATTCGTCGTCATCATCATCATCATCTTCATCGCCATCATCATCAACGTCTTCATCATCATCACCATCTTCATCATCATCACCATCTTCATCATCATTGTTAACTTTAACTCTAACCCTAACTCAATTTCCTTCTATAACTCTAACCCTAACCCTCACCCAAACCCTAGCACTAAACCATCTTCTTCATCATCAGCGTCACCATCACCATCATCATCAATGTCTTCATGATCATCATCACCATCATCATCAATGTCTTCATGATCATCATCACCATCATCATCATGAACATCTTCATCATCATGTCCATCCCTAGGTTCCTCATTGACATCTCCATAATCACATCTTCTTCGTCATCACCATCATCATCAACATCTCCATCATCACATCTTCTTCGTCATCACCATCATCATCAACATCACCATCACCATCCTCATCAATGTCTTCATCATCATCACCATCATCATCATCATCATCATTAACTCTAACTCTAAGCCTAATTCAATTTCCTTCTATAAGTATATCCCTAACCCTCAGCCAAATCCTAGCACTAAGCCATCTTCTTCATCATCACCATCACCATTACCAGCACCATAACCATCATCATCAACGTCTTCATCATCATCACCATCATCATCATCATGAACATATTCATCATCATTGTCATCTCTAGGTTCCTCATCAACATCTCCATCATCACATCTTCTTCGGTATCATCATCATCTTCATCACGATCACCATCATCATCAATGTCTTCATCATCATCACTATCTTCATCATCATTGTTAATTCTACCTCTAACCCTAATTCATTTTCCTTCCATAAGTCTAACCCTAACGCTCACCCAAACCCTAGCACTAAACCATCTTCTTAATCATCACCATCACCATCACCATTAACTTCTTCATCATCATCACCATCATCACCATCATGAACATCTTCATCATCATTTTCATCCCTAGGTTCCTCATCAACATCTCCATCATCGCATCTTCTTCGTCATCACCATCACCATCACCGTCAACATCACCATCACCATCATCATCAACATCTTCATCATCATCACTATCTTCATCATCATAATTAACTCTAACTCTAACTCTAATTCAATTTCCTTCTATAAATCTAGCCCTAACCCTCACCCAAACCCTAACACTAAACCATCTTCTTTATCATCACCATCACCATCACCAACACCATCACCATCATCATCAACATATTCATCATCATCATCATGAAATTCTTCATCATCATTGTCATCTCTAGGCTCCTCATCAACATCTCCATCATCACATCTTCTACATCATCATCATCATCATCATCTTGATCACCATCACCATCATCATCAACGTCTTCATCATCATCACCATCACCATCTTCATCATCATTGTTAACTCTAACTCTAACCCTAATTCAATTTCCTTCTATAACTCTAACTGTAACCCTCACCCAAACCCTAGCACTAAACCATCTTCTTCATCATTATCATCACCATCACCATCACCATCACCATCACTATCATCATAAGCATCTTCATCATCATCACGATCATCATCATCATCAACATCTTCATCATCATTGTCATCTCTAGGCTCCTCATCAACATCTCCATCATCACATCTTCTTCATCATCACCATCACCATCACCATCACCATCTCCATCACCATCATCATCAATGTCTTCATCATCATCACCATCTTCATCATCATCATTAACTCTAACTCTAACCCTAATTCAATTTCCTTCTATAACTCTAGCCCGAACCCTCACCCAAACCCTAGCACTAAAGCATCTTCTTCATCATCACCGTCACCATCACCATCACCATCATCATCAATGTCTTCATCGTCATCACCATCATCATTATCATGAACATCTACATCATCATTGTCATCTCTAGGTTGCAAATTTCACCCCAATTTGAAGGCCATGCAAATTTTCTTAAGGGGGTCATTTCTCTTCCGAAGGCCCTCGCGCGTATGTGGCCATCATGGACCTATGGGAGCTGAAGGAATCGAAGCCCGCTTGCCGGTTTGGGTTCTGTGGCCTTAGAGCAAATCCCCAAAGTGTCCCTGAATGGCCCCGTGATGCTCGACTAGAATGCCCGTAGCATCAAAACTGTGGTCCCGTTGGTTAATCCGTGGTGGCCACGCACACCCGGGGGCCTCTGGATGAGAAATGGCCCCCTTGAGCAAATTTTGAATGGCCCTCATTGTGAAAAACCCTAGCTCTAGAGATGGTCCATTGGCACTACTTCCCAGTCTTTGAGGCACGATGTGTAGGGTCCCCTATGCATCTTGGATCCACCAGAATCAACGGATTCGCAAACGGAGCCACGGTTTTGATGCTACAAGAATTCTAGTCAGGCACCTCAAGGCCAATCAGGGATACTTTAGGGATTTGCTTCGGGGCCACGAAACCCAAATCGGCAAGCGGAATTGGATTATGTCGGCTCCCACAGGTCCACATGGCCATTGTGGACTTATCCACGGTGGTCATGCACGCCCGGGGGCCTCTGGACGAGAAATGCCCCCCTTGAGCGAATTTTGAATGGCCCTCACTGAGCAAAACCCTAACTCCAGAGATGGCCCATTGCCACTACTTTCGGGTCTTCGAGTCACACTATGGGGGGTCCTATAGCTGAAACCCAGTGCCTCGGACCCATTAGAATCAATGGATTTGCGAACGTAGCCATGGTTTGGCTTCTACATGCATTCTAGTCGGGCTCCCCGAGGCCATTCAGGGACACTTTGGGGATTTGCTCCGGGGCCATGAAACCCAAACTGTTGAGTAGACTTTCATTCTGTCGGCTCCCACAGGTCCACGTGGCCATTATGGGCCTGTCCATGGTGGCCACACACGCCCAGGGGCCTCCGGACAAGAAATGAACCCTTTGGGCGAATTTGCAAGGCCTTCACATTGGGGTAAAATTTGCAAAATTGTCGACAGCGGAGGTATGGCTAGCCTTACCAGCTGGAACCTTCCTAGACACACTTGCAGGACTCCTGCAAACCTAGTTTTGTTGCATGGTTGGAATTTTATGCCCCCGACAGGTATCTAACAGGTGAACCTGAAGGCATTTTGTATGCGAGATGGAATGATCCATAGAATGATGACCGTTGACTCCGTTGGATTCAGGACGTCGGGATAGTTCTAGGATTGCCCCTCTCCTTCGGTCCCGTGTCCCAGGTGTCCTCTTGTACGTCCATTTTGGAAACTATGGTTTTGCTCAGTACGGGAGTCTGCAATTTTTGCACATCTGGGTCAAATTTCCAAAACCGTCAACCGGGCACATATGGCTAGCATTCCCAGCTGGAACCTACCTAGACACACTTGCAGTACTCCCCGAAACCCGGTTTTGTTGCACGGATGGAATTTTATGCCCCCGACAGGTATCTAGCAGGTGTCCCTGAAGGCCTTTTGGATGGAATATGGAACGAGCCATAGAATGACGATCGTGGCTCATATAGACAAACCGTCGACTCCATTGGATTCAGGATCTCAGGATAGTGCTAGGGGTGCCCCTCTCCTCCAGTGACGTTGCCCACGTGTCACCTTGTACGTCCATTTTGGAAACTCGGGTTTTGTTCAGTACGGGAATGTGCAATTTTTGCACACTTGGGTAAAATTTTCAAAATCATCTACCGGGCATGTATGGCTAGCATTCCCAGCTGGAACCACCCTAGACACACTTGCAGGACTCCCCAGAACTCGATTTTGTTGCACGTTTCGAATTTTATGCCCTCGACAGATATCCAACAGGTACCCCTCAATGTTCGGGTACACAGGGTACTACCAAAGGACCGAACACCAACAGCAACCACTTCACACAAATAAATCACAGATCAACACACCGATGTCTTGACGTGGTTTAAACCCTCTTGAGGGAAACACTCCACGGCCCCGGCCAAATAGCTTCTACGGGAAAATTTATTATGCAAAGAAAGAAAGTTACAAATAAGCTTCTCATAATCGATCAACTAAACAATGACCCTCCATGCTCTTTAAATAGAGATCATGGACCAATTGGGTTTTAAGCCACGGATCAAGGTTAGGTTTGATCTAAGAGAAGTTGAGCCATCGGATCACTCTATGTCGGAAACATATCGTGACCGTCGGATTAAGTATTTACAAATGCATACTAATGCATACTAAAGAAAACACACTATCCCTAACAGATATATTACACAAGTTGATCTTAACTAACTCCTAAGTGTCTAAATATCCTAACATCCCCCCTTAAGAACAACTTGGGATAGGATTGAAGGATTTACAAAAGTGACACTATCAGGAGAAGGAAGGAGGCATTAGAGCCTATCCCCCCTTAATAACAAGTTCCTAAACTCCTAACATAGATCGAAGTTTAAAAACTTCGCTTCTGTAAGAGACTTGGTGAAGATGTCTGCAACTTGATCATCTGTAGGGCAAAAGAGCACTTCAAGAACCCGATCATGAACAAGATTTCTGATGAAGTGCATATGTAGCTCAATGTGTTTGCTGCGTTGATGTAGAACTGGATCTTTGGCAAGCTTGATGGCACTTTGATTGTCGCACCAAAGTGGAGTAGGCTACTGCTGCTCGAATCCAAACTCTGAAAGGATCTGTCGAAGCCATAAAGCTTCCTAACTGGCATTGACTACTTCTCGATATTCTGCCTCTGCTGAAGAAAGAGCAAGAGCTTGTTGTTTCTTACAAGCCCAAGTAATAGGTCCAGATCCCAGACTAAAAACATAACCTCGAATAAATCGAAGTATTCTTTTAGCTTCTTTCCAGTGACTTTCATGAGGTGTCTGCATATAACGGGCAACACGACCAACGGCAAAGGAAAGGTTAGGACGGGAATGAGTCAAGTATAAGAGACTACCAACAAGCTGACGATACAAGGTGGCATCTACTTCAGGTGAAATACAAGTGGCAGAAATTTTGACTCCAGAATGGAAGGGAGAAGGGGCTGGTGTACAATCTTCCATGTGAAAGCGACGAAGAAGATCACAAGCATACTTAGACTGAGAAAGAAAGATTCCTTCTTTGGTTTGCAGGACTTGGAGACCAAGAAAATAATGCAAATGTCCTAAGTCTGACATTTCAAAATTTTGTTTAAGACTGGATTTCACATGGGTTATAAGCTTAGGGTCACTACCAGTAAGAATAAGGTCATCAACATATAGAACAAGTATGATGAGATGGTTTCCTACTTTCTTGGTATAGACATTGGGGTCAGAATGGCATCTAGAAAAACCAGTGTCAAGGAGAAAGTTATCCATTTTGGCATACCAAGCTCTATGAGCTTGCTTAAGGACATATAAGGATTTCTTAAGGCGGCAGACAAGGCTAGAGTTATTCTGAACATAGCCAGGAGGTTGTTCCATGTAAATTTCCTCCTGTAAATCACCATGTAAGAAGGCAGACTTGACATCCATTTGATGGACTTCCCAGTTGTGTAAGGCTGCAAGGGAAAGAACAAGGCAGACGGAGTTCATTTTTGCGACAGGAGAAAAGGTTTCATTGTAGTCAATCCCTTCAACTTGGGAAAAACCTTTGGCAACTAACCTTGCCTTAAGTCTTTCAACACTTCCATCTGATGCATACTTAGTTCTGTAGACCCATTTACATCTGACAAGTTTTCTTCCTTTTGGAAGAGGTACAAGATCCCAAGTATCTTTCGCCATTAAGGAACGATATTCTTCATCCATGGCTGCATCCCAATCTGGATTCCCTGAAGCTTCTGCAAAAGTTTCTGGATCATGATTCTCGAAAACTTGAGCCAAAAGAGAAGAGGCTCGCTGAAACTGAGAACATGTTCGACATTGATCTCTAGGATCACCGGCAAGATCACCAGCTGCTTCACATGTTGAACGGACCCATCGAGGAAGCACTTGTGCTGGTGCAACTGGAGGAACATGAGCAGGTGGAGGTGGATTTTCATCCTCACTGTCATCATCAGAAACTGGACTTGGAAACCTGTCAAGGAAGTTGGAAGAAGAAGAAGAAGAAGGCACAAACGCCGAATCAGGCTCGCAGGCCACAGATGGCACAATCGCCGAGTTAGGCTCGCAGGCCAAGAGATTTTCATCAAATTTAACATCTCTTCTAATGATTATAGCATGAGAATGTGGTTGAATAAGTCTATAACCTTTTACATCTTCAGAATATCCAACAAATATGCACTTTTCACTTTTAGGCTGCAATGCTTTCTGTTTTTCATCTGGAATGTGAGCCCATGCTTCACTACCAAACACACGAAAGTGACTTACATCAGGTTTAATTTTACTCCATGCTTCTTCCGGTGTTATACCTTGTAATGCTTTTGTGGGGGTGTGATTAACTATGTAATTTGCACAATTTATGGCTTCAGCCCAAAATTGAAGACTTAGTCCCTTAGATTGGATCATACAATTAGCCATTTCTTTTAAAGTGCGGTTCTTTCGCTCAGCTACACCATTTTGTTGTGGTGTATATGGAACAGTGTGCTGTTGTTGGATGCCTTGTTCAGTACAGAAAGTAGTGAACTGTTTGTTAACATATTCTCCTCCATTGTCAGATCTTAACTTAATAATTTGATGACCAGATTGTTTTTCAACAAGGGCCTTGTAGGCCAAGAACATGTTAAATACTTCGCTTTTAAGTTTTAGGAAATAAACCCAAGTGCGTCTTGTGTAATCATCAATGAATGTTAAGAAATACTTGAAACCAGAAAAGGAAGCAGATGGAAGAGTACCACACAAGTCACTATGCACAAGCTCCAAGGGAACCGAGGCGTGCCAAGAGGCACGTTTGTCAAAACTGTCCCGATGATGTTTTCCGAGTACACAACCGGAGCAAACACCATCTCTGCAAGATACCATCGGAAGACCGGTCACCATATTTTCTTTACATAGTTGTTGCAATGAGCGATAATTTAAGTGACCAAATCGCTCATGCCAAAGTTTGCTCAAGTTATCACTATGAGCAACAAAAACTAAAGGGAAAGGTGATGACCCAAAGTTGTTAAACTTGTACAACCTGGTAATATCATCAACAATTCTGGTAGCTAGGACCTGTTGAGGATCTTTAAAATCCTTGATCACAACTTGGTGAGGTGTAAAGGTCACAGTTTTACCTTCACCAGAATGAGTGATCTGATAGACTGATAACAAATTGCAGGAAATTCTTGGAACACATAGTACATCACTAAAATGACCATTATCTACTGGAACTGTTCCAGCTCCTACAACACTTAGATATCTATCATCACCAACAAATATTTGTTTGGTGTTACATTCATGCATAGTAGAAAATATGGCTTGATCCTTAGCCATATGATAAGATGCTCCAGAATCAATGATCCATTCATTTGAAGTAGAAGAAGAAGATGCATTATAAGAATAACCAGAAGCACAAAGTGCATGTCCATGAGAGGTAGATTCTGAAGACGAATCTAGGCTGATGTGGTGCTTCTTCATTGTTGCTTCCAAGGCTGCCATCTTCTTGAAACACTTAGATTCATCATGATTATCTTTCCCGCAATAGTTGCAATGACGCTCAGTCTTCTTGCCTTTTGGCTTGGATCCTTTGTCATTTTTTAAAGAAGGAGCTGACTGAGAGGGTTTGGGACCCTTGTTTGACTTATTATTGCGAAAATTTTGTTTCTTGGGAGGCTTGGACTTTTCTTTCTGTTGGGACAATAAGGCTTTCCCAGATGTATCTGCATTGTTGATTATTCCAAGATGAATGAGTTTATCTTGTTCTCTAATCAGGGAATCAAAAAAGGATTCAAGACTAGGCTCTTGATAGCTAGCTGCATTCAAGGATGCTTTCATGGAGTAAAATGTAGATACAAAAACAGAATATGCAGGTCCAAGTTTGGAAAGAATATGATAAATGCACTGTTTGTCTTCCCTCTCAATCTTACATTCTGCACATAAGAGTTTAAGAGTTTTGTACTTAGATAAATAATCTTGAATGCATGAAAAGTCACTTGGATTTAAATAACTCAACTCATTTTCGAGTTGATGACCTCGAATTTCATTGTGTTTACAAAACACAGTTTCCAACTTGTCCCAAGCAGCATTAGGTTCATCAATTCCAGATATGTGGAATCGCAAATCAGTAGAGATTGACATCCCAATCAATCCACGAGCTTCATCACATCTATTTGCCCATTTTATTTTCTTATCATCATCAGTGGGTTATTTTTCTTTCCCTGTTGTAATTCTGAAAAGTCCCCTACTTCGTAGAACATCCTCCATACGAGATTTTCATGAGAAATAGTTGGAACTATTAAGTAGAATATCATAAGGGGCGGCCATATTTAATGGATGTAAAAGTAGAAACCAATAGTTTAGATGTGAAGAGATCAAAAAAATAGGCGGTTTAAAAAAAAACGACACTGAAAACTGACTCTGTATGATGAAGTTATGCTTGAACAAAGAAACTGTTGAAGATGTCCCCAATAGTGACGTGGCAGCTAGAGAATGTCCAGCAAAAAAAAGAACCCCCCTCTTCCCAAGATGAACCTTTTGACAATCACTTTACAAGAAAGTTGCTTTAAGTGAACCACTTTTGTAAAATAAGTGATTTCACTTTTACAATGATATTACTTTTAAATAGTGCAACAATAAAAAAACTTAAGTGACTCACTTGTATTTTTATTTTTTTATTATTTAAGTGAGATGCACTTTTACAATAAAGTAACTTGAAAATAGAAATTGCATGCACTTTTCCTTTTAAAAGTAATTTCCTAAGACTTGAACTCAAGACCTATTAAGGAATAAAGCAACTTTGAACCAAGTGAGCTAGATTAAAAGGTATGTAAAATATGGGAATGAGGAAGGGTTTATTTTTTATTTTTTACTCTTCTTGCTCGGTTTGCGTGCTTGCCCTTTTTCCTGCAAAACAGACCACAAAACGAAACAAAAAAAACTTTTCCACACTTGTGGAGTTAGATCTTGTTAGCTTGCCCGGAAAGTCTACGTTTTTTCTCTGTTTCTGATTTGCCGAGATCGCGCAAGGTGCACGGCAAAGAGCATACGCAGTCGAGAAAAACCCTTTCCCTTTCTGTTTCTGATTTGTCGAGATCGCTCAAGGTGCACGGAAAAGAGCATACACAGATGGGAAAGTAACAATCCGAACCAAAAAAAAATCTAACAGTAAAAAAAGATGAAATATGAGATTTTTTCTTTTCAAAAAACGAAATAAAAAAATGCGTCACTGTAACATTATACCTTCAGATCTGATGAAAAACGCGTTTCTGGAGCAACCGGGAACCGTTTTTGATCAAACGAAAACTATTTTCCAATGGAAACGACGCTCCAATCGCAATGGAACACCTCCCACAGCCCAGAAATGCACAAAAATACAAGAACTAGAAACCCTTTCGAGTTTCGGCAACAACAGTTCAAGATCTAGATCATAACCGGAAGCGGCACTTCATAAAAGCTCTGATACCATGTTCGGGTACACAGGGTACTACCAAAGGACCGAACACCAAGAGAAACCACTTCACACAAACAGATCACAGATCAACACACCGATATTTTGACGCGGTTTAAACCCTCTTGAGGGAAACACTCCACGGCCCCGGCCAAATAGCTTCTACGGGACAATTTATTATGCAAAGAAGGAAAGTTACAAATGAGCTTCTCATAATCGATCAACTAAACAATGACCCTCCATGCTCTTTAAATAGAGATCATGGACCAATCGGGTGTTAAGCCACGGATCAAGGTTAGGTTTGATCTAAGAGAAGTTGAGCCGTCAGATCACTCTATGTTGGAAACATATCGTGACCGTCGGATTAAGTATTTACAAATGCATACTAATGCATACTAAAGAAAACACACTATCCCTAACGGATATATTACACAAGTTGATCTTAACTAACTCTTAAGTGTCTAAATATCCCAACACTCAAGGCCTTTTGGATGCGAGATGGAACGAGCCTTAGAATGATGATCGTGGATCGGATCCACAAACTGTCGACTCCGTTGGATTCAGGACGTTAGGATAGTCCTACGGGTGCCCCTCTCCTCCGATGTCATGGCCAAGGTGTCACCTTGGACATCCATTTTGGAAACTAGGGTTTTGCTCAGTATGAGAGTGTGCAATTTTTGCACATTGGGGTCAAATTTGCAAAATCATCGACCGGGAACGTATGGCTAGCGTTCCCAGTTGGAAGCTCCCTAGACACACTTGCAAGACTCCCTGGAACCCAGTTTTATTGCACAGTTGGAATTTTATGCCCTTGACATGTATCCAGGAGGTGTCCATGAAGCCCTTTTGGATGCGAGACAGAACGAGCCACAGAATGACGACCGTTGCTCGGATTGACAAACCATCAACTCCATTGGATTCAAGATATCAGAATAGTGCTAGGAATGCCCCTATCCTCCGATGACATGGCCCAGGTGTCACCTTGTACGTCCATTTTGGAAACTAAGGTTTTGCTCAGTATGGGGGTGTGCAAGTTTTGCACATTGGGGTCAAATTTGCAAAATCATCGAGTTAGAGTTATAGAAGGAAATTGAATTAGGGTTAGAGTTAGAGTTAATGATGATGATGAGGATGGTGATGATGATGAAGACGTTGAGGGTGATGGTGATGGTGATGGTGATGATAAAGAAGATGTGATGATGGAGATGTTGATGAGGAACCTAGAGATGACAATGATGATGACGATGTTCATGATGATGATGATGATGATGATGATGATGAATATGTTGATGATGATGGTGATGGTGATGATGAAGAATATGGTTTAGTGCTAGGGTTTGGGTGAGGGTTAGGGCTAGAGTTATAGAAGGAAATTGAATTAGGGTTAGAGTCAGAGTTGATGATGAAGACGTTGATGATGATGGTGATGGTGATGGTGATGGTGATGGTGATTGTGAGTGTGATGGTGATGGTGATGGTGATGATGAAGAAGAAGAAGATGGTTTAGTGTGAGGGTTTGGGTGAGGGTTAGTGCTAGAGTTATAGAAGGAAATTGAATTAGGGTTAGATTCAGAGTTAATGATGGTGATTATGATTGTGATGATGATGAAGACGTTGATGATGATGGTGATGGTGATGGTGATGGTTATGGTGAGGGTGATGATGAATAAGATGTGATGATGGTAATGTTGATGAGGAACCTAGAGATGAAAATGATGATGAAGATGCTCATGATGATGACAAAGGTGATGACGATGAAGACGTTGATGATGATAGTGATGGTGATGGTGATGGTTATGGTGATGGTGATGGTGATGATGAAGAAGATGGTTTAGTGCTACGGTTGGGTGAGGGTTAGGGCTAAAGTTATAGAAGGAAATTGAATTAGGGTTAGAGTTAGAGTTAATGATGATGATGATGAAGACGTTGATGATGATGGTGATGGTGATGGTGATGGTGATGATGAAGAAAATGGTTAAGTGCTAGGGTTTGTGTGAGGGTTAGGGCTAGAGTTATGGAAGGAAATTGAATTAGGGTTAGAGTTAGAGTTAAGGATGATGATGAAGATGGTGACTATAATGAAGATGTTGATGATGATGGTGGTGGTGATGAAGATGAAGATGACGACGATGAAGAAGATGTGATGATGGAGATGTTGATGAGGAACTTAGAGATGACAATGATGATAAAAATGTTCATGATGATGATGATGTTGTTGATGATGAAGACATTGATGATGATGGTGATGGTGATGGTGATGTTTGTTGATGTATATGTAACTTCGGAATGTATTTCACATATATGTATATTGTATTCCTATAGAGATGGTATTATTCCTCTTTAAGGAAGTGTCGTCATTTATATTGTAAGTGTCGTAACTTATACTTGATGGGTTATTAGACCACCTTATTTGGGGTCGGCCCTGTATAAGTCATGTGGGTCAAAGGGTTATTAGACCACCTTATTTGGGGTCGGCCCTGTATAAGTCATGTGGGTCAAAGGGTTATTAGACCACCCTATTGGGGGTCGGCCCACTCAGCATTATGTTATGTGGTTAAGTTCGAGCCTACATGAGTTAGGTAAAAAGGCAAGTCAAGTCAAGTATAAATAGAGTGCGGGAGGCACTCTATTTGCTCACTCACTTCCCACACATGCTCTCAAGGAGGAGAGGCGCACTTATGGAGGAGGAGGATCTGCTGCTAGGTTATGTCTATCTCTCTTGGTTGGTTGTATCATTGCTCTATCTATCTCTGAGGAAGTTATTGGGGTTTTTCACCTTTATGGTTTTCCCCAAGTAAATCTTTGTGTCTCTTGTGTGCTTGCATTATTGTCTCCATGATTGATATGCTGTAGATATGCTGTACATGTTGTTCTCTCAGTTATGATCCCAGATCATATTGAAGTAAATTCAGAAAATTTTAACATGGTATCAGAGCTAGCCTGAAAGAAGGCATGATATGGCATGTATGACACTTGTTGCACTTACGATGCTAGGGCTTGATATAGCAAAAACCAGTCATCGTAGCACTTTCGCTATAAATCCGTTTTGGCGAAGTTTTCAGATCTTAAATTGTTACAGGCCGAAGCTAAGATCTCCAGGTATCGTGTGTCCAAAGGACAACCTCTAATTCGTTGTACTTTGTGATTTATGATCTGTACAATATAGGGTTTCTGCCTCTTCCAGATCTGAGTCAAAATCAGGTGACCTTGGGAAAAAGGTCATAAATTGGGCTAGGAAGCTCCAAATGAAATTTCGTGAAAAGTGACAGGTAGTACACAGGCCGAGCTATCTCATAAAACGTTTTCAGAGGCCGAAGGTCAAACAGTGACACGTGAAACGCCGTACAAGTTCGCTCTCCTGTATTATCCCATAAACAGGTCACGTTGCGACACTTGGCATATCTCTCTCTCAGAGAATCCAATTGAGGTCAGACCTGTCAGGATGGAAAGATAACAGGCCGAGCTATCTCAGAAATTTTTTTCAGAGGCCGAAGGTCAAACAGTGACACGTGGCATGCCGTACAAGTTCGCTCTCCTGTATTATCCCATAAACAGGTCACGTTGCGACACTTGGCATATCTCTCTCTCAGAGAATCCAATTGAGGTCAGACCTGTCAGGATGGAAAGATAACAGGCCGAGCTATCTCAGAAAACTTTTTCAGAGGCCGAAGGTCAAATAGTGACACGTGGCACGCCGTACAAGTTCGCTCTCCTGTATTTTCCCAAAACAGGTCACGTTGCAACATTTGGCATAACTCTCTCTTAGAACATCCAATTGAGGTCAGACCTGTCAGGATGGAAAGCTAACAGGTCAGGCTATCTCAGTAAACTTTTTCAGACCCTGTGGATCAAAAATTTCGGAGTTACACCAGAAACAATCAGCTCCAGGTCCAGTTCTTGCAAATCAAGTGGATTGGGTTAATCCTAGAAGAAGATGGATTGATCATCTGCATGAGTGAAGAAGTTCCTGTTTCAGAGGGAGATGAGGCTAAGGCCTTACATAAGAAGATTACAAGCGATCTCGACAGGTATGACTCATCGAGGTATGTTTCGATATTTGTCCATGATTAAGTTTATGGTATGTTTGTCTTCATGTTATCACGGTTAGTACAATCTTGATTTTAGACTTATCATATCACCTTAATAAAATTATGAATGCATGATAGAAGTCATTCATTTATTAGGAGTATGAAACTTATGTTTGTACTAAAACATTGTGATGTTGTATGAGTTTTATGTTATCTACTAACATGAAAGGTACACCAAGAAGACAAATCATGTTCTGGTTCAGGAACATATGATCATGATAACATGAGGACAAAGATTCATCCATTGTCATGGATCTCATAGAAGATCCATTTACGAGGTATGTATAACTTGGTTTTGTAATAGTTAACCTATGAGATATACAGGTTACTAGCACAAGTCATTGAAGAAGAACAAGAAGACATCATGTGAGTATGTTAGACATAAATAGCTAGCATGCTAATCCAGGTATGTTTTTCCTATATCAAGATAGAATCCTACCTTGTGTTAGGATCTTATACTGTTGTTGATAATGATTATTCATGAAGTCATAGGTTTGAATAATCATGATTGTATGCATATTATGTTTCTTACCATAGTTGATGATATGACTAACCATAAGAATCATGATGGTATAGGTTTGAATAATCACAGGTTTTATGAATTTTATATCTCTTATCTTGATTGATGATTCAACTAATCTGAAGAGTCATAGGTTTGAGTAATTACAGGTTTAGACATGTTATGTTTCTTATGATTTGACTAACCATAAGAATCCTACATAAACCTTGAATGCTAATGCTTATTATTTCTGTTTGAAATGATCATGACTATACATGCTTGAGATTATTGTGTTTTAATAGTATGCTAATGAATGTATGATTTTATATGAGATCACAAGGATAACACATTCATGATACTAATAATCATGCATAGGGACCAAGGATGAATATGAGATTCAAGAACAGGGAATCCAGGAAGCAAAGATCAAGAGGGAGTACATTCCAGTGATTTATGCAAGGATGCAGATATTCAGAGGGAGTTGACCATCTCTCTACATACCACAACAGAAAGGTGTAGAAGAAGCTACTTCAGATTAGGACTCCAGCAGCTCCTGCAAGGAAGCGAAGACTCAGAGGGAGTCCACCCAACGAACAAACAAAGATAAGTATTTGAATTGTCATTTCTTAAATAATACTGTTCAATAATGTATATACTGATGTTCCTAGAATTAGGTTGTGTATTATGCATATTAGAATAATTGCATTAATGAATAGTATACTCCTAATATGCATGGGTAAGTGGCCTATGGCACTGTACAACATTCCATTGCTACTTATCTAGAATGAAACCTCTTTGCTGACATGTTGGGAGTTGTGCACACTCTTAACAATGTTCTGGTAGAGATTGGAAGGCATCTAGAAAGTTACGGGATATGGATAAATGTTGTATTGAAGCATTGGCTAAGATAATTGCATGACTGTATGACATATTTATTTATGTGTAAGAATTTGTTCTGAAAACTATGAGATGTTTTCTAATCATGCAATTTAACTTGTTGTGTAGGAAAGATCATATGCCATCACCTACAAAAGAAGAACTACAACATTTGTTCAGCAACAAATTTATTTATTGAAGATATTGAAGTTCCCAGGATCTGGGATGAAGAAATGGAATGCCATGATCCGTCGATCATGAAGAATGATGTTTGGGATGTAGTCCCAAGATGTGAAGGGAATTTTGTTATGACTTCCAAATGGAACTATCAGATCAAGCATGTTGCAGATGGCAGCATTGAGAAATATAAAAGTGATGAAATAGAAGATGCACCAGATGGATCTCAAGACAGCATGGTGTAGTCATATATGTGTGCAGAACTTGGTATGGTAGGATAGACAGCTTTCTATCCAGTTTGGGCGTTACCAAGAGTAAAGCAGATTCCAACCTTTTCTACAAGGTTGAAGAAGGCAATCCAGTGATACTACTTTTGTATGCAGATAACCTGTTTGTTACAGGTAAGATAGATTGATTGCTGACACGCAGCGGAAGCTTTCTTCCAAGTTCGAGATGAAGAACTTGGGGATGATGCACTATTTGTTTTTGGCATGGAGGTGTGGCAGAGTGCATATGGAATCTTCCTTGGACAAGGGAAGTATGTAGTAGAGATCCTGAAGAGGTTCGGGATGATGGACTGCAAGGATATGGCCACACCTATGGCATCGAATCTGAAGCTTCTATGTGATGCTTCATCTGAGCCGGTTGATGTCTCTTTGTATCGTCAGATGATTGGGTCCTTGATGTAACTGACGAACACGAGACCAAACATTTGCTTTGCTGTGAACACATTGAGCCAGTTCCTGACGGATCCGAGGAGTGTTCACCTAGTTGCTGTAAAGCATGTTCTGAGGTACCTGAAGGGTACAGTGGATTATGGGCTCAGGTATGAGGAGAATCAAAAGTTTAACCTGCAGGGTTATGTTGATTCAGATTGGGCTAGCAGTGCTATAGATAGGAAGAGTACATCTGGATGCTGCTTCAGTATGGGATCAGGTGTGATCTCTTGGTTTAGCAGGAAGCAGTCCTGCGTAGCACTGAGTACAGCTGAGGCAGAGTATGTTGCAGCCTGTTCAGCTAGTTGTGAAGCAGTATGGCTACGGAAGCTACTGTCTGAGTTATTTGATCTCCCGTTGGAGGCTACTGGTATCTTCTGTGATAACCAGAGTTGTGTGAAGCTGTCCGAGAACCCAGTGTTTCATGACAGGTCGAAACACATAGAGATCAAATATCACTATATCAGGGATATGGTGCAGAGAGGAGCTGTGAAGCTCCTGTATGTTGCGACGGACGAGCAGATTGCAGATGTGCTGACGAAGCCACTAGCCAGGGTGAAGTTCGAGTACTTCAGAGAGAAGCTTCGCGTGCTTCAGGTCGAGGACACTTCGAGGAAGAAGTGATGGACACATTTGCTGAAGCCATTCCAAGCATGTTGGAAGGGGGATCCTTCACATGGTTGTGGATGTAAGCGCTGGATGATGAACATCAGGAGGATGTTCTGGTTTCTTCTTAGATATGATCAGTTGGATCATGTATATGTATTTTGTGTATGCATCATGTTGGATGCTGGATATGATCAGTTGGATCATTATATGTATGTATGTATGCATCATGTTGGATGCTGGATATGATCGGTTGGATCATGTGTCTGTATTTTGTATATGCATCATGTTGGATGCTGGATATGATCGGATGGATCATGTGTATGTATTTTTGTATGAACGCATCATGTTGGATGCTGATGGATACATTGTGTGGATCATGTATCTTTGTATGATCAGGTAGATCATGTATGCTGATGGATACATTGTGTGGATCATGAATCTTTGTATGATCAGGTAGATCATGTATACTAATGGATACATTGTGTGGATCATGTATCGTTGTATGATTAGGTAGATCATGTATGCTGATGGATACATTGTGTGGATCATGTATCTTGGTATGATCAGGTAGATCATGTATGCTGATGGATACATTGTGTGGATCATGTATCTATGTATGTATCAGGTGGATACTTGGATGATCGTGGATGACGAGCTTCTCCAGATGACATGCAGCAGGACGTTGCAGTGATGATGATCAGGATGATCATGTGTACATCAGGATGATGTTTGATGAGTATCAGATGATACTTTATGGCCGTGGATCAGGTTGTGCAGGAAAGCATGTAATTTGTGCCCTGTGAGATTTGCAGATGGTATTTCGAGGTTTTTCCTATGGCATGTAATTCGGTGCCCTGGGACATCTGACAAATGCTCTTGCGAGGTTTTGCTTGAGAGGACATGTAATTTGTGCCCTGGGAGATTTCAGGTCGGAGTTGTGTACCCGTAAAATCCTGAGATGCTCTTGTGAGGTTTTGTCCTATGGCATGTAATTTGCTCCTGGGAGATCTGGACAGGATGAAAAAGGCCTCAGATGCTTCAGCCAGGTTTTGCCATGACCACATGTAATTTGCTCCTGGGAGATCTGGACAAGATGAAAAAGGCCTCAGATGCTTCAGCCAGGTTTTGTGGTGGACCACATGTAATTTGCTCCTGGGAGATCTGGATAGGATGAAAAAGGCCTCAGATGCTTCAGCCAGGTTTTGTGGTGAGATCACATGTAATGTGCTCCTGGGAGATCCGACAGGTAGAGCCGAGTGCTCGTAACAGCCTGGGATGCTTCAGCCAGGTTTTGTGATGGGTCACATGTAATGTGCTCCTGGGAGATCCTACAGGTAGAGCTGTGTGCTCGTAATAGCCTGGGATGCTGCAGCCAGGTTTTGTGACGCACGTAATATGTCCTGAGGATTCCACAGTATGGCCAGTGATGATGAAGACCTGCAGGTGGTGGGCCTACATCCAGTATGAAAAAGGACTGGCTCTGTAGAACTTCCTATGACGAGTAGATTCAGAGATTGATTGAGATAGCAGCAGCAGTGACGATGATGATGATGACTCGATGACGATTATCCAGTGACGATGATCCAGAGAAGATGACTTGTGCTAGAAGAACTGTGCTGAGAAATACCTTCCTAGTTAAGAGGGAGTGTTGATGTATATGTAACTTCGGAATGTATTTCACATATATGTATATTGTATTCCTATAGAGATGGTATTATTCCTCTTTAAGGAAGTGTCGTCATTTATATTGTAAGTGTCGTAACTTATACTTGATGGGTTATTAGACCACCTTATTTGGGGTCGGCCCTGTATAAGTCATGTGGGTCAAAGGGTTATTAGACCACCTTATTTGGGGTCGGCCCTGTATAAGTCATGTGGGTCAAAGGGTTATTAGACCACCCTATTGGGGGTCGGCCCACTCAGCATTATGTTATGTGGTTAAGTTCGAGCCTACATGAGTTAGGTAAAAAGGCAAGTCAAGTCAAGTATAAATAGAGTGTGGGAGGCACTCTATTTGCTCACTCACTTCTCACACATGCTCTCAAGGAGGAGAGGCGCACTTATGGAGGAGGAGGATCTGCTGCTAGGTTATGTCTATCTCTCTTGGTTGGTTGTATCATTGCTCTATCTATCTCTGAGGAAGTTATTGGGGTTTTTCACCTTTATGGTTTTCCCCAAGTAAATCTTTGTGTCTCTTGTGTGCTTGCATTATTGTCTCCATGATTGATATGCTGTAGATATGATGTACATGTTGTTCTCTCAGTTAAGATCCTAGATCATATTGAAGTAAATTCAGAAAATTTTAACAATGGTGATGGTGATGGTGATGGTGATGATGATGAAAAGTCCCTCTAAGTGGTTATCTATATGAATCAAGCATCAATCTACATGCCCACTAGTCTTTCTTGACTTCCCATCTAGTGTAAGATATTCCCCCTTAACCACCATCGAGCCAATAGGAAATTCAATGCCTTCATCGTCGATTAATAATGCGTAGAGGGTTTTCTTACCTTGGATGCACCGTTCCAACCAATAATTCATGCCCCATTCATTTCCTTTCAGGGAAACAATTGTGGATATGTGTCCTGGTTGTACAACATCTGAGATATGGTCATCGTCTATCGAAATCGCTGACTAACCCTCCTCTAACTGGGTTGTTTCAAAAACTGCAAGTTGGTCTACCGCAAGTGACACACGATCCCATTCATCAACCCAGTCCATGAATTCGCATTGATCCTATTCACCAATGCTGCAAGGGATGCAAAAGCATGCAATATTTCGCGTCCATATTTGAAATAAGGGGTTGTTTGAGCTTCGAACTAAATGAAATCCACATGTTACTTGTACTGTGCTGCAACTATAGGAACACGATCGGTCTATGTCAACCACCTGCCAAAAATTTCTTACCTCACGTCCTGCCATTAATGATGTTTGTTGATCTCTTGCTCGGTCTGACATTGTTGCAAAGCACCATTGAACTATGGATTTTGCATCTAGGATATGAGGTTCCCTATCAAACCTCATCTCTTCCCTTCATAGTGTGGTCTTGATGCATGCACCAGACCCATAATGCTTGCCTTTGTCATGCCCAGTCTCAAAATAGTTCCAGATATGAGGCACATTATAATTCTTATGCAAAATACTCATCCATTGGAATACTCAGACATTTTTGAACTAGCCCGCACAACCATCCAACCATATCCAATGTTGATCCATTTGTATATCTCTCTCCTTCAACTGATCATAGAAAATTTGAAAACATTGTTGCACATAATGCATATCATAGGTTCTATCATCACTTATGTAAAATTTTGTCTCCTTCAGTATTATCCTCTTGTCATTGCTGCTCTTTGGCCCATGCCTATACAGAATATGTACCATGATGCTGACTTGGTATGAATGATAGTATTGACTGTGGATTTCATTTTGTGGCTGAAGGGTGTAATTTTCTACAAAATCCACAATTGACACTATGGTTCCAACAGGAAATGTGTCCCTGCATTTTCTGTACTGCTCATCTTGCCATCGCGCTACATGCACATGTTGAACACACTACTTTGTTTTCTTGTAGAACTTCATCAAGAAGTCACATAACAGTACTTGTTACCATGAAAACAAGGGAAATATTACAATGTGGCATTTGGAAAAATGTATATGTCATAAATTGAATGTGTAATATGAAAAATATGCAATATTCATTTGTACCTGTGATTTCACTATTGCAATCTTTTTACATTCTGTGGCACTGTCTAATTGATACATTACATACTTGAAGCTCTGCATCTCCACGCCCATCCTGTCAAATTCGTGCTACTTGATTTCATGGATGCAACGATTCAAAAGAGAAAACCCACTGCACCTAGGACATGTCCCATATAGACACGGTTTTTCATTATATTTTTGTCCTTCGGGCCTTGGACACATGATGTTGTGGATAAAGTCTCTTGGTGCATTCGGTGGTAGTATGGATCCATTGCATCCCTGCATAATGTTAGTATGCAAATCACAAAATATATGTTTATATGTGTCATAATAATATTCACATTCTATGTGGAATCTACAACAAAAGGTGTTCTGATCAATGCATATACAAACGTACCATGGTTTTCATTTCTCAAAGGACCTTTGGCCCAAGTTCAAATGTGTGTTCTCATTCCTGAATCTCTCATAGAGTTCAGTCTGTGTGGTGTCAAGGAAGTGTTTAACATGGGGTTCACGTTCAGTAGATCCTTTTCTCAGCTTTAGCACGTCTCTTTGGTTTGATGAAGGTCTAGTATGATCATGCCAAAAATTTTGTACTAACTCCTTAACAACATCAATTAGCTTCCTATTTGCAGGAGGCAACCTACCAACAAAATCCCAACAATCGTTTCCACTCGGAGTGTCAATATTTTCTCTTATAACAGAGTACTTTTTAATAGTTTTTCTATTTAATTTGATTATGTGATAAGTGTGTGATATCAGGTGAAGTTTCCTTGTGGACTTGCTTACAACTGATTCCGCTAAAACACAATG
Source organism: Larix kaempferi (assembly GCA_027924585.1). NCBI lineage: Eukaryota > Viridiplantae > Streptophyta > Pinopsida > Pinales > Pinaceae > Larix > Larix kaempferi. The sequence continues at coordinate 227,911 of BSBM01002320.1, forward strand.
AGCCACACAAATATATTTTGTACGAGACATCTTTCGAGTAGCATTAAATGCAGATTTGAGATTTCTAACAATATGACTGCTAGCCTATGAAATTTTAACCATCTTTATGCCCAAAATTCTCCTAACAACAGCTAAACAACATGAATTTAACAAACATAGCAATAATTGACATTTACCTGCATCACCTTTGGATTCAAAATATTCTTTGACAATTTTGTTGCATTGCCATTCAATAGTGCGTTTTGGAAACTTCCCTTCAAGACTCGACATAGCAGTTTCATCCACATGAATACGTCTAGGAGTTCTTCTTCTTGCATTGGACAATCGAGGTAGGGAGATTGGACATGAGACATGAATACAAGAGCTTGGTTGTTGTGGTGCCTTGTTCACAGATTAGGCCATAATGGGAGTGTGGTCGACATGGTTGCGGCCTTCTTGGGGAGATTGCAAATTAAGCACTGCTTGTATGTCCATCTCTACACATGCAACATCTCTCAATATTCCTGTGTCGTGAGGAACTTTAGCATGAATCGTTGATGGATTGTTGGTTGGATATTGTTTTCATGTTGGCATTTGAGTTGCGTCCATTGGACGCGACTGCTTTACCTGTGGTTATGAACAAGAGGTTGTCGTGTCAACAATTGTGTTAGGATCAGTGGCACGATCCAGGGAAACGATAGGACCATGTCTCAATATTTCCATTCCCAACCTACCCTTTTCTATTAAGTCATTGACCTTTTCAATGGGAAGATTCCATCTATATTTTTTTGTTATGTTGCGTGAGTTTCCCATCTCCAAAAGTCTCTTTAACACAACTATCAGGCCTACCCCTGCAAAAGAAACAATAAATAAGATATTAGTGCCATTATACAATGAACTTGACACATTCCAAGATAAATTACCACTTTACAAATTAACACATACAACTACATACTATGTTGGTTTATTTGTGTTTGAATAAACATCATTATCTCTTACAATTCCAATCAATATAGATGATGGTTGGTCAAGTGTAGAGTATAGAAACTAGTGTCTTGCCTAGCCATGAATTCATAAAAATTATGGTAGTAATACCCTACCCTAGAGATGGCTATAGATGCCTTGGGAATAGTTTGATAGTTTTTCTACATCAAATAAGGTAAAGAGAATAAGTTTACTAATTACACAATGAGGAGGTTGCAAATTCCCCAAAGGAATTCTTATTGGTTTACATCATATTTTTCACATTAATGAGTTTCATTTTTTGCTCTCCCTTAATGTTATCAATTCTAAATTTTGCACCTAGTTTGATTGCTTTGTCTTCATAGTGGAATGGTATATCCTTCCATTTGAGGCAATGTCCCTTACCATCATAAATTACTAGGTTATATAACACCTTAAGGAGTTGAATAAACAAAAACAAACTATTTCCTTGTCTGTAAACCTTGAGATGATAGAATGTGATTTTGAGTTTAAAATACCCACAGTTGTATTTAACAATGCATCACAATAGAATGAATGTATAATTTATATTGTGCAAAACATTAAGGAGGATGCAAAGGTTTCTAACAAGGATCATGGTCTTGGGAATGGTGATTAGGGGGAATATAATTTGACCTTTCAATGTGCAATATCTAGGGTATGGAGGTGTTAGAAAGTGGGGAACTAGGGAGTATACCAACAATGATCATGTTGGATAGAGCATGAGGTGGGAAAGTCCTAGTTTTTGGAAAAAAATCATTATTAAAGGTGAGGGGATATTGTAAGGATGGTAAATGTGGATGAATATTATCATATTTGGATTCATAGAGAAAGGAAAGGTGCATATACTTACTGATATCCTCCAACCATACAATGGTATTGAATAAGAGATGAGAAAGTTGAGGTTTCGTGGATGAGTGAAGTGATATTTTGAGTCATGTTTAGTGAGTGTAATATTTTTTGCTAGCATAATATGAGGTGAAAAGAACAAAGTTAACTTGGGAACTAATTACGCAAGGAGGAGGTTGCATACTTCATCTTGTCTAGTGTTCATATGAGTTTTTTTAGATGTGAACTTGGGAATTCTTATTGTCAAATTCATTGTTGTCTATGCATGGATATTACTATAGGAATATGATAAAAACAAAAAGGCATGGGAGAATCTCAAATCTTGTGAATGAAAAGAATTATTTACAATTCACCATACCTCTATAGAAATGATCTCTACTTGCAATGGAAACTGATCGCTTGAATGTATCCACTAGATTCCAAGACCACTGAAGATTTTTGTTAGATTCCAAGGGTGATTTTGTGTCCAATAGATCAATGAGTGTCCAAAATATCAATGAATGTGAGCCAATAAGAAACTTGTAAGACCTTGAAACCCACAGAAGAAATGAAACCCGTGTTTTATGGTAGAATTCTCGGGACACAGAAAGCTCTGTATTTTTTTAACTAGTAACAGGGACGTGCACGCGTGCTTAAACGTGCACACGCATTTTTTTAGTGCATACATGTCACTAGTGCGCACGTGCTAAAATGCGTGCACATGACCCTGTATAACATTTATACCATTTATTCCCCAACGTTTACACCATTTAATGCCAAAAATTCCCCCACTTCGAAAATATTTGCATAAATTGGACTCTGTGATAAAGTTTAAGAGGTGGGTCTTAATTTTTATTGGAAGGGATTACTCTTTGCATCTTGACACATTTGATAATTTATGGTTGTCTATGCGCCTTGACCTAATTGATATTGCAAGGTGAGGATTTGCATGCATAATAATCCTTATTTATGAAAATGCGACAAGGATTTAAATGGAAGACGATGTAAAGACATGTTATTTTTATACGTATTTTGATGGCGAGTGTCAAAGAGAAACATGGTGATAAACCACATATGTTTGGAAGTACTGAGGGAGGTTACATGATCATGATCATGCCACCCATAAAAAATTGTTTTTTTTAATTTTATCAATAACCACTGTGGTACTTTGGTCCAAATGTTTTTTCTAACTCATTGTTTCTCCATATTGTGTGCCTACTACCACCTCTCTATATCAATGCATAAAATCAACCTCTGCTTGGTTTGTGGTTATAGTTGCATTCCATTGAGTGTTGTTTAGAGTTTTCTTGAATCTGTGACATTCATGCAATAAATGAGGTCTTGTAGAGGAGGACTCATCAAAGAGGAAATTTGAATTTCATTTTGACAAAAAACATATTTTGTAAAGATCAAATGCCATGAATGCATCCTTAGCCTACCATGCAATACCATGGATGTCTTGAAAATGATTGAACATCATTGAAGAATGAAAAAAGGTTCCTCGATAACTTATTGAAGCATATTGCACTCAATTGAATTCCACTTGGGACTGAATTGAAAATTCTAGGCCTCAAGTGTCATCAATAACACATAGTATCCATGACACTATCCCTCTACAAGGATCCTTTTACATATGAATTGAATATTGCTGCCATTATAATATCTTGGACATCAAGGATTTATCTTGGCTCCTTAACCATGGCTAGTGGAGCGAAACAAGATCCTCCAACACTAACTCTTGCTTCTTAGGCACAAACACCATGAATCAATCCCTGAACCACCACATATAAAATCTATAGAGTATTAGTCAACTTCAAGTGTGTTATGTGTGCGTTGAATAGGTTAGTTGTGAACCAAAAATGGGTCTCGAGGTCTGACCAAGGTATGTGGACAACACGAAGCTTCTCGTGCCTTAAATGAAGCTTCTCAGGCTCAAGCACCATCAACAACACCTAGAACTCAAGAAGCATATTAGGATATGATGTTGAATACATCTTCAGACCACCACACATAACCCTTGTGGGGTATCTCTAGCAAATGTAGAGGGATACATATACCATGATTAGGCTACGTTGCATGCCTTAAACAAGACAATGATGATCATGATCATGACTAATATCATGATAAACATCCTCATCCTCATCATCATGATCATCATCATGATCATCATCATTGCCATCATCATCATCATCATCATAATCATCATCACCATCATCACTATCATCATCATCATCAGCATCATCATCATCATCATCATACTCATCATCATCATCATCATCTTCTTCTTCATCATCGTTATCCTCATCAACATCTTCGTCATCATCATGATCACCATCAACATCATCATCATCATCATCTTCATCATCATCATCTTCTTCATCATCATCATCATACTCATCACCACCTTCGTGATCATCATCATTATCAATGATGATGATGATGAAGAAGATGATGATGATGAAGATGATGAATGATGATGAATATGAGTATGAAGATGAAGATGCTAATGCTGATGATGACGAACATGATGATCATCATCATCCTCAGGATCATCATCATCATAATCGTCTTCGTCATCATCAGCATCATCATCATCATCCTCATAATCCTCGTCTTCATCATCATTATCATTGAAGATGATGAATATGATGAAGAAGATGATCATATTATTCATCATCCTCGTCATCATCATCCTCCTCCTCATCATCATCCTCATCATCCTCATCATCTCCATCATCATCATCATCGTTATCACCCACTTCCTCATCATCATCCCCATCCTCATCATCATCATCATCATCATCTTCATCATCAACATCGGCATCATCGTCATCATCATCATCAACATCATCATCCATCATCTTTATCATCGTCATCATCATCATCTTCTTCATCGTCATCATTGATAATGATGATTATGGCGAAGATGATGATGATGATGATGATGATGATGATGACGACAATGATGATGACGACGATGATGATGATGAAGATGAAAGATGATGATGTTGATGATGATGAATATGATAATCCTCCTCCTCCTCCTCCTCCTCCTCCTCTTCATCATCTCCATCATCATCATCATCGTTATCACCCACTTCCTCCTCCTCCTCATCATCATCCTGCTCCTCCTCCTCATCATCATCTTGGTCCATCTCCTTCATCATCTTCATCATCAACATCACCATCATCATCATCCATCATCTTCATCATCATCTTCATCATCAACATCATCATCTTGTTCATCATCATCATTCATCATCTTCATCATCATCATCATCATCATCATCATCTTTGATGATGATGATGACAAAGATGATGATGATGATGATGAAGATGATGATGACGAAGATGATGATGAAGATGAGTACAAAGATGAAGATGATGATGCTGATGAGAACGGATATGATCATCACCATCCTCCTCCTCCTCCTCCTCCTCATGATCATAATCATCTTCGTCATCATCATCATCATCCTCATCATCCTTGTCGTAATCATCATCTCCATCATCATCATCATCGTCGTCATCATCATCATCATCCTCATCCTCATCATCCTCATCATTGTCATCATCCTCGTCATCAACATCATCTCCATGATCATCATCATCATTATCACCCACTTCCTCATCATCATCCCCATCCTCATCATCATCATCATCATCATCATCATCTTGGCCATCATCTTCATCATCAACATCATCATCATCGTCATCATCATCATCATCATCATCATCATCATCATCATCATTTTCATCATCTTCTTCATCATCATCATTGATAATGATGATGATGATGAAGATGATGATGAAGATGATGATGATGATGATGATGATGATCAAGATGATGGTTGATGATTAAGATGATGATGATGATGATGATGATCAAGATGATGGTTGATGATGAAGATGATGATGAATATGATCATCATCATTATCACCCACTTTCTCATCATCGTCCTCATCCTCATCCTCATCCTCATAATGATCTTGGTCATCATCTTCATCATCAACATCATCATCATCGTCATCATCATCATCATCATCATCATCATCATCATCATCATCATCATCGTTGTCGTCATCACCCTTTTCCTCCTCCTCCTCGTCATCATCATCATCATCATCATCATCATCATCATCTTGGTCATCATCTTCATCCTCAGCGTCATCATCATCAACATCATCATCATCTTCATCCATTTAAAAATAAATATAAATTAATATAAATAAATATGGAAAAGAAGTGCTGCACTAGAATGGCCTGTTATCTACAACTGTATATAATGTTTTTCACAAGATTCCACCATTTTCATACCAAACCAGGGAACTAACGCAAACATATTCATGATGTTTCTTAAAAAAATAACATAGAAACCTTAGGGGAACCCCATTTTTTGGGAGTTATACTTAATTTCCATAAATAATATTTATATATTCTGGAAGGTAATCTGATTGTCTACGTTTCATCTTCTTGTGCCATATTCCAAATAGCTGTGTAGGTAGCTCTAGTATTTCTTTTTTACGTTCATATTTCTGCTTTTCCAGGAGTCTATTGCGACTAACGCATCATGAGTGGCCAGCATTAGCTTGCACCAACCCTTAGGGTTTTTGGAAAGCAAAAGTATAAGTGCAAGTCTAAGTGAAAGAGAAAACACATAGCAAGAGAGAAGAGAAGCCATTTCTACATTTTATGAAAGCACAATTTCCAAGACAAAATCATTACAACAATTCCCAAGGTAATCAACAAACAGTCCGTACAATTTATGTCATATAGTCCATACAATCCCCTATTGGCACAAAAAACGAGGTAGTCCATACACCTCTGTTGGAACAAAAATCAAGGAAGTATGCTAGCATAGAAACCAAGGCAGTTTATGCAGCCCTATTGGCACAAACTTTGAGGTATTCATTGGCACATAATTCGAGGCATTCCGTACAACATTGAGAGACTCTACAGTCAACTGTTGGTACAGTTTGCAAGGGAGTCCGAAATTTGATGAGATAAGTTGGTTTAATTGCATTTATTATTTTTGCTGAAGGAAAGATGAATTTCTGAGTTGTACTAAATTTCAATTTTTTGTTCTCATTTAATAAAATACATCTCTCTAGGGATTCCTCTTGTGAGGTTTTTCCTTGGGCTTGGACTTAAACACATGTGTTCACATTCCACAGTGTTTGAGTGTTTGTTTCACTGAGTATTTCTTGTTCAAGTTATTTTTTATTTTAAATAACTCAGAGCAACATTAAATCATTTATGAAGCAAAGTGTTTGAAGAAATGTCTGAATGAGGTTTTACTACATTTCTTTAAATTTTTACATGGTATCAGAGCTTGGCTATGTTAGTTTTTGGATTTTGTGATTTCTTAAAAGTAGCCAAGGAAGTTCGGCATAACAAGTTCAAGTTAGGATCAATTAAAATCTATGAGTTAAAGTCATGGCCTCAATAGGATTAATGTATGAAGATACTCGATGGGTATGTTAATTTCATCCCTTGGGAATAATGCATTATCGTGTTGTTCAAAGAGTTGCAGCTATGGGTTATTATTGGTGCTTTTGACAGCATGAAAGTTCCCTTAGATGTTGTTCAGAAGAGTGTCTTTGAGAAGAAAGACATCAATGCACAAAAAATATTTTTGGACTCCATTAAAGATCATGTGATACCCCACATCACAGGTAAGTCACATGCTTTTGAGATTTGGAATGCTTTATGTACTCTTTACCAATGTAAGAACCAAAATAGAAAGAAGGTTCTCAAGGAAAAACTGAGGAACACAAAGATGACTGATGCTGATACAGTAACCACTTATCTCACAAAAATTACCCAAGTTAGAGATGAATTGGGTGTTGCTGGTGAGAAAGTGGAAGATGAAGAGCTAGTTATATATGATATTAATGGTTTCACTGCAAAGTGGCACATAATTGTGTAAGGATTAGTTTCTAGAGAGAAAATTCTAGATTGTACAAGCTTATGGGATGATATTTTTCAAGAAGAGTCCTCGGAGGGGACATTCCAGAATAGCACTCAAAGCAGTGAAGACAATGTTTCCCTTGTAATCAAAGGCAAGGGAAAATGGAGGAAAAAGGAGAAAGACCTCAAGAAGGTTCTATGCTTTAACTGCAACAAGCATGGCCATTATGATAGTCAATGTCCCAAGAGGAAGGGGATTGAATAAAAAGAGGGAGCACCATCAACAGAAATGGGAGATTTCGCTTCCTAGTGTGAAACTGAATTTTCCTTAGTTTCAGTATAGAATAGTGTAGGAAGCTCAGTAGATTTCTATGGCATGTGGATAGTTGATAGTGGATCAACTAGCCATATGAACGAGAAATGGATTTTTTCAGAGAATACAAGAAATAGCCCCGGGATGTTTTGTTGAAACGGGCATTGGAAGTTCTCAGGCATAAATAAGAGGAGTTGGAACGATGAAATTACAACTAGGTTTTGGAGAGATTATTGAAGTAGATAGGGTATTATTTGTTTCAGGTATGAAAGTCAATAGACTTTCCGTGTCATCATTGCAGGATGAAGGGAATGGAATTTTTATCAAGAAGGGACATGTGTTTCTCTACCAGATAGAGAACACAGTTGATACCACAATTCTACTTGGGAATAGAAGAGATAAACTTTATTTTCTGCATAGAGAGTTGATGCTTCCAGGTTCATGTGGATGGCTATCTGAATCAGAATATGAAAATGAGGCAGGTGTGCATATGATACCTTTAGATGAGGAGAGGAACATTGGAAGAATACTCAAACAGCATAGAGAGAATGAGCAACATCCATAGTTTCAAGTTTTCTTTCGACATCAGCTTCGAGATTTAGTGGAAGTTCTTGGCAATGGTCAAGATGATTGTGTTCAGACCTCCCTCATTAAGAGGGAGTGTTGAAATTTGTATTGAGGAAGTCCTTAGCCCCATTCTTTTGTGTTTACCATGGGGGCAACACAATGTTGTGTTCACTAGACTTGTTATAATTTTAAAGTGAATTTTTTAATAAATTACTTCAGTATAATGTAATTTAAGTTGTCTCAAAAGTTATTTAATGGATTATTAATTATGAGATGTAATTAATAAATGAGCATTGAATAAAATCCATTAGATCAAAATAATCGTAACCATTGGATGAAAATATAGTTAGAGTTTTTGAGATAGGGTTTTGGGAAAGAAAAAGTATAATTAAAATTCTGAGTGAAAGAGAAAACACACAGCAACACATAAGAGAAGTCATTTCTACACTTTTTGAGAGCAGAGTTTCCAAGACAACATCACTGGAACAATTCCCAAGGTAATCAACAAATAGTCCGTACAGTTTCTGCCATACATGCCCCCTGTTGACAGATAAAATGAGGTAGTCGTACACCATTGTTGGCATAGAAATTGAGGCAATCTGCTAGCACATAAATCAAGGCCCATGATTTCCACGTTTGGATTAAGGGGGGTGTTAGGATAATTAATACTCCATCCTTTTCCTACTTAGGATTGTTTTATTTTTCCTAGCATTTTATGATGTCATTCCCCCCTAGTGTTGTGGCGATGTCATATAGAACCCATTATCCACCTAATGTGCCATGAATGGATCATTTTAGTACCACTAGAGTTAGTTCCCTACATTTTAGGATCCACCTTAGTGATCTCGTTCAACTCACCTTAGTTAGCTAACTCTTGTGGGGGGTTTGTGCTGTGATTTCCATTGTTTGTGATACAATGCACCCTTTTATGAGTGATTTTCATGAAAAACTCACTAATGTGCTCTTATTGGTCAGTTAACTAAGTGTTGGTTGAGTTGACTTGAGTTTGGGTCTTCTAGAGCACTCTCGTGGTGACAATTGATATGCTAGATATTCTAAGACTCGAATTAGCCTAGAATATTCAAATTCTCTCTATTGTAACATATTTTTGGACTATACTAATTAATGGATAATGTTACACATTTCTGCTTCCATTTGAGTTCCAATGCATGAATAATTTGACTATTATTTTCAATTCAATCTTCACTGTAATTCACCTTTCCTTCTCATTCTTTCACTGTGAGGTATTCTCATCTCTATGATCTGTTGTGATTTAGAATATCACATACACTTGTTAATAATAGTACTCAAAGTCCTTCATTAAATAAAAGAATCATACTTTTAAGAGTCTTACCTATTTTTTGTACACTTGGTCAAAAGTTCAAGATAGTTTTCTATCTTCATTACTAATACAGAGTAGCCACAAAGTTTTCTAATCATGTGTGTAGAGTCCTGTAATTTTAATGCCCTTACATAGTCCATCTCGGACTAGCCATATGCTATAAGATGGAAAAACTGAGTGCTCAAGGACCTACAACGACAATATCCAATGTACTAGGGACCATTACCCCTTACAATGTTTGCTCTTTGCAAATTTGATTTTTGGGAAATGCTCTTATTCAAATTCAGATTCTCTTTCTTAGACACATACTTTTATTAACAATCTCTCCTTCCTTTTCATTAATTGTTAATTTTCAATATAAAGAGTTTTTTTTAGTGTAGAAATATTTTTTAAAATTTCAAAAGCCTTATAACCAAGGGAGTCCCCCATGATTAGCTCAAAGGGTTCATAATTCCTTGTTTGAATATTCTTTATTTGTATTAAGTTTATTTGTTTTATTATAGGTTTCATGATTTCAATATCTTTCTTACATTATGGTCTTATTGAAACTACCATAGCCCATTGCGTGCAATTGTTCAAAAAAATGTTAGTGTGGCTCAAATATAATGGATACTTTTCAAAAATCAACATTGAATAAATGAAATATCATAATCATCACATCACTAAATATACTTGATGCTCTAGAGTCTTCCAAATCAACATCAAACGAATAATAATAAATCTAAATAATATTGATTCACCTACCCACTCAACATCATATCAAGTATAATAGATCTAAATAATCATGATGTTCTAGTGCCTACCAACTCAACATCATACCAAACTTGCCAAAATCTAAATGAATCTTGATGCTCCATATCCCACCATCTCAACATCAAATAAACACAATTATTCTAAATAATCTTGATGCTCTAGATCCTACCAGTTGAACATCATATAAAACATAATAAATCTAAGTAATCTTGATGCTCCATAGCCCACTAGATCAACATCAAATCAACATAATAAGTCCTATAAAACATAAGAAATCTAAATAATATTGATGTTCCAAATCCTACCCGCTCAACATCAAATGAAACATGATAATTCTAGAAAATATTGATGCTCGAGAGCCTACAGGTTCAACATGAGGGAATGTATATCTAACTCCTCCAAGACTTGATTAAAAACCATACACATCCAATATTCTAAACATCTTATTACAAATTTCTTAACTTGATACTTCTAGTATCTTGCAAAACATATGCAAACCATTCCAACAATTCTCAATTTACATCTTCTATATTTTTTGAATTAATTGCCATAACATAACTATTCCATCTATTTAACTTAACATTCTCAGAAATGTTGCATTGACTTCTTTCCAATGTTTCAATAGGATTCCAAATCTACCTGTTTGTTTCGTATTATATTTCTTATAAGTATATACTTGGCATAATTAAATCATTCATGCAATTGAGTATTATTAGATCCACTTCCAATAGCATTTTGCTATGTTTAAAAAAAACCTTGTGCAATGTCAACCTTCCCTTGAAAAGTCTATGAATGTACATGCAAGCCGAGAACTTTCAAGCATGCCTACATGGACCCAAACACGATAACTATGTTTATTTATTTTGGCTAAGACATGTTTACTTTAGGTTTATGCCCTTAGAAAACTTATGAGAATATTTATTAAAGTAATCACCTACACCCCACACAAAAATTCTTTCGTCACACTCTTTTTTGAAGGACCACCATTCCCATACACCTGCATACACAACATAATGTAACAACATTTTGGCTTCCACTTTATATATAAAATCCTATAGAAAAAACTAAAATATCAAGGATATATTATTACTTACCTTCCAATCATCATAGTGGTGGCCTATTGGTTGGTTCTAGGACCATCTTTAAACATTGATCCATCCATAATCCTCAGACTATCAACTCTATTCACTTGATATCTCTTGTTGACCACAACCGCAACATGACATCCTCCATGGAAGTGACACATTGTAGCCATAGTATCACGGAAAAACTGATCCATGACTACATCATCCCCCGTGTCCTTTCTCAAATCTTTCCCAATGAAGTGAAATATATTTTTCATTATTAGTTCAAGATGTTTTCCTCTTGGCATTTATTTCCATTTCCCTTGGTTAGTAGGTTTGTGTTCTCCACTCATGGAGTCATCGTAGTCAACTCTATTCATGGCTATTCCAATAGGAATTTTTGGACAAGTGCAAAGAACCTTCTTGCACATTTTCGATTTTTATCATAACAATATTTATATTGAAAAGTATAATATGAATTTTAAACAAGCAAATAATAACTCAACCTCGAGATATTACAGTGTTACTAGTAAAAAAAATAAATTGCAAAAACTATATGTAAAATGGTTTGTTTAAAAGTTAGTTCAAAGAAAATAGTCAACAATATTTTCAATGCTAAATAAAAAATAAATCTTTTGTAAAATGATACACTACAAAATTTTCAATATTTCCGCAGCAACAACGCCAAAAATGTAAATCAATTCATGTCTAAATCCTGGTACATTTTAATTATCAACCCAGATTATGTAAACTTGTGAAATGAAAAAGAATATGTTCAAATTAGATCATTAGTAGTATGATTTATCTAATATGTTTATGGAAACTAAATGATGGAAAATGAATTTAACTATGGAAATCAATCTCTTCCAAACAAAAAGAAACAAAGACAAATCAATCATTAAATTGTTTTAAATGAGGTTGTAGTTAAGCGTTCAATTCCTAATATATGAAAAATTCTACAAAAAATCTTTGTTTTCGTTTATAGGAAATAAATCAATGAATGAGGATATATGAAATCAAATGTAGAAATGAAACACACCAAACTCCATAAATTAAAATAAAGCTTGATCAATTTGAAAAATGACCATCTACTTGAACAACATCATGCTACTTGGATTATTTTGTTACCAAGTTATCTCTTGACATGTGTTAGGCACATCTTCTTTCCATAAATTAATTCTTTAATAAAAGGAAAGCACACTTACATCAAATAAACATACTTGCATGAAACAAAATAAATGGACACCATGATGTATTTGGAGTGAGATAAATTATCCCACTAACAAGGTACCAAATTAAACTACAATATCATAAAACTTAAATCAAATCATGTTATTTGTAGAAGCAACGAATGACCATCTATATGAAAAGAAATATCAAGATGTTTTATTCACTCAATCATAATTTGGCCATTTGCTCTTCTCTCCTTGGAATGGAAAAAGCACTATTATTTATACATAAATTTATTTTGAAACTAAAATAACACATAATAAATGTATATCCACAAACCTTTGATGCAATTCAACAACTTGCTAAGAACTAACAACTAAAATTTAACTTATAATATATGGAATATCTTTGCTAAGTAATCTTTCCAAAATATCCATTATTCTTCTCCATCATGATACTTGAGTGGTCATCCCAAATCTAAAGCAAATATTCCATGGTTGAATGAGGAAATTCAAATTTGACAGAGGAATTACATAGTTATAGGAATTGCATGTTCATATACTAACTAGTTTAGTTTTGTAATCATCACCAAACTAACCAAATTTTCAAATATAACTGGAATCATGCTATTTTTCTGACATTTAATCATAAACTCACTAAAAATAATAAAATAAATGCATTATAAAATATTAGGCCTAATGCTACATATAAATATTAAAATGGACTGGATGAGGATTGAATTTAAAAGAAAATAGATATTAAAAGATGGAAAAAGGATGTGAAAAGAAGGAAATACTTAGACTCAACGCTTCTCTCTCTAATCCAACAACCCATTATGCTCGGTATGTTTATGAAAATAGTTATGTATATCTCCACATGAGCCTAACTGAGCCATCGCAACCATCACACTTCTTCCAATTGCCACACCCAAAAAAAGGAAGGATTTTCCCTTCACTAATCCACAACTTGCTTTGGTAATTCAAACCTTACAGTGTGTGCAGTATGATTCAAACATGTTGTATGTTGTTGGAGAACCTTTTGTAGTGTTAATTCATGAATCACAAGATCTATGAGTAGAAAAACACAATGATAAAGGTTCTTATCTTTCCCAACCCCTATGCCCACCTACAACCATCTTATTTCCCTCAAATATGCAATTCTCCTTGCGAATGCAAATTTCTATGCAATGCACATTCTAATAATGGTAATCAACAACAAGAACAAAAAATCTCTACATAGTGTAAATATCCATGAGGTTAATAAGAATGAGTGGTTGAACCCAAAGCATACGAGAGAATGGTGAAAATTAAATTAACATAAATTATTACCATAGAAGAAAGGACTGATGAAAACTAACATAACTATCATATAATTGCATTCACCCCATGATCCATTTATATTAAATTTCAAAGGCTCAATCCATAGACAATTAAAAGTGGAAATGAAAACATATATATACAAATAAAGCACTCAAGATCCACTAAAAAATAGTATAGTCTAATAAACATGAAAGAAAGTTCCATAAAGGTGTGCAATTATTGCATACCCACAAAATGATAGATAGAGACTTAAGACTACAATTACAATTCAATTTATTATAAACAAAGAAATAAGGTTACAACTAAAATTTTGATAAACAAAGAATTAATACTCGAATTATATCCCACAAAATTCAAGGAATGAATTGATAAATATAGCCAAATTGGAAGTCAAGTCTACTATTTAGGATTTCTATCTGTATAGCTAAAGGGTACCACATGGATCAAGGAATAATATGAAATTTGATCATAATTCAAGTTTACTATCTATGAAGGCTATATCTATAGAGAAAGAGAAGGTCACTAGAATCAAGGAATAATAAAAGACTCAATTAGAATCAAGTATACTATTTAGGAATGATATATGTATAATTGAAGGATAACAAAGAATAATCAAATAAAAAATCATAAATGAGTAGTAACATTGACCTTTTTCATAACATGGTAAATCCCACCACTCCACCTTGAGAAAATAATTGAATTATTATTCAAATCATACACATTAATCAAAACTATTTTCATAGACAAGTACATGAAATCTTGTAATACATTATTTTTTGTACATCACAAAAGTAACATTCTACATCAATGAACCAAATACTATCTCCCTTATTATCACAATGCCACAAAATTCAAAGACTGTATTTCTTGCTAGTCAAAGAATCATACCTCATATATAAATAACTTCCCTGAGAAACAAAAATAGTAACACCACAAAAATAAAACATAGTAGAGTTAATAGAAGTATTTATAATATTGATCAAAATTTCAAAAATTGAAATAACATTGCAAAAGTTGCTCCAAGATCTTTACAAAAAGATTCAACTAAATGTTTCAACTAGACAAACCATTGTCCGTGATGTTCAAGGTCAACCATAGTACTAGAAGAAGTTAATGAATCCAAACAATGAAAAATATGAACTAAAGGTTTTTAAACAAATTCTACACCACAACAAGGAAAAACACCAAGGCATAGGAACATAAAAATATATATGTTGTTTTTCCACCTCCCTGCACTATTATCCCTATCATTCAAATGCCCATTGATTTCTATGCCTAAAATCCTCCTCCTCTTCAAGACTATAATCATTCTTGATGTTGAAAATTGTTCTTATTTTTTCAGTGGACTTCCCCCTCATCATATTTGCCATAGTCTCACTTGTAAAATCTAAAATATTTTTTATGTGGAGATAATTTGCTGCCTGCACAAACCGAAAATCTTAATAAGGAAAAAAATTCCATAAATATACAAACATATCTATACATTGGACAAGAAAACACATATGCACAATATTACTAAACAAAGATATGTAACATCAATCGGGATGATTAGGACCTGCGCATCCCATCTGTACTATCGGCATACAGGACTACCTGCAAGAAACTAGCTAGCCATACACCTTTCAAGTTCACCTATGGACAAGAAGCAATAATGCCAATGGAATACATTGTTCCCAGCTTGAGGATAACAACGTTTATGGGCATGGACGATCGCACAGCACTCGAAGAAAAAACCCTACACTTGATTGGGCTAGAGGAAGATCGCTTTGTCGCAGGCTTCCACCAACAAGTCCAGAAAGAGTGCGAAAAAGCTTGGCATGATCGCCACATCAAGAACAAGAACTTTCAGGTAGGTGATCTAGTCCTTTTGTATGATAGAAAATTCATGAAATTTCCTGGAAAATTTAAGATGCATTGGCTTGGACCATATACTGTAATGCATGTTACTAATGATGGTGCAGTCCAGTTAGCTACATTAGCCAGAGATACTTTACCAAGTTTGATAAATTGTAGTAGACTAAAGCTTTACTCCGATAGTCCAGCTGTGCAGAATCCTATATAATCAAGGGAATCCTACCGCGCAACACTGTTGAAGTTGTGCACAAAAAAAGAGAGAGAGAGAGAGAGAAGAAGAAGAAGAAGATAAGAGGCAAGAAAAGAGGGGATGCATAGAGCAAATCCAGAAGCTCATCGCATGGAAAAGACGGAGTGAAAATTGTGCAGAAAGTAACACCCAGTGCGCGTCCTGTACCGAACATCCTATTAAATTGCCAGTGCATTATAACGAAAAATGTCACCAGGACATCTGTTGGCCGGTTAGTGGGTCGTTAACCAAATTGGCTGAAGTAGGGAAACTCACACCTTAAAGGCAGCTGGGACATTTTGGAACCCATTAAAGACCGAAGTGACTAGTTCATACTGAAATCCGGATGGCAGGATAAACCATTAACGCGAATTCAACGGATTTGACAAGCTGGCTTGACAGGAAACTGTTTGGAATTTAAGGAAACAACGTTCGCGTTACGAGAAGGATCAGCTGATAGGCCCAAGATATACGCATGAATTGGAAATCAAGATGGCTTTAAGGACCTCGGGAACTGCAAAAGGCTACGTAGCGAACCAACAGCGGCTATAAATAGACCTCGTTTGGCCACTTAACCATTTTTATGAAGTGTTTGAACTAGTCGAGAGCCGAGCGACTATAGCATTGTATGAGTGACTCGGTTGAGCTAGTAGATATTTCTCAACTATTTGAGCAATCAGGGATTCCAGCAGCAATGACAGCGACGAAACCAGGTCCATTCAGAAGTTTAGCATGACAAGCTGCAGGAAGCAGCAAGGGCAAAGAGACAGCATCTCCAGAGAAGGGGGGCTCTGTAGTGACATCACAACAGACAGCTTCGGCTCAAGTTATGCCATTTTATCTAGTGCCCAATAACATTCCCCCAAGGGAGCTCGATGCCCCAACATTAAACATAGAAAAGAACTTCAAATATGAAATCCCGCTACCCCATATCTCTACCAAGGTTAAGTTTGAGGAGAATCTAATGGGTGGCATACCAGGCTGCAAGTTCGATGACCAAGAATTATTGGAGAGTACACTAGTAATGGCCAAAAACTACCCATAGTTTAGACTAGATGCCTATATCAATTGGGTCAAGGACGCACAGACCGAAACAGGTAGGCTGGAAATTCAAGAATGGCTAAGGGCCATCGAGCCATCCGGCTAATTAAATTTATTGCAAATGTTGCATTTTACTAAGAGTCCTAAGTTTTTTTCCATAGCGCGCACACTGCTCACTTGCATGCATGAAGGATTCCTATGGTTGGACACATGCATCGATATCAGTATCAACCTAGTCCATCAAATCACTGGAATAAACAAGCGAGGAGAGGACCTTACTAGCCTCCTCATCAAGAAGACGGACGATAAATCCCTTAGCGCCGGAATAGTAAAAGAGTTTGACGTAGTGCATAAGGGATGGGGTTTCCCAACAGTTGAAATCAATGACCACGCTATATGGTTTATGACCTAGTTTCTTGCACGAGAGTTGTTGCGCAACTGTAGACCACCTGAGGTACCTGTGGTCGTAATCAAGGAAGCCTCTAATCTATTGTGCAGAAAAGCTTACAACTAGTGCAAGTTCCTATTGAACGAGTTTCTGGCAGACGTTCAGGATACCCAAGATGATGGAACGTCATTCCATTTTAGTTGGATGCTAGTGTTGATATCCCTTGTAGGCTAGAAGGATCCAGAAAGTTATGAGGGAGCTGCCACTTTAGCTAAACAAGGCCGGGGAACATGCTTTGCCAACCTATGGGCAAGCCCAAAGGCGTCTAGGCAGTGAAAAATAGCTAAAGTATTTTATGTTTACTATCACCAGTTGCGTGAAGCAATTATGGCCACACTGCACATTTCCAAACCACTTGCTGGTGAATACACCTGCATCATGAGGTTTCAAGCAAAAAGACACCAAACATTCATTCAGTGAAGAGGCTACAAAGCGGAGCAGGATTTATGGTATCTCGGTTTTTACCGACTAGACAAGGAAACGATGGAGGGAATTATGGAACTATGGGAGCCCGAATGGAAAGTTCCCACTTCACGCAATGATCCTTCTAACTACGAGCATAACGCAGAACCTCTTCGCAAGAAGATCAATGTAAAAGACATTGATGAGGAAGACATAGATACCCCAATAGATCAAGAAGACAAAGAAGAAACAATAACAAAGAAGGGAAAGAAGGGCAGACTACCAGCTGGAACACCCATTGTGGAAGAAAAGGATGATGCGTAGAGTGCGCATATAGATATGACAGCAGGAAAAAGAAAATCCACTGAAGGCCCTACGCAAGCACAAAGCTATCGTACAAAAAGGAAGTCTGAGAGACATGACTTCGGACCGCAATTGCACCCGGACGACTGTGAAACAATTGCAACAAAAGTGCAAGAAGTATGGGAAGAGACCCGCGGGGAAAAATAAGCAAAACAAGAACAAATGCAGTTGACCATAATCCAGGCTATGGAGGAGGTCAAGACATTGGTATCCCATATGGGATTGGGTCAGCCAAGCTAAACTTTTAACGCACATTCAGGGGGACCGAGCGTGCAGAAAAGACCACCTGTCGCTGAAACCAAGTATCCACGCATCTTGAACCTTGAACCAAAGTACTTGATCTATCCAAATGAAATGGTTAAGGAAGCATTAAAGACTCGGCGCCGAGACCTAAATATTGGGGCCCTACCCCTGGAAGACCTGAACCTGTTGCACATCAAAGTTGCAGAAGAAATTCATGAGAGAGGCCTCGCCTTATACGATAAGTGTGCGCAGTTAACTAAAGACATAAATCAGTTAAGGCAGGAAGCGCATAACACCAAGCAAGAATTGAGCATGGCCAAGGAACAGGGTTAGAATCTAAAGGAAACCATTTCAGCTGTATGTGCACACATAGAAGAATGCAAAAAAGAAGATGACATGGAGGACACAATAAAGAAAATTCGGGCCAAGCTAGAGTCCCTTACTATTGAGAAAATGGGAATGGAAACCGCGTATAAAGGCAAAATTGCAGAGTTGGAGGCTTGACACCCTGTCATTCCATTAGATCAGTCCCCAGCCCTAGCTGAGGACATCAAGGAAACCATGGATGGCATTTCGGCGGAAGTGACAAAATGCCAAGACTTACTTGAGTGCATAACTATAGCAGTAACAGGGTTGAACAAGGATTCTGTGCAACAGCAGGTGAGGGCAGAAGTAAGAAGCAGCAGCAAATAGATGTTGCAGATATATAGATGAGGAATGCGCCGACAAGAGAGAAAGTGCAGAGATTTAATGAGGTCAAGGACTTGCAGAAAGAATTGGCAACAATGAGGGAGAAAGAGGTTGCAACATCAGACATGCTGCAGCCTATTGAGCAAGAGGGCCTCGAATTAATGCAACAATTCAACGCAAAGTTTGTAGAACTTCAGATGGCAAAAGGAGCCATGCACGAACAAGTGGCTCGAGAGAAGGTCTCGCAGGCTACCCTCGAGATGCTTCTAGGATTCGAACAGAAAGCCAAGAACATAGTTACGAAGTTAGAAGAAACTCTACAAAGCTTCACAATAAAGCTTGGAACGAAGGAAGATGCGGCTTCAAAAGCCGCAAGTGGAAGTGTCTCCGGACGAGCCACAGGTTAGTGTTAGGGGCATGTTGGGCTGGGCCCAAGTGGGCTGGAAAAACATACAAGTATGGAAAAACACACGAAGTGCGCTGCAGTAGGAAGAAAAGGAAATTTTGATAATTGTGCGTAGTGCACTGCGGCAGGAAGAGAAAGCAGTTTTGGTGAAAGCACATTGCGCGCGGCAGCAAGTGACAGACAATTTTGAGGTCTTGCGTGCGTCGCGCAATGGTGATGACTAAGGCACATTCGCGCATTAGGACGATGTGCATGGTAGCGCAGCAGCTATCTTTAGTTCAGAACATGGGAAAACGTCAGACAAGGACACGACCTATTTTGGGTAAGGAACAAGTGGACGGCAGATGAAAGCAACCTATTCGAACATGTGGTGAAAAGCAGTTGAGAAGCTAGGCCATGAAGCCAATAGTGACAGGCAGGCAAAGGAGTGGAAAGGGATAGGCCATGATGTAGTGTAACCATTTTGAGGACTACAGCTGTCAGAAGAGCATGTGAGCCACGAGTGGCACAGCTGGAGTAGGCGGAGCAGGCTATCGACGACGATAGCTAGGGTGGCAGTTAGCCACACTATTTTTGGAAACCTTAGGGTTTCGGCCTAATGATTGTAAAGACATGACCTATAGGCATGATCTAAATAATCATGATTTTGTATAGGAAAGGGTTGGTTGTTGTTGTTG
This sequence comes from Larix kaempferi, assembly GCA_027924585.1. Classification (NCBI taxonomy): domain Eukaryota; kingdom Viridiplantae; phylum Streptophyta; class Pinopsida; order Pinales; family Pinaceae; genus Larix; species Larix kaempferi. The sequence continues at coordinate 248,491 of BSBM01002320.1, forward strand.
TTAATCTCTTCATTTTTTGTGGAGCATTGATCATTGTAGAATCTTAAGCTGAGACAACCATTGTAAAGGCTCAGTAGATGAGTGCACAGAGACCTATCCGAGAGAGAGAAGAGAGTCTGCAACTTAGTGCACAGTCTAAGAGCGGTTGTACCCTTCCCATTAAGAGCAATATTAATAACCGTTCTTGTGGATGTAGCCTCCATCCGGGGGGTGAACCACGTTAAATTCGGTGTTGTGTGACCGATGTGTGTGTGATGATTATTTAAGTGATTAGTATGAATGTTTAATGCTCGAAACTTATGTTATGTGATTGATTTTATATGTATTTGCCACAGTGAATGGGAATAATATGTTAACTAATGCATGCACAGAGGAATGTTAAGTATTCAACAAGTATGAATCTATCAATTGGAATGTATGAATCTATCCATTGGTCAATTTTAAACAAGCAAATAATAACTCAACCTCGAGATATTACAGTGTTACTAGTAAAAAAAATAAATTGCAAAAACTATATGTAAAATGGTTTGTTTAAAAGTTAGTTCAAAGAAAATAGTCAACAATATTTTCAATGCTAAATAAAAAATAAATCTTTTGTAAAATGATACACTACAAAATTTTCAATATTTCCGCAGCAACAACGCCAAAAATGTAAATCAATTCATGTCTAAATCCTGGTACATTTTAATTATCAACCCAGATTATGTAAACTTGTGAAATGAAAAAGAATATGTTCAAATTAGATCATTAGTAGTATGATTTATCTAATATGTTTATGGAAACTAAATGATGGAAAATGAATTTAACTATGGAAATCAATCTCTTCCAAACAAAAAGAAACAAAGACAAATCAATCATTAAATTGTTTTAAATGAGGTTGTAGTTAAGCGTTCAATTCCTAATATATGAAAAATTCTACAAAAAATCTTTGTTTTCGTTTATAGGAAATAAATCAATGAATGAGGATATATGAAATCAAATGTAGAAATGAAACACACCAAACTCCATAAATTAAAATAAAGCTTGATCAATTTGAAAAATGACCATCTACTTGAACAACATCATGCTACTTGGATTATTTTGTTACCAAGTTATCTCTTGACATGTGTTAGGCACATCTTCTTTCCATAAATTAATTCTTTAATAAAAGGAAAGCACACTTACATCAAATAAACATACTTGCATGAAACAAAATAAATGGACACCATGATGTATTTGGAGTGAGATAAATTATCCCACTAACAAGGTACCAAATTAAACTACAATATCATAAAACTTAAATCAAATCATGTTATTTGTAGAAGCAACGAATGACCATCTATATGAAAAGAAATATCAAGATGTTTTATTCACTCAATCATAATTTGGCCATTTGCTCTTCTCTCCTTGGAATGGAAAAAGCACTATTATTTATACATAAATTTATTTTGAAACTAAAATAACACATAATAAATGTATATCCACAAACCTTTGATGCAATTCAACAACTTGCTAAGAACTAACAACTAAAATTTAACTTATAATATATGGAATATCTTTGCTAAGTAATCTTTCCAAAATATCCATTATTCTTCTCCATCATGATACTTGAGTGGTCATCCCAAATCTAAAGCAAATATTCCATGGTTGAATGAGGAAATTCAAATTTGACAGAGGAATTACATAGTTATAGGAATTGCATGTTCATATACTAACTAGTTTAGTTTTGTAATCATCACCAAACTAACCAAATTTTCAAATATAACTGGAATCATGCTATTTTTCTGACATTTAATCATAAACTCACTAAAAATAATAAAATAAATGCATTATAAAATATTAGGCCTAATGCTACATATAAATATTAAAATGGACTGGATGAGGATTGAATTTAAAAGAAAATAGATATTAAAAGATGGAAAAAGGATGTGAAAAGAAGGAAATACTTAGACTCAACGCTTCTCTCTCTAATCCAACAACCCATTATGCTCGGTATGTTTATGAAAATAGTTATGTATATCTCCACATGAGCCTAACTGAGCCATCGCAACCATCACACTTCTTCCAATTGCCACACCCAAAAAAAGGAAGGATTTTCCCTTCACTAATCCACAACTTGCTTTGGTAATTCAAACCTTACAGTGTGTGCAGTATGATTCAAACATGTTGTATGTTGTTGGAGAACCTTTTGTAGTGTTAATTCATGAATCACAAGATCTATGAGTAGAAAAACACAATGATAAAGGTTCTTATCTTTCCCAACCCCTATGCCCACCTACAACCATCTTATTTCCCTCAAATATGCAATTCTCCTTGCGAATGCAAATTTCTATGCAATGCACATTCTAATAATGGTAATCAACAACAAGAACAAAAAATCTCTACATAGTGTAAATATCCATGAGGTTAATAAGAATGAGTGGTTGAACCCAAAGCATACGAGAGAATGGTGAAAATTAAATTAACATAAATTATTACCATAGAAGAAAGGACTGATGAAAACTAACATAACTATCATATAATTGCATTCACCCCATGATCCATTTATATTAAATTTCAAAGGCTCAATCCATAGACAATTAAAAGTGGAAATGAAAACATATATATACAAATAAAGCACTCAAGATCCACTAAAAAATAGTATAGTCTAATAAACATGAAAGAAAGTTCCATAAAGGTGTGCAATTATTGCATACCCACAAAATGATAGATAGAGACTTAAGACTACAATTACAATTCAATTTATTATAAACAAAGAAATAAGGTTACAACTAAAATTTTGATAAACAAAGAATTAATACTCGAATTATATCCCACAAAATTCAAGGAATGAATTGATAAATATAGCCAAATTGGAAGTCAAGTCTACTATTTAGGATTTCTATCTGTATAGCTAAAGGGTACCACATGGATCAAGGAATAATATGAAATTTGATCATAATTCAAGTTTACTATCTATGAAGGCTATATCTATAGAGAAAGAGAAGGTCACTAGAATCAAGGAATAATAAAAGACTCAATTAGAATCAAGTATACTATTTAGGAATGATATATGTATAATTGAAGGATAACAAAGAATAATCAAATAAAAAATCATAAATGAGTAGTAACATTGACCTTTTTCATAACATGGTAAATCCCACCACTCCACCTTGAGAAAATAATTGAATTATTATTCAAATCATACACATTAATCAAAACTATTTTCATAGACAAGTACATGAAATCTTGTAATACATTATTTTTTGTACATCACAAAAGTAACATTCTACATCAATGAACCAAATACTATCTCCCTTATTATCACAATGCCACAAAATTCAAAGACTGTATTTCTTGCTAGTCAAAGAATCATACCTCATATATAAATAACTTCCCTGAGAAACAAAAATAGTAACACCACAAAAATAAAACATAGTAGAGTTAATAGAAGTATTTATAATATTGATCAAAATTTCAAAAATTGAAATAACATTGCAAAAGTTGCTCCAAGATCTTTACAAAAAGATTCAACTAAATGTTTCAACTAGACAAACCATTGTCCGTGATGTTCAAGGTCAACCATAGTACTAGAAGAAGTTAATGAATCCAAACAATGAAAAATATGAACTAAAGGTTTTTAAACAAATTCTACACCACAACAAGGAAAAACACCAAGGCATAGGAACATAAAAATATATATGTTGTTTTTCCACCTCCCTGCACTATTATCCCTATCATTCAAATGCCCATTGATTTCTATGCCTAAAATCCTCCTCCTCTTCAAGACTATAATCATTCTTGATGTTGAAAATTGTTCTTATTTTTTCAGTGGACTTCCCCCTCATCATATTTGCCATAGTCTCACTTGTAAAATCTAAAATATTTTTTATGTGGAGATAATTTGCTGCCTGCACAAACCGAAAATCTTAATAAGGAAAAAAATTCCATAAATATACAAACATATCTATACATTGGACAAGAAAACACATATGCACAATATTACTAAACAAAGATATGTAACATCAATCGGGATGATTAGGACCTGCGCATCCCATCTGTACTATCGGCATACAGGACTACCTGCAAGAAACTAGCTAGCCATACACCTTTCAAGTTCACCTATGGACAAGAAGCAATAATGCCAATGGAATACATTGTTCCCAGCTTGAGGATAACAACGTTTATGGGCATGGACGATCGCACAGCACTCGAAGAAAAAACCCTACACTTGATTGGGCTAGAGGAAGATCGCTTTGTCGCAGGCTTCCACCAACAAGTCCAGAAAGAGTGCGAAAAAGCTTGGCATGATCGCCACATCAAGAACAAGAACTTTCAGGTAGGTGATCTAGTCCTTTTGTATGATAGAAAATTCATGAAATTTCCTGGAAAATTTAAGATGCATTGGCTTGGACCATATACTGTAATGCATGTTACTAATGATGGTGCAGTCCAGTTAGCTACATTAGCCAGAGATACTTTACCAAGTTTGATAAATTGTAGTAGACTAAAGCTTTACTCCGATAGTCCAGCTGTGCAGAATCCTATATAATCAAGGGAATCCTACCGCGCAACACTGTTGAAGTTGTGCACAAAAAAAGAGAGAGAGAGAGAGAGAAGAAGAAGAAGAAGATAAGAGGCAAGAAAAGAGGGGATGCATAGAGCAAATCCAGAAGCTCATCGCATGGAAAAGACGGAGTGAAAATTGTGCAGAAAGTAACACCCAGTGCGTGTCCTGTACCGAACATCCTATTAAATTGCCAGTGCATTATAACGAAAAATGTCACCAGGACATCTGTTGGCCGGTTAGTGGGTCGTTAACCAAATTGGCTGAAGTAGGGAAACTCACACCTTAAAGGCAGCTGGGACATTTTGGAACCCATTAAAGACCGAAGTGACTAGTTCATACTGAAATCCGGATGGCAGGATAAACCATTAACGCGAATTCAACGGATTTGACAAGCTGGCTTGACAGGAAACTGTTTGGAATTTAAGGAAACAACGTTCGCGTTACGAGAAGGATCAGCTGATAGGCCCAAGATATACGCATGAATTGGAAATCAAGATGGCTTTAAGGACCTCGGGAACTGCAAAAGGCTACGTAGCGAACCAACAGCGGCTATAAATAGACCTCGTTTGGCCACTTAACCATTTTTATGAAGTGTTTGAACTAGTCGAGAGCCGAGCGACTATAGCATTGTATGAGTGACTCGGTTGAGCTAGTAGATATTTCTCAACTATTTGAGCAATCAGGGATTCCAGCAGCAATGACAGCGACGAAACCAGGTCCATTCAGAAGTTTAGCATGACAAGCTGCAGGAAGCAGCAAGGGCAAAGAGACAGCATCTCCAGAGAAGGGGGGCTCTGTAGTGACATCACAACAGACAGCTTCGGCTCAAGTTATGCCATTTTATCTAGTGCCCAATAACATTCCCCCAAGGGAGCTCGATGCCCCAACATTAAACATAGAAAAGAACTTCAAATATGAAATCCCGCTACCCCATATCTCTACCAAGGTTAAGTTTGAGGAGAATCTAATGGGTGGCATACCAGGCTGCAAGTTCGATGACCAAGAATTATTGGAGAGTACACTAGTAATGGCCAAAAACTACCCATAGTTTAGACTAGATGCCTATATCAATTGGGTCAAGGACGCACAGACCGAAACAGGTAGGCTGGAAATTCAAGAATGGCTAAGGGCCATCGAGCCATCCGGCTAATTAAATTTATTGCAAATGTTGCATTTTACTAAGAGTCCTAAGTTTTTTTCCATAGCGCGCACACTGCTCACTTGCATGCATGAAGGATTCCTATGGTTGGACACATGCATCGATATCAGTATCAACCTAGTCCATCAAATCACTGGAATAAACAAGCGAGGAGAGGACCTTACTAGCCTCCTCATCAAGAAGACGGACGATAAATCCCTTAGCGCCGGAATAGTAAAAGAGTTTGACGTAGTGCATAAGGGATGGGGTTTCCCAACAGTTGAAATCAATGACCACGCTATATGGTTTATGACCTAGTTTCTTGCACGAGAGTTGTTGCGCAACTGTAGACCACCTGAGGTACCTGTGGTCGTAATCAAGGAAGCCTCTAATCTATTGTGCAGAAAAGCTTACAACTAGTGCAAGTTCCTATTGAACGAGTTTCTGGCAGACGTTCAGGATACCCAAGATGATGGAACGTCATTCCATTTTAGTTGGATGCTAGTGTTGATATCCCTTGTAGGCTAGAAGGATCCAGAAAGTTATGAGGGAGCTGCCACTTTAGCTAAACAAGGCCGGGGAACATGCTTTGCCAACCTATGGGCAAGCCCAAAGGCGTCTAGGCAGTGAAAAATAGCTAAAGTATTTTATGTTTACTATCACCAGTTGCGTGAAGCAATTATGGCCACACTGCACATTTCCAAACCACTTGCTGGTGAATACACCTGCATCATGAGGTTTCAAGCAAAAAGACACCAAACATTCATTCAGTGAAGAGGCTACAAAGCGGAGCAGGATTTATGGTATCTCGGTTTTTACCGACTAGACAAGGAAACGATGGAGGGAATTATGGAACTATGGGAGCCCGAATGGAAAGTTCCCACTTCACGCAATGATCCTTCTAACTACGAGCATAACGCAGAACCTCTTCGCAAGAAGATCAATGTAAAAGACATTGATGAGGAAGACATAGATACCCCAATAGATCAAGAAGACAAAGAAGAAACAATAACAAAGAAGGGAAAGAAGGGCAGACTACCAGCTGGAACACCCATTGTGGAAGAAAAGGATGATGCGTAGAGTGCGCATATAGATATGACAGCAGGAAAAAGAAAATCCACTGAAGGCCCTACGCAAGCACAAAGCTATCGTACAAAAAGGAAGTCTGAGAGACATGACTTCGGACCGCAATTGCACCCGGACGACTGTGAAACAATTGCAACAAAAGTGCAAGAAGTATGGGAAGAGACCCGCGGGGAAAAATAAGCAAAACAAGAACAAATGCAGTTGACCATAATCCAGGCTATGGAGGAGGTCAAGACATTGGTATCCCATATGGGATTGGGTCAGCCAAGCTAAACTTTTAACGCACATTCAGGGGGACCGAGCGTGAAGAAAAGACCACCTGTCGCTGAAACCAAGTATCCACGCATCTTGAACCTTGAACCAAAGTACTTGATCTATCCAAATGAAATGGTTAAGGAAGCATTAAAGACTCGGCGCCGAGACCTAAATATTGGGGCCCTACCCCTGGAAGACCTGAACCTGTTGCACATCAAAGTTGCAGAAGAAATTCATGAGAGAGGCCTCGCCTTATACGATAAGTGTGCGCAGTTAACTAAAGACATAAATCAGTTAAGGCAGGAAGCGCATAACACCAAGCAAGAATTGAGCATGGCCAAGGAACAGGGTTAGAATCTAAAGGAAACCATTTCAGCTGTATGTGCACACATAGAAGAATGCAAAAAAGAAGATGACATGGAGGACACAATAAAGAAAATTCGGGCCAAGCTAGAGTCCCTTACTATTGAGAAAATGGGAATGGAAACCGCGTATAAAGGCAAAATTGCAGAGTTGGAGGCTTGACACCCTGTCATTCCATTAGATCAGTCCCCAGCCCTAGCTGAGGACATCAAGGAAACCATGGATGGCATTTCGGCGGAAGTGACAAAATGCCAAGACTTACTTGAGTGCATAACTATAGCAGTAACAGGGTTGAACAAGGATTCTGTGCAACAGCAGGTGAGGGCAGAAGTAAGAAGCAGCAGCAAATAGATGTTGCAGATATATAGATGAGGAATGCGCCGACAAGAGAGAAAGTGCAGAGATTTAATGAGGTCAAGGACTTGCAGAAAGAATTGGCAACAATGAGGGAGAAAGAGGTTGCAACATCAGACATGCTGCAGCCTATTGAGCAAGAGGGCCTCGAATTAATGCAACAATTCAACGCAAAGTTTGTAGAACTTCAGATGGCAAAAGGAGCCATGCACGAACAAGTGGCTCGAGAGAAGGTCTCGCAGGCTACCCTCGAGATGCTTCTAGGATTCGAACAGAAAGCCAAGAACATAGTTACGAAGTTAGAAGAAACTCTACAAAGCTTCACAATAAAGCTTGGAACGAAGGAAGATGCGGCTTCAAAAGCCGCAAGTGGAAGTGTCTCCGGACGAGCCACAGGTTAGTGTTAGGGGCATGTTGGGCTGGGCCCAAGTGGGCTGGAAAAACATACAAGTATGGAAAAACACACGAAGTGCGCTGCAGTAGGAAGAAAAGGAAATTTTGATAATTGTGCGTAGTGCACTGCGGCAGGAAGAGAAAGCAGTTTTGGTGAAAGCACATTGCGCGCGACAGCAAGTGACAGACAATTTTGAGGTCTTGCGTGCGTCGCGCAATGGTGATGACTAAGGCACATTCGCGCATTAGGACGATGTGCATGGTAGCGCAGCAGCTATCTTTAGTTCAGAACATGGGAAAACGTCAGACAAGGACACGACCTATTTTGGGTAAGGAACAAGTGGACGGCAGATGAAAGCAACCTATTCGAACATGTGGTGAAAAGCAGTTGAGAAGCTAGGCCATGAAGCCAATAGTGACAGGCAGGCAAAGGAGTGGAAAGGGATAGGCCATGATGTAGTGTAACCATTTTGAGGACTACAGCTGTCAGAAGAGCATGTGAGCCACGAGTGGCACAGCTGGAGTAGGCGGAGCAGGCTATCGACGACGATAGCTAGGGTGGCAGTTAGCCACACTAGTTTTGGAAACCTTAGGGTTTCGGCCTAATGATTGTAAAGACATGACCTATAGGCATGATCTAAATAATCATGATTTTGTATAGGAAAGGGTTGGTTGTTGTTGTTGTTAATCTCTTCATTTTTTGTGGAGCATTGATCATTGTAGAATCTTAAGCTGAGACAACCATTGTAAAGGCTCAGTAGATGAGTGCACAGAGACCTATCCGAGAGAGAGAAGAGAGTCTGCAACTTAGTGCACAGTCTAAGAGCGGTTGTACCCTTCCCATTAAGAGCAATATTAATAACCGTTCTTGTGGATGTAGCCTCCATCCGGGGGGTGAACCACGTTAAATTCGGTGTTGTGTGACCGATGTGTGTGTGATGATTATTTAAGTGATTAGTATGAATGTTTAATGCTCGAAACTTATGTTATGTGATTGATTTTATATGTATTTGCCACAGTGAATGGGAATAATATGTTAACTAATGCATGCACAGAGGAATGTTAAGTATTCAACAAGTATGAATCTATCAATTGGAATGTATGAATCTATCCATTGGTCAATTTTAAACAAGCAAATAATAACTCAACCTCGAGATATTACAGTGTTACTAGTAAAAAAAATAAATTGCAAAAACTATATGTAAAATGGTTTGTTTAAAAGTTAGTTCAAAGAAAATAGTCAACAATATTTTCAATGCTAAATAAAAAATAAATCTTTTGTAAAATGATACACTACAAAATTTTCAATATTTCCGCAGCAACAACGCCAAAAATGTAAATCAATTCATGTCTAAATCCTGGTACATTTTAATTATCAACCCAGATTATGTAAACTTGTGAAATGAAAAAGAATATGTTCAAATTAGATCATTAGTAGTATGATTTATCTAATATGTTTATGGAAACTAAATGATGGAAAATGAATTTAACTATGGAAATCAATCTCTTCCAAACAAAAAGAAACAAAGACAAAATCAATCATTAAATTGTTTTAAATGAGGTTGTAGTTAAGCGTTCAATTCCTAATATATGAAAAATTCTACAAAAAATCTTTGTTTTCGTTTATAGGAAATAAATCAATGAATGAGGATATATGAAATCAAATGTAGAAATGAAACACACCAAACTCCATAA